>JASVER010000076.1:735893-849885 GCA_030449065.1 Oceanodroma leucorhoa
AGGGGGGGGGGGGAAGAAACACCGCCTTAAAAGCGTGAGTGGGGAGTTTGGGGCGCCGCTTCCCCTCCCTCCATTTGCATAGCCAATAGCTCTGGGGCTCTCGCCGCTGCGCGCTGATTGTTACCGGGCAGATTATATTTTAAGGACGCATGCTGCCCGGCATCGAAAGCAGCCTGGGAGGGAAGGGGGGCGAGGTGGACCCCCCCCTTCACCTGACCGCACCGCCGGTCCCGGGAGCGGCACGGGCCCTGCTGGCATCGGGGAAGGCGGGCGACCGGCCGTCGTCGCCCGCGAGTGGGCAAACGCGTCCCCTCCCACGCCAGCCCTCGCCCCTCTGCATCAAAACGGATGGCAGGGATGGGACCGGCTTTGCCGTGGGTTGCATCTCTTCGGAGTACAGCGGCAAGGGCTCCCTTGCAAAAACCGGCTGGGACGGCCCAGCACCTMACCCGCCCGTCGGAGCAAATGGCTCCTTCGCCACTGAAAAGCCAGCAGGACTCCCTTCCCCCCCGTCCCCCGGTAACGGGGAGCCGGGCCGGGACAGCTGAGCCCTCCACGCGTTGCTAGCCGCATTTCCCCGCAAAATCAGTTCCGTGGCCCCCCTCGTCCCGTCCCGTCCCGTCCCGTCCCGCTGCCCAAGCGAGCAGCTCCCGGCCGCAGCCGAAACGAAGTCACGGCGGCGGCGGCGCCGTCCGGGCGCTGCCGGGCACCGTGTGTGGCCCCTCTCCCCCCCGCCCCCACCCGAGGCGGCAGCTTACCGGGGCCGAGCCCCCCCCGTAAGGGAATTGGGCAGAGCTTTGCCCGGCAAGGCTCGCGTTTTAGGAGGGCGAAGGAAGGGAGCGAGGAGGGGGCACCCCGCGCCGTACGTCGAGGGCGGCGAGCGGGGACCCGCTGCGGCGCGGCGTGCTCCGCAATGAAAGGCTCTTTAACTTCCACCATTCATTTCCCCTTCCTGGCTACTCCTGTGAACAGGGAGCGTGTTGTGTCAGCGCACGTTTTCCTTCTCCAAACTTAAATTCATAAGCGCTCCCGTCTGGCTTTGTAGCCCGACAATACAGCGATTGTGATTTATGTGGATTTCGGGGGGGAGGACAACGGGTGTCCTAATTGTCCGGCACCGACTTTCCGAAGTGGGGTGATGTCTGGGGCACGGCGCGGCTGCCGGCGGCGGGGAGCCGCGGGGACCRGGGGAGGGATGCGGGGGCCCCCCGCGCCCCGCGATGGGGCGGCCGCCGGGGGAGCAGCCAAGGGCCCCGCGGGCTGGCGACTGCCTTCCCGCCACCTTGCTAGGGGGGGTGTCCCGTTAGTAAAAAAAAACCAACAACCCTAAATCAATAAATGGAAGCATGCCAGCTCTGCACGCGAAGGTGCCGTTGATCTGCAGCGACGTCGTGAAAAAAAAAAAAAACCAAACACAAAAAAACCCCAAACCACTTTTCCCCGGTGCGACGGCTTTTATATACGCGGTACCCGTTTCCAACGGGGAAACGTCGGCCCTGTGAAACGCGGCCAGCGGGGAGGCAGCCGGGGCGGCCGTCGGGGGCCCCGCGGCCGCGGAAGCCAGCGTGCCCGAGCTGCCCCTTCGCCTTGTCCCCGTGCCCACGGGCGCTGCCGCATGTGTTTGGAGGCAGCAGATGTTTTAACAGCCTCCGTGTAGAGATTACCGAGTGCCATATGTTAAATACCACCCTCCCTCCGGGGAAAAAAAAAAAAAAAAAAAAAGAAAATAAAAAAAATAAATACGTTTCGCACTCGCTCCCCTTCTTTTGATGAGCTGCTTCGCCCGTTTAAAAGCATAAATGATTAAATCGAACACGGCGGGTATATGTTTTTTCCCCCGGCGGCTCCGGGAGCGGCGGTGGGCGCAGCCCCAGGCGGGCGCTCCCGCGGAGCAGCGCTGCGCCCTGCGCGGAGCCTCCGCCGCGGGGGAACCGCGCTCCCGGGGCGGCCGCGCCGCCTTCCCYGCCGCAGCCCCGCGGGAGGGGGCTGTCCCGCTCCCAGCCCCACCGCAGCCGCCCCCTGGGGGCAATACGGCGGTCACCACCGATGCCTTGGGAGCCCCTCTTCTTCAGGTCATCAGCTCTGGCGTCGCGGCTCCTCCTCATTAATCCCACACGCAGGGATCATGAAATCGGTAATATGCAGTGGTGTTTTACTGGTGTGGATTCGAGAGCGCTGCAAAACGCGGTGACTCTTGTTTTGTTTGKTTTTTTTTTTAATAGATCCTTAATACGTCATCACTCCTATTTATTTCATTCCTTTTCTTTGCAAATCCCAGAGAACCATCGTGAAGATGCTTCAGGGGACAATATGGGATCGAGCTTTGCATCCGAACCGCAGACCAATAGACACGTTGTGTGTGCGCCCGGTGGCCGCAGGTTTTTTGTTTGTTTAAATGAAGTAAGTATTCCCTTGCAGTGCTTGAAACCTGAAGGCTGGCGTGTGAAACATGAGAATCTGAAAGTGAAACCGACTGGAAGCCAAAAAAGAAACAGATGAACGTGTTTCCACTGTCCAAGCTGAGGAAAGCCCCAAAAGCAAACAAACACCGCGAATAATAGAATGTGCAATAGGTTGAAATAAAATTATTCCAGCTTCAGTCACTGGAAGCAGTCTATCTTGGTGGTTTCTTTTTTTTTTAATATCTGATTTTTAGCTGTTCAAAGGTAAATGCCGTAAGTCCATGCTGTGYGTTCAACAGGAACAACATGATAAAAATTATTTTTTCTTTCCTCTGGTTTCTGATTAAAGGCTAGAAAAGGATTTGGATACTACAGGAACYGCTGCGCATTGCCCATGTATTTTCAAGGAGTTATTGTTAATTGTACAGGCAATTTTCGACTCTAAATACYTGTGTACTGGCAGCTTTATCATTAATAGCCACCTTAAACAACATAATTACTGAGCAGGTGAAATATATCCTGTAATAAAACTATACTTGCCTTTAGARGGTGATTTTATGCAGGCACAACAGTTACAGCATTAACTAATGAATTCTGTATGATTGCTTAACATATTTTGAATTATTTACTCCTTTCTGTTTTATGCAAAGTTTCTTCTCTATCCTTTCTCATTCCTTAGCTTAAACTTCTTCAGAGCAGTAATTAGAAACTGTGTTTGTGCGATGCCCAGCGCAAGGAGTGCACAACTCCACTCATAGATTTCTTTATTAGGCGAGATGGGAAGGGACTCAAAAAAGAGCTGSAAGAATGATCATGTACCTGGGACTCATGCTGTAGGCTGGAATACTTCATAAATTCATCACAGTTAGCCCAAAGACACTCCCAGGTTTGACACGAACGTAAACTAGAGAAATCTACAGAAATTCAGGGAGATTTAGGATGGTAGAAGTGGTAGCGTTACATTTAGGCTAACAACAAAGTGAGCTTTTCACCTGCAAGTTTAATTAATMCCTTGATATTCCATTTAGGGCTGTGTCTTTAAGGTTAGGTGGGGTTAAAGCCTGAAAAGTGTATTCTGCCACAAGTCACAGATGCAGAGTTGAAGGCAGAGGTACTGTGTGGGGTTCTGTGACCAGCGTACACCAAAAAAAATCAGATGCATAATCCCCGTGATGTGTTCTGGCCTTAAAATTATTTGATCTGTGAATCTACATAGAACCTATAACCTGTGGTAACACAGATACATGCAGAATTAGGTTGAAATCTTGCAGTTTTTCCAGCAGCAAAGGAGTTGAAACCAACGAGAAATTTCTGCTGGAGCTGAAAGTCTAGGATTGGGATTTTTCTCGCTGTAAGGGAGGCAGGGAAATTTTTGTGTTGCTTAACTCTCCCGGTGCCACAGCCTTATCTTGCAGGGGTGCCACGTACTCTGCGGCGAGTGCTGCCAACTCGATCCTCTCCTCGGTGAGCTGGGTGATAAGGCTGCGGTTCGTTTACAGGGAGCAGGAACACATAACAGGTGCCTCCCACACGCCGGGAAGTCAATGGGAAGGGAGAGCTCTTGACATTTTTTACAGGATCGGGCCCCTGGTATGCAGAACTGTACATAAACACCGTCATTCTTTTTGTGCTAAGCAGCGTGGGGAAAAAAAGTTGGCTTTTGGAGCAGGTATTTGAAAACGCAAGAACAGTTCTGACAAATTACAGGTATGAACCGTTGATATCTCTTTCATCATTAATAGTATGATAGGGTCTGAAGGTGACAATCCTTTTTTTTTCCTGTGCTTATGAATCAGCCTGCTTTTCTGCTTAAAATTGACTTTGCTGTTGACCTCTTGCATTCCGCTGTGTGATTTCCCTACTCTCTGGGATGTTTGTATCAGTCCTTAGTTCAAAGATGGCTTCGACATTAATGCACAGTCTTTTTTCTTTCCAGACTGTTAGGAGAGATTAATAAAAGTCTCTCTGTCCCCAAACCTTCAGCTGATCTCCAATTTTTGAAACATCTTGCTGTCACACACCTTCCTTCAAAAGTAATGTTCTGACTTTTCTCTGTGGTCTCTCAGTCTTTATCCAATACATGTGGTTTTGCTCTTACCAAAACAAATGTGGAGCTTCAATTCCATTTTATTTTCTTTCTGTCTACACTGAGGCAAAGATTTTACATTTAATATATGTGTGTAGCATGCCCAGGTCTATACAAACAGGGAAGGGAAGAGGAAGAGGGACAAATTACTCCTTTTATGGGGAGTTGGGAAGGGATACTGCATGCCTCGGTTGTCTTAACATTGCTGTGAGCTGCTGAATAATCACGATATTTATTCCCAGAAGCAGCTGTTATTTTAAAAGTAAGTGTAATGATCCCGTTAATCTGCAGTAAGAAAATTATCCTGACACAGGTTCCCACGCTGAATAGTTTGCTGAAACATATGAGGCATATATTGTCTGGCAAATAACGAGATATTTTTTATGGAGCTACATCAGTATGAGATTTTGTTTTGGAAGCCATGTGAATGACGATGTTAGGTGGCAACTTGTTATGGGAATAAGTTGGACTTCTCATTTTGTGCAGATGTATAGAGCACATCCGAGTTCTGAAAATAGGTAGATTTTTAAAGAGAAGAAAAGCTAGGTTTCCCCTCAGTACATGGCTGTTTCCTCTGTAAAAGCATCAAAAACTATCCATAAATAAATATTAGTTTCACAAGTATTCTGGCTTAAATAACCATTGATACAGTATTTTGGATGTTCCCTTTGCATTCCAGGGACTAGGAAATACTTTCTAGATTGTTGACTTTGGTCTTCTTAATGTGGGCAAACAAACAAATGGAATGAAGAAAGTTTAATTGCCGGACAAGCAGACAAGCACATAAAAAAGAAAACAAGAGTAAAACAAAATAAAACAGTGTAAATAAATGCCCTCTACTGAAGTAAACAATTTTACTTGTTAATTTCCTCTTCCAAAACTGCTGAATTAAAAGCTATTCCCATGGATAAATAGTTCAGATATTGTACCACTCTGCTCTGTGTCAATTACATCCACACCTAGGAAAATTAATTATTTAAAAAATATTAATAGCCTAAAATATTACCTTGCATATGATATTAATTACCACCTGAATGCAGTGCTATCACTTGCTGCTTTTTTCTCTCCTTCTTTTTCGGGAGTGCAGAATTTTATTCCTGTAATGGAGTGTCTCAGCACCAGTGTGCTACAAATGAAGTACGCATTTTAAAGTTAGGCATGAAGCGAAAGCACTTCAAAAGTCTGTGCCCCTTTTCACAGTGGCAATTACAGCCAGAGTCTTCAGCCGCTTGCCAGCTGCCACATGGCTTTTGAAGAAATGGTTTTCTTGAGAAGTAAGAAACTGTGGGTGGTGTGAAACCCTTCTCACCCATGAGCTCCTTAGCATCCCTTGCTACCCCAGGTCCTCATGCTCAGCACTGCTGCCCTTGTTGAGGCTTTGCTGGGCATCTGCAGGAGTAACAGGGAACAAAGACCTCAGGGACTGTCCCTCTGCCTTTGCGCAGTGGGGTGGCGAACATCGTTGTTTCAAGCTCTAGCCCCAGCTATTTCAGATCTAAGCTCCCAGAACTTTCATGCAGGTAGTTTTTGGCTGACTGGGGTGTCTTGCTAGGCACGGTGAAAGTCATGTCTGCTTTGCCTGAGTTACATCCAAAGTCTACAGAGGTTCCTGTTTGGTCTAGGCAAAACTCCTGATGTGGGTAAGAAGGTTGCTTGGGCAGGGACCGAGACAGGAAGGCAGCTGAAATGATAGCTGCCCTCCTGTTGAAGTGGAAAGAAATTCTCACAGGTCTCTGCAAAACCCACTGCTGCTGCCCCTGGAGAGCTCCCAAAGCTCCTCCGTYACCCCACAGGGGCAAAACACTTTGGCAGCAGCTGGGCAATGGTGAGCGATTTCTCAAGGGCCACCTCTTCCCAGGGCTATCAGAAGAAATGTCCTTCTCTCCTTTCTGCAGCCCTGCTACCTCGCTTCTACAGCATTTTGCTTTGCTCTCGACTAGGAAACTGTTTTGCTTGACTGCTCTTTTCCCTGATTCTGCAGTTGGTGTTCACAGGCATACACAACTTCCTATGCATGACTTGATGCTCCCTAAAGAGTGGTRCAGCCCTTCAGCTGTCTTTCTGGACGTAAATATACACAAGTCTGAGAGAAACATTGCTTATGGAAGGAGATAGGTTAGAAGTCATCTAGTCCAATCCACTGCTCACAGCAGGGCCACCTTGCAGGCCAGATTGGGTTGCTCAGGGCCTTGTCCAGCCAAAATATCCAARGATGGAGATCCCACAGCCTCTCTGGGTAATGTGTCTCAGTGCTGCACCATTCTCAGGGAAGAAGAACCTTTCCCTCATGCCTGGTCAGAGTTTGCCTGGCTGTAGCGTTTGCCCATCACCTTGAAGTTTTGTGAGTATTTGAAAGCCAGCAAGAAGCAGTGATGGGTGCTTGCTGTCCACTGACATAACTCCCTATACATAGCTCAGGATGTAGTGTGCAGGATCTGTAGAAGTGGGTTTTATTGGTAAATGGAACTAAACTGCCTTATTAACTAAGAAAATCACTAGCACATGTTCCACACTGCTCTCGTCCATTGAAAGCTCCAAATCTCCTCCACTGTCTTCTCCCTCAGCTCCATTCTTGGTTGTGAGCTATGCTCTTTCTTCATCCCTGATATTGCAAATCTGTACGCCCAGCAAAACTCTGTTGTGCTGCTGTCTCATTTCACTGTATGCTGAAACTCTCACCTGGGCTTTCGCCTCACCTTGACATGGCAATAGCACTTTGAACAGGGAGTTCCTGGGGCAATATTGCTAGCTGCTCATCTTCCCTCGGTACTGTCCACCGGCAGAGTCAGGGCACTGGGCTAGGAGACCTTTTGCCTGAGTGGCTGTTCTGATGCCCAGACATGAAMTATTTCTTTCTTGGGTTTCAGATTTTTATTTATAAGGCTCACTGGTACCAATCACCATCCTCAGAACAGATGCTTCACAATGACCCACATCACTTCTATTTCACAAATGGGAAGATGAGGCTCTACCGTGTAAAGCAACATCTTGCAGGGGCTTTACAGCACATCTTGGAGTAGTACTGCCTTTCTGATGTTAGAGGAGTACCCGAAGAGAAACATCTCCCTCATCAGAGTGGACGGGGTAGGTAGTATTTTTAAAGAATCTATGCACAGTATAGAATCCCAGTTTCATTTTCAGATGGATCTCCACCCTTATGTTCTAGGACTGTCTTTTGTTGTGCCCTTATCTCACAAACATTGCACGAGGAAAGAAGGGAGTGGAACTGGTTTCTCTGTCTATGAATGGATGGATCATTAGAGACTGTTGGCACCTGAATGGGCTCGTTAACTTTAGATAACAAAGGAATTGCTCCATCCTGGAGAAGGTCAGGCTACCCAGCGTCTCTGGAGCAGGCTGGGATTGAGGGAGAAGCATTCCCTTAGAAGCAGGGCTAAGAAGCCATATGCAAAGAAAGCTTGGAAAGGAAAAAAAGGAAGAGAGAAACATACTTCTGCAAAAGAAGCGTTCTTTAAAATGAGACAGTACCTGAGAATGGGAGCTGCAGAGGAAAGGCTTCAGTTTCATGTGGAGAGACCTTGTGCAGGAGTGAAAGAAGGTCCTCCTGAGAGGACCTGGAAAGGGGCTGGTGAAGGTGACRGTGAAGGACGGTGAAGAACCAGATGCAGGGAAGTGCAGATGGGCTCTTCTGTTGCATTATTTAGCTCTATATATTTTCTTGTGCATCTCAAGTAGAGAGTGATTWTTTTCACAAACGTTACACAGTTGCTCTGCTATGTATTTGAATAGTTGTTTATCCCTGAAGTGGTAGATTATAAAGTAGCGGGCCTACAAGGGTCGAGTGCATGCAGAAATATAAGCTGAAACTCCTGGAGAGCTGGGAAAGGCAGCGTTAGTCTCTGGTTCTGGCAGTGGGGTCTCAGGGAGAAGGACTSGAGGGAGGACCCGTGCCCTGACAACACGCCTAGAAGTCTACTGTACCTGGGATCTGTTTGGTTTAAGGAAGCATGAAAAGCACATGGGTCCAACATGCTGTCACCCAAACACGGCCCTAGTATGAATAATCAGAATATTATGTGTAGGGGGGACTGTGGGGTTTTTTTTTGCTTGTTTTGTCCTTTTTCCTGAGAAAGTCAGGGACAGATTGAAATCTGCTGACTCCAGCGCTTAGAAGATGGTTCAAAGGACCCAGCTCCTGGCTTGGAGTTTCCAAACCCTGCTGGGAATCAGAACATATGTCCAGAAGAGCATCAGATACCTAGAGAAAGTTAGAAGGAGAAGTGATTTTGCTTCTCTTCTGAACTGAATCACAATTATAATGTTTGCTGACAACTTTCTGATGCTTACTGTAACTGTAGCTTTTTTTTTCCCCTCACACTACAGAAACAGCATATTCTTGTCATGCAGCTGTTGCTTACCGTGTCTTCCTTCTGCTTTGGGTGGATTTTCCCATGTTCATATCCGTAGCTTTTGAGTCCTTCTGTCACTGAACAGCTGCGGGCTGATACTAGATAGAGCTGAGTTTGTTCTGTGTTCACACACAAGCGGGCTTGTGAACAAAAGATTTTTAAGAAAGCTGATAAATGAACAAGGTCTTTTGGACGATGCAATGTTGCTAACATTGCAGACAATAAAAATCCTTGTAGTTGTACTCACTTAAAGTGAAGGAAGACATAACTCAGTCTGTTTTATCTGTGAGCCTCCAAGCTTTTCCCTACAGGCTTGAGAGAGGATGTTCTATAATGAACTCATCTTTCATGTGACAGAAAGGGAAATGCTATCTCACAGCCTAGTGCTTACATTTCTATCTGCCATTTAACTTGGACGTCGCCTTCTGAGGGGAGCCCCTGTTTTTAGTGGTCAGATCTTAAAAGAGGATCAGGGCTTCCTGGGTAGTTCCAGCTCTGACACGTGCAAATCACATAGCTTCCCTCTGTCTACGAGGAAAGCAGATACAGTTATCTCGATGTAYATCCATCTCAGGCACGCTCTGAGGTTTGATTCAGTAAATTTTGCCAGCTGTTMGGCAGGCAGAGGATGGTGGGCCCAGCCAGGCACACTGACTGCCATTGTCTCCCGAGTGGGRTGGAAACGGGAGCGTATGTGGGGAAGTGTCATGTACACTTGTCCTGTTCTTGCATCTCTCTCACGTTTCCTTACAGCTTTGGTTTTTGCCTGTGGACCCTGGGGACATCAGCTTTATTTGTTTGTTTTTCCTGCTTCCTTAACTTTTTTTCCATTCTCAAAGTAATTCTTCCACACATATGGAAAAAAACCACGAGCGACTGACCCATTTAGCTGGCACCATCCACTGTCCACTCTTGCGCAAGTGGGCACCGGGACAGAGATCCTGGTGCCACGGGAGGGGGCACCGAGGGGCATTCTCTGGGCAGCTCACCCCAAGCAAAATGCAGGAGGCTTTTTTGAGGAGGCGAGGGGAAGGCCAGGGTGTCCAACGACGGGTTTGGCACAGAGCTGGCCACTCTTTGCCCCCTCTGCCAAGGGGCTTTGCCAGCATGGACACTTGTGTGTGCTGGGGAGAGCCGTGGGGGCTCAGGACGGGGGGGAGGGATATGCAGACAGATGGGCAAGGGAGGGTAGCGGGGTTATGCCCAGCTCTGCTCAGCCTCCCTGAGACAGCCCTGTGTCACAGCTGCTTGGGACACTGCCAGCGGTGGGCTCTGGTGGGAGCATGGTGGGAGGCAGGGGGAAGCACCGAACCCAGGCCTGATACTGGAAGAGAAAAAAGAAAGCAGTAAAAGAAATCTGGGTGTAGCTGGAGACAAGATACCAGGCGAGGCAGGTCCTGGGGCTGAACTGGCTCAGCTGTGTCCCATTGTTTTCCCGCCTTGCTTCATCTGCCTCCTGTCTTACGTGCGGTATTGCGAGGTTGCTGGGCAAAAGATTGTGCCATGGATTTGTGTTTGTGCAAAGTCAGACATCCGGGACACATGTCCATGTGCCAGCAAGGAGACCTAGGTTCAGCTCCACCTTCTCTTAGGGCAGCCTGGTCGTTTTAGACCTGTGGTCCACTTCCCCAGCAACAAGAGAGCTGTGAGGAGAAATATGTGAGGGCTTCYATGGCATTCACCTGTTATACAATGTGCTTACAGCAGATAGAAGGGCAGAGTGAAAATATTACATGATTTTAACAGCTTAAGACAGTGAAGCCAGCCTTGGGCAGATGTCAGCCTGCCAAGGCACATTGCTCTGTTGGTGTAGGTCTATGTGCATTACAGCCTCGTGGAGAAGAGTCAGGCTTGAGAGACATTTATCTTGCGGTCAACTGAAAAAAATGCAATACCCTGGCTGAATTAGCTCTCACATAGACTCACACAAAGCCAGAGTGGCAGCTTCTGCTCTGGAAAAGTTATTCCCCATTTTCATCCTATCGATCGGTGGGATCAGGACATGTAACTGAAAGGGATGAGGAAAAGAAGTGTAAAGGGGTAAGTAGTATATGGGACACAATTAATTCACTGTTGGCACTTTCCAATAAATGTGCACTTTCTCCTCTACTGGTCTATACATAGGGAAAGTGCTCCTTATAAAACATAGCACAGCCTCTTCAGCCTCTTCAGCGTCCTTTTTGTGCTGCTCTTCTCTTCCTCGACCCCTACGGAAACTTGGCAGCGGCAATACATCTGGTGTCCTGTGATTGCCGCTCAGCATGCTGAATTGTATCATCTAATTTCTTCCTGGGCTCCCTGCCCTTCAGTTCAGACCCACCTGCTGCCTCCCATTGTACTGCTGCGTGTGTGGCCGGTACCATAACGGGAGCCTGGGTTGTGGTTACCAGCCCCGCTTGGGACGGTGCTCCCCAGCCAGTGCAGAATCATAGAATCATTAAGGCTGGAAAAGACCTCTAAGATCATCAAGTCCAACCGTCAACCCAACGCCACCATGCCCACTAAACCATGTCCCGAAGTGCCAYGTCTACACGTTTTTTGAAGTGTAGATGAAGTGTCATCCTAAGAGCGGGGTCTCATGCTGGGAAGATGTTGCTACTAGCCTTACCCTGTTGCAAATACTCCTCATCTGACACTGAGAGCCTAGGAAGAGGTTCCTCTGGATCCTTTTATTCTCCACTCCCACTAATGAAGGCTTAATGCTGTGGTGAAAGCATGGACGTGGCAATGCGAGTGAGGGGAGAGAACTGCGTGGGACCTTGGGCACAGAAGGAACAGGGCCAGAGAATAAAAGTCAGAGGAGCAAGAGGAAGCTTTTTTTGGGGGAAAAGGGGGAGAGCTGAAAGTGTCAGTTGTGTGAAAAGTGGAGACCTGCAGCAAAAAGCACAGCTTAAACTCTGCATAGGGTGCTGTGCCAGCAGGAGCTAAGCTACAACAGTGGGCACTGATGGAAAATGACAGCTGCAGTTTAAGTCAAGGAAGGATTCGGGGCCATCTTCCATCACATTTTGACAGGCTGCAGCATGGTACTGGCCCGAAGACACTGCATGGTCTCAGTTGGCATGAGGGGGAATTAAGAAATCTGGCAGTAATCGGAGCAAACCGAGGAGCTGAGGTGAAGGAACACAGTATCGGCGACAACCCAAATGTTACAAAATGCTTTTAGCTAAAGACTTAAAGAAAATAAAATGTGTTGGGGGGATTGCTTATGCAGTGATGTGACTTAATATTTTGCACCAAGGAATTATTACAATTTATAAAGCCTTATTAATGGGGACAGTACTTTGTAAACTATCAAGAAATAGAAATTTTGCTCTAAAAAGTAGCATGGGATTAGAAGAGATCACCTTCATCACCAAGGCAAATCCTCTGCAAATCACAGGCCACTGAACAAAGGTGCTGAGCTCAAAGGGGTTCATCACCCATTTATTGCCAACAACCCCATCACAACTTAGAAGGTTCTTCAGCACTCAATAAGAAAATCCTGCAGGAAAAGCCCAAAGCAAAGCCATGGGAAGACTGTATCATGGAAGAGCGGGATAGATCAAGGACTTTGCTGGGATGGTCAGCTACTGTACTAACAGGGAGTTTTACTTCCCTGTTGATCCTGAAAATTGGTTCTTCATCGAACAGCTTCCAAAGGCTCTGTCAGTCATCAGACTGCTTATGTTCAGATRATGTCAGCATGACCACCAGCCAGGGGTGCTGGAGGTTTCAGTGCTCTGAGGAGCCCTGCATGGTGACCTGCATCTTCCTTCAGACTGTGGTTGACCAGGGAAAGGCAAAACTCGTGGTTTTCATGGAAGCATGGTATTCATCAGCTGGTGCAAACAAAGAGCGGTTCAATCTTCTTTCCAACTCCCATGGAGATGATGCTAACACCTATGGACTCCAATCACAGGCATGGTTCTCTCCCTCTGGGAGTTTTCCCATTTAGTTATAATCTCCTTTTCGTAAGTTTCTAAAACTTCATCTTCACTGGGGAAARGCAACGGAAAGAAGATTGGAAGGGCAGATTGAATTTAACCTTGCCAAGTGCATGGTATTGCACAAAAAAAGGTGCATCCCTGATGTGTCCCTTAAAGTCTCTGGGAGCCGAAGCACCTTCTCGTCATAGGCATCATCCTGCTCAGTTTTAACCATRTCCGAAGTGTTTAATTGTGTAACATTTTTGATAAAGCTTTTTCCTCACTTGGCACAGCAGTAACTCCCCAGTTACAGATCACAACCTTACGTGAGGTGTGGATGAGCTTGTGAGCCTGGCAGTGGCTGATTTTCACCTGCCAGTATTAGGGGGGGTGGAAGAGACCTCTCTGCAAGGAGGGCAGGAGCTAGGGRGAGGTTGGGAGGCACTGCTGAGCTGGCAGGGGCTCTGAGCTCTCTGCTCCCACCTTTTGGTGATTAAGGGGAGGGATAGTCAGTGATAGAGCTTCATTTGCATAAGCTGTCTACCCAGAAGTCCTCTGGTGACAGCTTGAGTCACTATCAAGTCACAACTACCTCGGTGTGGAGGAAAAAGAGCTTTTAAGAAGTTGTCAGAGTCTTTCTTGTGTGTTTTCTCTTCTGAATGMTGGAGTTTTCTTTGAGCAATCCAAGGTGGAGTTCGGGGTAGAGCTATGGTAGGGACTTCAGGACAGCAGGTCATGAGATGAAGCCTTCTGATAAGAAGGTAAAACAGTAATGTAGCAAGTTGTYGGATGGCATCCTGGTGTGATGGTTGCCACATTGCCAGCATAAACCTTAATATACCATGAGCAAGGATCCCCTAAAATGGATGAGCTTAAAAACAGTGGTACATTTAATTCCTTTTCAGTTTGAACACTGAAGCCTGACTTTCAAGATTTTCTTTTTTTTTTCTGTGAAGGTAAAAATTCTTCCATAATGTATGGCTCCAGAACTTGGGGCCGTAAGAAAAAGCCACGAATCCTAATAAAACACTCTAGATACTGTGACTGTATGGGGGAAGATCTATGCTGTTTTCTGGTTGGTTTTGTTGTTTGGTTTGTTTTTTTTTTTTTTTTTTTCCACACAAAGAGTTGGCCCAGGAGAAATGTTTTGAAAAAAGTAACAAAGTCTATAGAGTTTCCAGGGCCAAGCAGACCCGGAGGTGAAGTTTCTGAGGAGGTGGGAAGGGAAAGGCCATTTGCCAGTTCTGGGGACTGTAGAGCAGTAGGAACAGTGTGCACTGGGTAGCATGTGAATTGCTGATGAGAGTAAAAAATTAAAATTTCTTGTACAATGCATGCAGAGAATCAGTAATTTCACGTCAGTATTTGTTATGAACAAGATAAAAAGGTACTAGGTGAATGCAAGGAGAGAAGGATAGATCAAACTATTTTCATCAGAAAATGTCAATCCTGTAAAATGTGAGTTATTTTGTAAACTGCTTTCAGTTTCTCTGAAAATGTGTAAAGGAAAACCCAGGGAAAAAAACCAGTTTATCCTTTTTTTTTTTTTTAAATAAAATATTCTCATTTTTCACTTTGAAACAACCCTTTCAATGAGGCTTAGTATATACTGAGTTTGTGTGACCTTGCTCTCAAAGAAAAGCTGAGCACAAACCCAAATCCTCGGGACTGTTCTGAAGCAATTKATTACTGCTGATGAAATTTTTGTCTGCGGAGAAGTGTGGAATTTTCAGTCATCTTTCTGCTTGAAGCTGAGCTGAATTTGGACTTCYGAAACCTTTTTGCGTGAGCAGAATCCACAGCTGCTGGGTACAGCTCCTTAAGAGACAGCCCCCCCGAGCCCACGGAGCCCATAGCCTAAACACGTATCCAGCAGGAGAAAGATGCATCCTGGGGAAAAAAAGGAAAAGGGCTCAGTCCGCAAGGTGCTGAGCTCTGCAAGGTACTCAATTCAGCAAAGCTTTTTGGGGACTTAGTTTCATTGCCAGTGACTCAATAACTATTTACATGCCTGAAGTTAAGCACCTGCTTAGGGATTTTGCTGGATTGGAGCCTGAAGGCTTGGCAGTCCTGGGATCAGCTCTGTTTCTAACTCACCACTTCCAGGCTGTTATCCTCCTCAGTATCGCTGCCCTAGTCCAGATCCCCACCTGATGCTTCTCCCACCCCCTCATTTTCCAGGCTCCAGCAGAAACTCCTTAATACCTCTGTGTTGTTTTTTTTTGGTTTTTTTTTGTTTTTTTTTGTTTTTTTTTTTTTAATACCTTGCTTGTGTTTGTATTTCTTCCCAATTTATTATCACCTGCAACTTCCATTCATGCACAGATCATTCATTCATCCTTGATCACAAGACGAATGCAGTTTAATAATACCGGTACTAACACTGATCCCTTTAACACCTTGGGAAAGAAAAAACAAAGTCCTTTCAGTTTGATTCATTGCTGTTTATCATTACCCTTTGTTTCCGGTCTTCTAGCCAGTTTGCAGCTCACATGTTAATACTCTTTTTCCAAGCCAATTTGGACTAATTTCTCCACTGATGGTTTCATGGGACACGGGATCAAATATTTTACTAAAATCCAAACACATTGTATCTTTTGTATTCCCTTCACCCACTAATCGTGTAACCCGTCCAAAAATTAATCAAATCTATCTGGCAAAACCCAATCTTCTCAACCTCTTGCTGCCTATTTCTCACTATTCTCTCACCCTGGAGATGTCTAATGATGTACCACCCCCTCCCACCCTCCCTAGTCGTTTCCGTACTGTATTTTGGATAGAAGCTGGACTTACGGGATGAGGGAGTCTCATGGCCACCCTGCACTGCACTGGGCTGTAAGTCCTGGGAAGAAGGAGTGCCGCTGGGAAGGGCGTGTTACTGGATGCGCCACCAGATGAAACACTTCCCTGTCAAATATCCAATGATTCGGAGTGCTTTCACGCAGTGTCATCCTTGGTCTGTGTTCCAAAGGAACTTTCAAGAGTAGACGTCAACTCTTAAGCAGTCAAAAGGAAAGCAAACAAAATTGCTCATCACTTTGGACATTTARGTCTCTCACTCGTGGTCTGAAATGACCCAGCCATCAGTGGTGGATAGGCTAACAGTGCATTATTTAAATTCTTACACCTAACAATACCTTGAAAAAGCCCTTGATGTCTCAGCTAGGACTGGAAGTAGTTATGTTTGAATGACCGGGCTCTGAATTACCCTKTATTTAAAAGGGCTTCTTAGGAAAAGAGCCACTGCAATGGGAGGAAGGACATTCTTGTGAGCTGATAATGGAGATATAAGTGTTTTTAAATCAAAAGTGTCCACTGTAACTGTAAAATGTACAGTGCTGTKGAGGAAGATGAAAGACTGTATGGAAGGAGAGAAGGAACTTTAACAGGTATCTACCACAACAAAATACAGTCCAAGGCAGTAAAATGAGAGTTTGAAAATAATATATATTTTTTTAAGAGCTAAATTTTCAGTGCTTTGCAAATCATGGTCAGGGGTGTGATATAAAACCATCTGGTGCAGATAACAATGGAAAACAAAACTAGATCATCATACATCTGGCATTTTGTACTATGAGTTTTCTCCATGTGTGTYGGTGCTCCAACAGATACTCGCATTGCGTACTTGATAGCAATTCAGTGACCACAGAGTATTTCTTTTGTTCCAAGGACATTTTCAAAGTGATCTGAATTTTCCCAGCAGTACTTTGTTTCAGGTGAATCTGAATTCGAATAGTTTGGTTTGGTGAAATGCCCCCCAGATGCTTTGGCTGGTGGAGCCTCCACGTTGAGCTGTGGTGCATTGGTTCCTGGGACGGGGAGTTGCAGTCCTGTGGTTGGGCTCTCTGATCAGACCATGTCCCCCCATGGTGTAGGGCAGTCTCCCCTTTAAGCGAGCGACCCCAGGCCACCAGAGAACATGGATGGGGTGGCCTGTAGCAATGAAGAAGGTTGTGAGCTCCTTCACTGCTCCTTCCCAGGAGAGAGCACCCTGGCACCACTGCTGCTGAATTTTGAGCTAGCTCAAAATGAAACTTGTAGGATGAGTTCAACARATCAAAACATATCAGCCAAGGGACGCTGAAATTGTTTTGGTAGAGAGTGACAAAATTAAGAGTTTTGCAATTTCTATATAGTATTTTTRCTATTCCATTTGATGACTATCTCCCGAGGCAGGAGGAAAATAGACATTGCGATATTTTCCTGCTGTTGGAAATTCCTGGTTCTGCTAACTCACGTTCTAAATGATTTCATTTTCCAGCACACAGATGCTTTCATCCTTGCATACCTGCCCTCTCCTAACACCAAACCTTAGTTCCTTTTCTCTCCGACGTCGTGCACTTGCAAAGACATCTTGAAACCTCAGAAGAAAGAAACCCACTTTAACTGTGGGTTAAATGTCAAAGTGATTACTTTTAGTTTTATTTAGGTTTTTATCGGGTAAGGTTACGTTTGATTAAATTGGTGCCCATGTAAATACAACACTACAGCCACCCTGCCGAAGACCCGGCCTCTGGGAAATGAGTTAGAGCCAAATGCGGCGCTTTCRTCCTGCCTTTCTGCGGGCGGACTGTTGTGCCGGTTGAGACTTAACTGGTAAATGCCAGAAAAACGTGATTTTATCCTATCTGAAAATGTGGCCAGTTGCTTTGTATTTTTTGTTTACCAGCTCCTTCTAAAAAAAGATCTGGGCTGATACACTGTTTTGCCACTGGGTAAGCTCCGATACAAAATGCATACCTTGTAGCTTAAGTTTGCCCTTCAGGTAGGGTTGCACCAAACTCAGTCAAATAATAGGTRCATGACCTTTCCCGTCAAAAGTCATTGTGGCAGGGCTATAAATAGAGCTATACTTTACCCTCTCATTTTGGGGATGTGTATTTTATAATTTTAAAAACTCATGGATGCTCACAGAAGAGCATGTAGAAAATACATTTGTAAAATTTTTACTAGACTTCCTCTACATTTTTGCTGGCTTTTAGTAAATTGAGGTGTCTGTGCAGCACAATCAGATTAGATACTGACTAACGTACCTAAAATGTTTCCTCCRTGACCTAATTCCACCTGGCTTAATCCATTTCAAATACTCTTTCGGAGAGTCTCGGGTTTGCTTGTCTTCCGAAGGCTGCCTGCTTGTTTCTCCCATAGCGAACGTCAGTYGGCTAGGCTTAGACTTTGTGCTTGCTCTCTGCCCACTGGGGATCTTTGCGTGCTGAAGAAGACCCAAGGCAATGGTGCCAGTAATGGTCTCTTCTTCCTCTCCATCATCAGTTTGGTGTATTAGTAAAGCAGAGTTGTGAAAAATAAACCACTGGATTTTCAACATGACTTTTCCCTTTCAACATGACTTTCTTTGCCAGCAGTAAGGTAAATATATTTTAACCTTTGTTGTTTTTTTTTTTTTTCTCCTCATTGATCAGCCAGAGCTTGCGGTAATTTCAAAGGAAGCAAGACAACCATTATTCTGAAAGTATATGATGTTGCTTGCCATTATGCTCTACCTACAGACACCTGGGGTGCTGGTGGACTAATTCCAAGGAGTGCATATAGGCTAATGTATGTTAAGCATTGATCTGTGTCTGTGGATGAGGTCCACCACTCCTCTGGGAAATTTATAGCTGGAAAATGATTAAAAAGTCACTATCCCTACTATGAAAAGGCTAAGCTAGTGTACCTGAGGGTGCGGGATGCTCTGATCCGATCAAACAGCTAGCTGCCACTTAACAGGACAGTCCTGCCCGCCCCTCGCATCACCCCTCTCGCCTCTCTTGTGCCGGTGGTGGAGTTTCCCGGGCCAGGCAGGGAGCCAGCGCCGGGGCCTGACCCAGAAGGAAGATGCTCRGTTGTTGCAGCTGCGCAGGTTTGCCGCCAGTTTAGGTCGTGTGCCCCCCCCCCGTTCCCCCAAATCAGTTCAGCGGGAGGTCAGCTGAGCTCCAGAGCTGGTGGCACACAGATCTGGAGGAGGGCAGGAGGACTGCCTCGGCTCTGTGACAACTGGTCATCGAATTGGTTCAGGCATAACACAAAAAACACGATCCCTACAAAATAATACAGAACACCTATATGGCTTCTCCGAATCTTGCAGGAGCGAATGCSTTACTGACAGAAAAGAAAAGCTTTGTGAAATTGCAGCTCAGTTAAAAGGTGAGAGATGTCTTTGAGTTTGAGAAATAGCATGTAACTGTAATTAAAGGCTCGACCACCAATACATAGCAAAAGGAGCAAATTATGTTGGCCATTCAGTCTTCACTCCAGTGCTTTGATAGGCTTCCCCGTACAGAAATGCAGGTGTCTCTGTGGAACCACCAGCTGAGTTTAAAACTGTGGAGAATTCATCTATTGTTGATCTTCCATTGATCTTCCATTCAGAAAAGATGAGTAAAAGCCAAAGCTTGCAAGAGGATTGCCTTGGTTCAGCTTGTGCTTTMATCTGAAGAAGTACAACTATAAACCTTGTCCTCTCCCCTCCTCTTCTCTTCTCTCTCTGAAACTTGTGCTTGCCCTCTGGGGAATCCTGAACTTATATTCTTAACTTTCACATTCACATAAATCTAGGACATCTTCACTGAAATGAGAGTGGTATACCAAGCCTATAAATCGCTGACCTGTAAAACAAGGTAAAATTTGASCCTTGTTGCACATTTGGGGATTTGGCATAGGTTCTCATCTCATTCACAGTCATAAACTGCTTTTGTTAATGAAGTGACATACAAATWGCTGCAGCATAGCCACGGGGGGGTGGAGGTGGGTGTGTTTGCTGTGTTAGTAAATTATGTACCACAAATAYGGTATAGTTACTTTTTAATAAAAATGAAAGACTCAATGATATTTTGTACTAATGCAGAAACCAATTTGTTCTCAGCAGAAAGACTTATGTAAAAAAAGAAATTAAAACACTGCTACAAACAGTGTTTGTAGGGTGTCCAGGACAATGTGGCTCCAATCTCATTTGAGGAAATCCTATTATAGACAGTAATAATCAAAGAGGAGTCAATTTTTTTTTATATCCTCTTGCCTAGTGCTTCTGTACTTAATGATACCTTGCTCTCAGAAACAYGTCTTGTGTACTTAAAGTCCTGGCTGTGCAACACAATTCTTGCAAGACCTTAGTCAAACTCTTCACTTTGGGTACGATTCTTATTTATGCTCTTCTTACAGCAAACCACCCCGACAGCAGAGACAACTCGTATTCACCGCGATGCTATCAGTGGTGCAGAGTGGCCTTGGCCCAAATGGGAATCGGTTTCCCACATATGAAATGGATTCACTGGTATTTTCTTCTGCCTGCTTTTGTCTCCTGTATCCATTTAGGCGAGGATGTGTTGGAGAAGGGGCAGCCTGGAACGCACGCCTGTGCTGCGTCTAGCGCTATGAGACTTACGCCTTCGGCTGAGGTCTCCAAGCACCACTGTAATGCAAACAATAACACCGCCCTAATAGCGCAGCGGGGGAGAAAAGCTCAGATTCTCAAATCTGAAAGTTTCTGAGGCGCAGAAGCCCACAGCAGGCAGGTCCCAGCGCGGCTGAGGGCTTTCCCTGCCTCCGAGGTGGGGCGGTCCTGATGGCTTCCCCGAGGGTAACGGAGCATCCTTTTTTTTAAAAAAAAGAGAYGCCTGCATTTGGGCTGTGAAATTAAACCTTTAATAATGCTGGCCTGGTTGTTCACAGCCATATGTATGTTCACTGCATTCCTCTCTGCTGCCTAAGACTGGATTAATTTTCTATCACACTGTGGTTCCTGAAGGCAACGTACTGCTACCCAAATAGCATTAAAAATAAAAATAAATCCAAGCCTGCCTGGTGTTTTATGTCCAGAAAAACGCCTCTGGGGCCAGGTTGGGTGCCACTGAAACTGCATCGCAGCTGAGAGGAGAGATGGGGCCCGCCGCCCTTTCCAGGGGCTGAGGGGTGACACGCGCTCCCTGCCACAGCCTGCGTGGTGGATAGGCCAGGGGACTTTCCGTGGCTCTTTGTGTGCAGTAGGTGTCATTAAAAACTCAACGTTTGCCTCGGCTGTAGCACTTGGATGGTTACAGCTCCCGGGCGCAGCGTGGTCAGGCAGCGACTTGATGTGGCAGTTCGTGGCTGACTTAAAATCACCGGTTTTTCTTGTGCAAAAAGAAAAGCCATTTTGGGGGCACAGTAGCTGCACCTAGACCTGTAGAGCAAGAAGAACAAATAAGCTTGCCTGTCACGGTAATTGGTCTTGGCAACATCTCAACAGGTTTATCTAGCGGCTAAGGTCCTTGACCAGGTTGTGGATAACCATTTTTCTATTCCTGGTTAGGTGCAGACCTTGCAACTTTGGGGCACGCCTCAGTTGTCTGTAAAGGGGGGTTTGATGTTGCTAAAACCTCTCATGGATGTGTGCGGTGCTCAGGTATTACCCGGATTCGAAGTTCCTAGGTCTCTCCTCAGTTATGATACACAAGCAGGAAGATTTGGAGGTAGAGGTAGTGTTGGTYAGAGCTATTGATCATGAAATGTGTTATACCAGCCTGTCGTTGGCAGCCTGAGATGTCAAATCTGGYTGGAAAACATTTTGCATGAATGTCTTATCCCAAATGCCCTCTACTTCTACCACCTTTYAATAGCAGGGATGGGGGGAAGTGAAATAATGGTAAATGTACAGCGATCTTATGGGCCAGGATAGGCCAGCCAGTGTCTGTTCTTTCATTTTTTTCTTTAAAACGTGACTTTTACCATTGTCAGGTGGCCTACARGACCAGCAATCCCAAACCAGAGGAKTTGCTCAGTTTTTTATAGACTGACTCAAGAAACATGGTAAAAGACACTGCTGCAGTAGTTACAGGTCTGAGTCAGAAAATTTGGTAAAATCCAGAATTAAGAGGTAAACTGTGCAGTGCATATTTTTCTCCATATAGCAGACCTGAACAGTCTCTGAACTGCTGCAAATTCTGATGATCCTGATCCTTTCCCTCCAAATACTGTCTACAACTTCCTCGYGAGGGCGAGTGGAGGTGGAGGTGCTGATCTCTTCTCTCTGGATGCAAGGGAATGGCTTAAAGCTGCATCAGGGGAAGTTCAGGTTGGATATTAGGAAAAAGTTCTTCACTGAGAGGGGGGTCAAGCACTGGAACAAGTTCCTCAGGGAAGTGGTCATGGCACCAAGCCTCATGGTGTTCAAGAAGCGTTTGGACAACASTCTTAGATATGTGGTTTAATTTTTAGGTTGCCCTGCGTGGAGTCAGAAGTTGGACTCAATGATCCTCGTGGGTCCTTTCCAACTCAGGATATTCTGTGATTCTGTGCTTCTATGAAATACTGCAGCTAAGACCACTTCTAATGATAAGATTCATAACCAAAAGTCTCATCCAGARAGAACTAAGGTGTAAAATGGAATTTGTTGTGGCTGACTTAGCACTCAAAAATTACATATCTTCACATAAACTGCAGCTGTTTTTGAATATYGGTCAAACAGTTAATGGGTCCAGATAGTTTCTTACAGATTTGCCATCCTTCCTTGCACCAACAACCCTTCCCATGGTGCATGTRGGCCATTTGGTCTCCATATTGTTTCCTAAAATTTTCAGATGTCAGTATGACATGCTACCAAGGAGTGACTGGAAGTGCATTCCTTCAGTAGAAACTCAGATTTTTTAATTCCTCATGAACGTGTTGCACTGACCTTGATCTTTGCAATCAGCAGTCAATAGAGTAATGACTTTTGATCACCATTAACCTTGAGTAGATTAGAGCCACCAAGCTACTGCCTTCACTCCAGGGATGTGTTCACTAACRTGGAGCTCCGCTCTGTTGTGACTTTTGGTAATCTCTCATGTTGGAGATTACAGAGCTTCCTGGGCGACCTCTTCTAACGCTTCTCAGGTCTGTCAGACATGTGATGGTCAATTAATTTKAGCTTGATGAGGTGAGACTTGCAACACTGAGCGTGATGAGGTGAGACTGGAAGAAGTGAGAACCCRAACAGTTTGTGGAAATACTATCTTCTGTCTACACAGTCTTCTTGTTTCTAGCTTGAATTGATTTATTTCTCACCTACTCTTTCTATTGAGGGCATGGAGAATTCATCTACGCGCTAATCAGGTGAGCTCTCTAGGTACTGTACTCTCCTTGGCTTGGTTCAGTCATTAGGTCTTTATCTGTCTACCTCATGTCCTGCATGTTTGAGTGGGAAGCTGAGAAAAGAGTAGCAGCTGGCTTGCAAGTTTGTCACTGTTGCTTCTTTTTATTAGCCTGAAATAAATTCTGAGGCCTCACGAAACATTTTAGTTTGAAACACTTTCTCTGTAATGTGCTGTGTACATTTTTATGAACATTTCTGKTTTTTTTTACCAAGGGAAAGCAATCCTTTTCTCCCATATTTGTAATTTTTCAGCAGTTGAAGCATTTAGGGCAGAAATATTTGTTTTTTTGGGAGGGCTAAAGAATTAGACAACATAAACAAAAATGTAGAATAGAATAAAAATGCCATAATTTTTTTTTACAGGATTACAGAACCATTTTCTCACCATTAGTAACTCCTGCTAGTTTCATAAYTCTGCTGAACGGAGAGAAAAATCCTCATTCTGAGTAACATACAGGTTAAGTGGACTAAAAAGACCAAATATGAGAGACTAAGATTATAATTCTTATTTTGCATGGGTRAGTCACAAGGCGTCTAAATTAGTTGACTCCTCCCCTTCCCAAAATTGTATGGATAGTAATGATCTGTTCATAAATGGCTTTGGATGCCTAACCAGACTTCTGAAAGCTTGGCAGAGCTCAGACTTTCTTAAGGCTCTTAGTCCTCTGTCTGAAAACTGTGTTTTGAAGAATTCATGAACTGATTTTAAAAATTATCTGTAGTTTTTTTTCTGGGGAATGAGAAACCCTTCACAATGTTTTCCCTTTCCAGGATTTCCTACTTTAACAATTAGGAGATAAATAATTTCTGGATAAATCTATTTTTAATCTAGTACATCATGACTGAAATACAGATCCTTTGCAACAGGATGTTCTTGAGAAAGCAGAACTGCGAGGCGAGACGAGGAATCTCCGGTGGGAACATTTGCCAGACCTGTGACAGAAGAGAATTCTGACAGCCAGTGCAAGTCAGAAAAACAGAAAGATATCTGAAAAAGAGTGAAACAAGCAAAAAGCTGAGCAGGGCAGATTCCCAGAAACTGACACAATGCTGTCCGCTAGGAAACTTCCACAAAAAGAGAGACTATAAAGTGGGAAAAGAAAAGAAACACAAACATTGCCTTTTACATGTTAACAATGTGCGAAGTCCTATAGCAAAAATATTCTAAAAGGTATCACTGGGCCCAGAGGAACGTGTACATCCCCATGCTGCGGTGCAGCACTGCGTGTGGAGGTTGTCGTGGTCCAAAAGCTGTGCTGTCCTGTTGACTCAAGCACAGTGCCATGTAGACATGCTGCCCTTGTGCTACTCTGGGGACTCGTACTGTGCCACTTTTCTCTGCATGAACCATTTTTTTATTGGGGGAAAATATTACTAAAAACTCAGGACAGAGAAGATCTCAAAGAAGCTGCAACAGAATGCCTTCTGTAAGAGTTACCTCATGTGGAAAGACTCGTTTAAGGCTTTGTGCTTCATTAGCCACCATGAAACGCTCAGGTGGGACAATAACGGTAAATGAACCAAAAGCATCAGGTTTTATTAAACATCAGAGCATTCAAATATAGAAGGAGTCCTAACAGTCTGCTGAAAGTTGGAACATCTTTAGATACCAGACACAATATCTGAGATGCCACCTGGAAAAGCAATCAGGAGAGTGCCTTTCTGTGGGCAAATGCAACTCCCTCTGTTCAAGTACATGAAAGCGGTACCTTGAAATGACTCCAAAGCTATAATGGTGTCGGGAAAATAGAGCATAAATTCCTTGGTTAATCTAGGTGGCCAATTGGTGTGAAATTTCATGTAAGCTTAGTTTTAATGCCCTTTGACATTTGTTTTGCAGTTTGGATTTTTTTGAGATTTTTTTTTCTTCTCTTAATACTCTTAAGACTCTTACAGAAAGTCTTTGAAATTAGACACTGTGTGAAATTCAACCCCTTCTGTTTTTAAATTCATATATACATATGTATAGATGGACTTTTTTTTTACRGACTACGTATGTATAAATACGTAGTCAATAAAAAAAGACTAGCGTCCTGAATGCTAAGTTTTTCTGATTTAACAGGTGATTTAAAACTGAAATTAGATTTCCTTCCATTTCCAGCCATTATCCATGGCGTAACTAAGCAACACCACCTTCACGTTATTGATGGGGCTGAGTGCACACAGATCTTGMTGACTAGGGTAGACATAACTACACTCCTCTTTAACCAGTAAACCCTGGATTTCAACAGCAATGATTTTCTGCTAGTGCTCGTGGAGCTGCTGATGCAGAAGCATTGATGTGGAGCTGCTTGGAGGTGTGTTCTTCAGTGCAAGGCTCTTCTATCCCCATCCATCTGCATGTAATTCTTATTCTAAAGTGGTTAAAAATTCTTATTCTAAAGTGGTTAAAAATTCTTATTCTAAAGTGGTCGTGTAAATTACTGTGCAAAGCCTCACTGCAGGTAATTAGGCTTCTATAAGTATGAAATATACCTCATTTATAATTGTAAATTCAGGGAAATAATAAAACAATTGGCATTCTCCTCTCTTCTGCCACGCAGGAGGAGCACATTTCATCTCTCCTGCCACTGTTTCATCTCACTGACCATGCTCTCCGTTCTTATCTCTGGCCCTTCTGACAAAATGTCTCTTTTTCTCCCTTTAATGTCTCTTCCTGAAGCACCTGTTTCCAAACCAGCATTTCTGAGTACAATGTACTCCTGCACCAGGTGTAGCAGAGCTGGAGGAAAAAAAGCAACCTAATAAAGATTTTCACATCGAATGGGGCAGAATTAAGGTGGGTGTGATACAGCATCCATGGTCCCCAAACAGCCATAAATGTTTTTCAGAYGAGGCACTGCACAGGGCTGAGGTGGGTGAGTCCCACTGGTGAGTCTCTGCTCGTGGTCTTTGCCTAACTCTCCTGGAAATAGAAATTCTAGGGTTTCGGATAGGGTCAGATGGGTCCAATCAAGCTTATTATTTTGGCCTCAGTGTTGACACGGCTGGAGCTGGCACAGATGTAGAGATGGCAGTAGCAGCTCCAGGCAGGGCATGTGGGGCTGTCTTGGAAGAGCTAGGAAGGAGGGAAAGGAACGAATTGATGGTGCCAAGCAAGGCATGGAGCACTGCTGGCTTTCTGAGCATGGCCCAGCTACCCACAGCAGACTATGGGAGGTGTGACGTGTTAGTAGTGGTGGGAGGGGAGGAGACAGTGTCATATGTGAGTTGGTGGCCTGAAGATGCATTTCCTTGATTTTGTGGATTTGTGCTGAGGATGTTATGCTCCACCTCCAGTTGTCTCAACAGAGTGCTTGGCAGATAGGTTAAAAAATTAATTTTGAAGACTGTAGAGGGATGCCAGTCAAAGGTGATAAAGAAAAGCAAGGGAGCTTCTTTCTGAGAGTGAGGAATGATGATCCGAGGATGACGAACGGAGGCATGAAGGCTTGATATTGCAAGGGTTTGAGTGCTGTGCCTCTCATCTGGTAAAGAGCTTAGTTAACTTTAAGTGTTTATCTGCTTGCACTGGAGTCAATGGTAGCACTCACAGGCTTAAAGCTCAGCAGCTGCTTATGTACTGTGAAATGATATCCAGAATTCATCCTTGAGGACCTGTCTTAAAAAAGGGAGGGATGCAGACTGTACTAAATATCAGTAGGCTCCACAGAAGAGGTCAAGCTAAGACAAAACACATTCCCAGGATAAGGTCTATCTGTCTGGTATTTCTGACCTGAGTTTTCTAAGCCCAGTAAATGTATACTCACTAATGCAAAATTCCATGCTAGCTAAATGCACTTCAGTTAATTTTCTGCTATGAAAGCATTTCAATTTTAACAATAGCTGTCACTTCCAATATAATACAGAAATAGTTTAGTAATATAGGCCTTAAAACACTAGTCTGATAAATATTTATATTACTTATTTTAAGTTAAAAGCTTGGTTATGAATTGTTTTCATTCCAGCAGTGTAAACATCCTTCTAGAGTATGCACTGTAATGTTGAGATGGAAGTCACCCACCCTATTTGCCTGGTCTTATTTTATCAGTGCAAAGATATTCTTTAGTGGATGCTGATAAAATTATTTTTACCAGTTTCACTCTACAAATGCTCTTCTTTTCTGTACAATACAGAAGGGAAAAATAACGTTAGGTTCCTATGGCAAATGAGTATTCAGTCAGCAAAAAGGCTTCAGTTCTTTATTTGTTATATGTTATTTTAGTTTAAATATTTAGTTTAAAATTTGAATACATGAACATAAAACACAGGCCACCTCTGCAAGGGGCATTTTCCTGGTGATAAATGGATTTTGCTTATTGTTTAGTTAATGTTTTATGCTTATTTGCTAAAGAAAACTCAGCTTTATAAAATGAGAAGCAAAAGCTATTTAAGGTGTGTGAAATGATGTACCAGCATAAATAGCCTCAGCTCTGAATTGACGAGCAGTAATAGATAAATAACTGTATATGGGTTTTGAACTGGAATCCTAGCCATATTCATGTGGTGAAAGGGAAGGATTTGAATGATGGCAGCAGAATGCAAGCCTCCCCAGTATCATCGGAGTCTGAAGTGGCTGCAGAAATTCAGGCAGTCATTTAATAAGAACACCTCTTTTACTATGGAGGCTGTAAATTATACAAGCCTGTCAAGTTACAGCTATGCCTTTGTGCTCAGCACGATTGTAATGTTCTCAGTCCATAATTTAGAAAAGGATTAAAGTTCTCCAATGCTCTGCTGTTTTTACAATGTTTTGGTGATAATAAGATTACCTCAGCCTCCCTCTCTCATGTGAAAATGTCGCTAGAAAGACATACCATATATGAAGGTGGGGTTTTCTCACACACATGCATATATACGAGAGGGGGAAAATACATGACAGGGGTGTCTGGCATCAAAATCTTATTGTAGGGCTGGAGATGTCTCATTACTCATGGATGTTGAAGRCATGCAGCTAATTTATGGATTTGCTCTGCACAAGTGCTGATAAGTCTTTAAGGTTATGTCAGTAAGGTTTCTGTTTATTAAAAACAAAGTTAAAAAAAAAAAAAAGTTTTTAAAAAGCTTGCAAAGACTACAGAGGTTTTAGAGGACCTATTGCTTGGAAAGCCAAGTTTCTTTACTTACCAGGGCTCCAACTGCATAAGCCTCAGAAGGAGAAAAACATTACAACTGGTGTATGTCAGAAAGTTATAGCAAAATAGATTTTCTATCAGAATAAAGTTGTGTTTTTAAAAGCCTAGTGTCAGTGGATATTCTGGGGATGGACAARATGATACATGTTCTGTTGGTGATCTGGGAATTCCCTATTTTTTAGGAAGCTCCCATTTCCCTCATTATTTGCCTCAGCATATCAGGTCTTCAGTCTGCCACTGGGCTTGGACTCCCTCTTGCTGGTTCTGCAGTTCTGGCTGCTGTAGCTTTTAAGKTATGTGGCTATCTTTATTTTTGAAGAAAATGGAAAAATATTCCCGTGACAAGTTGTTTTTGGGTTTTTTTTGGTTGTTTTTTTTTTTTTTAAAAGATGACACTATGAAGTCACACAGAGATTAGGCAGAGGTCTTGTGGAGGATAGATTAGATAACAAAAGTGCTGGAGAGTTAGACAAAGATCCATGAAAGACAAAATTTGTCGTATGCTGCTTCAGTATTGCTGTGATTATCTCTACCACATACCAGACGTGGGTTTCTATTTCCACGCAAAAACTCGTGTTAACACCGATTACTTGAATTATTTAAGTAAAGGAGAGGATTCTAGGAGATATCAAAGCCCTAGTCCTCACCTACGGTCAGAGCCTACAGCCTGTATTATACAGGGAAAATAGGGCCACAAMAAGACATTAAATTCTTTGTGTTCTTAAGATCCAGGAGCAGGCAGCTCCCCTGGAGTTAGCTATTATTTCAGCTCTCCCCTGTATGAATGACCCCAGAAAGCAATTCTATCAGGAAGGCTCGGCTGTCGTTCGTGGACATCTTGATCGTGCCTCTTTTCCCTTCCACCCTGCTGTTGGGAGGAGGAACTGAACAACTCGGCCACCTTTAGYCCCCAGGACTCGCCCCAGGTTGGATGAAGGGCAGTTTCATGCCGTACACTGCAGATAACTGTGGTGTCACTGAGCTGTTGTCAGGCGTAACTTTGCCTTCAAAAATCACAGTCCGTTCCTCCGGTGTGGAGCAGCCAGTTCTCAGAGCCGTGCAGCTGCCTGCTTCGGTTGTGCTGCCCTGGTTGTCCCTTACATGCTCTTCCCGTGCARGTGCAGAGGAAAATCTGTCTGCAGCGACACTGAAGTCTGCAGTGGACAATGGTGGAGTTGAACAAGCTGGAAAGCTGTGCCCACCACCTGGAAAACCCCTTGGGTGAGCACTTCAGACACTGCACATGCTCAAAACAGTAGTGTGTATCTCCACAGCTGGGAARCTGGAGGTGCTGTAGAAAGAGGGGCCTGGGAAGGAAATAGGGATGGGCCACACTAGGCATGAAGCAAAAGAGCATCCTTTCTGTACAACCTCCGGGAAGAACTGTCCYTGTAGATCCCTATCTATATTTACTTCTGCACCTTTAGGCCAAGGCATTGAGCTGGCACCAGCCTTTCTGCTCTCTCTCTTGCCTCTCTCTGCGTGCACTGCGTCTGAAGCCATAGTTGCAGCCAGCGTGGCCAGTTCAGGCTAGCTTGAGGTAGGTTGAGTCAATGCATGCATCAGCTGCCACTGTTGCATGTGTTCCTCCTGGAAGAAGAGCGAGGCGAAGTTTGGCAAACTGGTGCAAGTCCTGCAAAGGGCCTCTAGGATCATGAGGGGCTGGAGCAGSTGGTGTATGAGGGGATGCTGAGGGTGCTGGGTTTGTTCAGCCTGGAGAAGACTCAGATGGATCCACGTGCAGTCTTCTACTGGCTAAAGGGGAGTTATAGAAAAGGCAGAACCAGATTCTTCTCAGAAGTGTACAGAGAAAGGACCAGAGGCAAGGGACACATGTTGCAACAAGAAAAAATCTGATTTTTTTATTAGGAACAATTCATGCCTGTGAGAGCCCAGGGAAGCTGAGGGATACCCATCCTTGGACTAGACTCGGCCCTGTGAGACCTCATTTAGCTTTGGAATTATCCCTRCTGTGAGCAAGGGGTTGGACTAGGGACCTCCAGAGGTCCCTCCACACCTGAATTATTCAATGAGTCAAAGTTTGTGCAGATTGTTCTAGCTCCTCCAGAGCTGCTTTCCACCTCGCGTCGCCGCTCCTGAYGTGGGCTGCTCTGGGGTTGCTTGGTCAGTTAGAGCTTACAGATATTGCTGCAGTGTGTGCAACTCATCATATCGTGTAGAAAAGAAAACCTGCCTTATTCCCCCTGGTTATTCCTGCCTAAAAGTTTTTTTTCTAAACAGTAAGCTAGGAAAATATAAAAGCAGCTCATTTTTGTATACTTCCTTGTCATCTCCCCTGTTTCCCTYGCCCAAAATCTCTTGAAAACTGTTCAGTCAGCCTCAAGTTTCCTAAAAGGACATTCTACCCTGGGATAATATCAYGCCTGTGAAAGTTCAGGCTGATTATTTTTCGTGTAGTGGGAGAGTCAAAATTGGGCTTATAATGGAGGTCTTGTTTCAAACAACGATGAAAGAATTTAGCATTTATGACGTCAGTGGGGTGGCATGGGTGTGGAGTCGCATGCGAGCGGGGGGAAGCTGGGCTTTTCTCTGCACCAGTGGTTTTGTGAAGGAGTCTTTCACTGATGGAGGTTTATTCAAGCCCACCTAAACACATGTACATATTTATTTACCAAAGCAAACCAGACTACAAATGGGACCAAAATCCACATTTAAACATCCCTACAAGCAACCCCTCTATGACAAATTCTTCCTCCAGCTCTGCTTAAGAAAAAGCCTGGGAGAGTTTATTTTCCTCAGGCTTTACAACTCATTGTTTTCCACAAAAGCACCCCTCTGCTTTTCCAAGAGTAAGGATAATTCTGTGGCTAAAGCACATGACTAGGACTTGGGGTTCCCAGCTGTTGCACAGACTTCTTGTGTGTCCTTGAGTAAATCTGATTAATCTTGCTGCACATCTGTAAAACGGATGCAGTGCTCTTTTTCCCCATTCACAGGAGCTGATGTGAGCCTTTGAGACCTTTACAAGACAACCGGATAGAAATGGAAAGRAATATACATGCAATTTTGTGGACAAGTGTGTGTGCTAATTGAGGAAACAGTGGAAAAWTTTCTGCCAGAATATATTTGACAGAGCAGCTTATTAATTCTGTAGAAGTTTGGATGCAAAATCTGTTTCTAAAAAGCTTAGTTTTTCCTCCCAAACTGAGGAGGATGTTTGTTTGAGTGAGTTTTCTTTCTTTTTTTTTTTTAAATGAAAAATGAGAAAACTCAAAGTTACTTTTTTAGTGAAAATGAGAAAACCTTGTTTTGTCATTTTTTTTTTTTTTTAAAGGGGGAAGTACTTCTTCCCAGCTAGCTATACCTCACATGTGTTACGGGAAAAGCAATGTCATTCTGCCTGAATGCAGGCACTCTCAGGGCTGGGAAGCGACCGAACAAATGAATATCCAGCTCCATCCCATCACGCTTGCTCGGTAGGCAGATAGGCAGGATTTGTTTTATCATCAGGGTCAGCGTACAGCCCTGTACCTCATCACCCCCTCCTGAACCCTGCAGTGAGGAGACAGCGATTGCCACCTTCCTGTGATTGTTTGTCACCCTCGCCATCCCTGTCCCTTGAGTACTTCACAAATCTTGACAGAGGTGCTTTCAGGAAAAGGTATCTACTACCACGTGCATTTTGTTGAAGCTACAACATTGTCAAAGGTGTCCCCAGATGTGTGGTGTCCTGCTAGAGGCAAATCTGGCTTGAATCTGAAGGAACTACGTATGTTGAAAAGGCAATATAGCGTGAATCTATTCAACCCTCTGCACTTTAAAGAGTATAACTACAGCAATTCATTACGGGCAAGAGTTTTTAAACTGACTGGTGAACTTCTGTGCCTCGCTTCCAGCTGTTCATAATGTGATACCTCAGAGGGACTAGATTCTCTGTCTGCTGTRTGTTCACAGCTGAAACTGCATTCTTCTGACAATGGGGCTCCTTCAGATTAATTCGAGATTAGGTTCTGAAAATAGTATCCAAAATTACTAGCTGAATTGAAAAATTAATAAATATGATAAAAATTTTGAAATAATCTTAGTTTTCAATTTATATTTTCCCTTCAAATCATTTTATAAAAATTTTAATCGTGTTGTCGTGTGGTAGAAAACATTAGTAAAAAATGTAGCCAGCTCAGTCACATCACGAGATTTAAAAGAAAATATTTTAAAAATAATTTTTGAAAATCATAAACCACTTACAAAATTGCAAGTCTTAAAAAAGGTGTTTGCATTTTTGTGACAGTAAATTCCCACTAATTTTGAAAGACTATAATCTGCACCCCGCACTTTAAAGCATAAGCATAAGAAATATTGCCAGTGCCAGAAGTTCAGGCTGCAAGTATTTACGGGAGTGGCTGAAAAATGAGATTTAGAAAGTAGTTCAAGTTCTGTTCACATTTTTCAGTTTTCATTCATCTCCTGTTACATTTTTAAGCTTTCTCATCAACAAGAAGTGCTGAAGCTTCACTTAAAGAATACCAGTGAGTTACTTCTGTCACCACATATCTCCAGGAGCTGGAAATTTAAACAGAAGAGTATCATGAAGTCAGGATAAATCCCATGCATTGGCAAAATTGCCTTCACTGTAATGTGTCTCTCTATTTCTAACATTTTAACTCAATACTGTACACGGATGATCCTGTTCCTGCTGACAATGATTACAGACTCCCCATTGACTTGTGCAGGAGCAAGATGGGAACATTTCAGGCATGGTTTTATGAAAAAAAACCCGACGGAAAAATGTGCCTCATGGGTTAGATACTAGCCCAAGACTCAGAAGGTTGTTTCTGACTTTGTATTCACACAGCCTTCTTGTGTGATCTTGAGCAAGCCTTTGAAGGTGACGGTCTAACCCTGTGCCTGTGTTTCCGCATGGCACCTTTGCTGGGAGTGCAGGAGATGTAGCTCAGCCTGAGGACTGGTGGTCAGGGGGTGGTGGTGGTACTGGTGGTGGAGTGGGGCAGACTTTGGGAAGAGAGCTGTTTCTAAGCCCCTTGCAGAGTGGGCTGACAAGCATGGATCCAGGTTGTACGTAGTCCTGGGTGCAGGTTCACCCAGGACCTGCTCCATCTCTGTATCAGCACTGCAGAACTGAGTAGTGCTACTGTCCCCTTTGAGATAATATGACCCCCCTTCAGCCCCGAGTGTACTGGTCTRCCCCTCAGCTGCAGATTACACCACCTCCTCTCTTCCACCCTCTGCGGCTTCTTTGGGTTCCCAGGGACTGTGAGATTGCATCTTAACATCACTGGGGCTGCTCTGAGCCTCTCTGGAGCTATAGCTGGCAGAAACTGTTGAAATTATCTTGTCTGAACTCCTTGATCACACTGAAAAAGAAGTCTTGTCCAGCAGTTCCTGTGTCAAGTCCCTGTATCCAGAGGCCGAACTTGACTATGCCTGGAGGGAAAGTTAGTCACTGTGATCCAAAGATGTCTCATTATGTTGCACCTCCCTCATGCCTGGGTAAGTTGTTCCGCTGGATAACTCTCCTTAGAGTGCACATTTTACCCCTCGCCTAAAYGTATCTTTTCAGGTGTCACCTTGCTAACTGAGGTCTTTTTAGGCTTTTCACCTGCTAGAAGAGAGGTCTGTGGTCTTTCCATGCCAAGCACTTAGAAACCTTTGCCTGGGYACATCTTCCTGGCTAAAATAAACAGACTGAAGTCGCTCAAGTGTTTTGCAAGGGCTGGCTCAAGGCACCCTGGTACCGCAGGCAGAGTTGAGCTTTCTCATCGTGAGGGGGGGCGGTGGACATCATTTTTGTCCGGGGAAGGGGAAGACTAAGGAAAAGGTCTGAAGCTGGGGCAGAAGGACAGGAGAGACGCACCTCCTGGCACCCTCACGGCTGTGCCACGTCCCTGCCTTCTCCCTCGGCGGCAGTGCCGGTGGCCAGCCTGGCACAGGCGGACCAGACCTGGTGCTGCCTGCGGTTATCTGCTCTCTCAGCTGGTAACTGCCTGCTTTGCCTACGGTGAGAGCCAGCTCTGGTCTCATCGAGGGTATTCAGGACCCTTGCAGCTCCTTTCTGAACCATTCCCAGCTTTTCAGTGCCCTCTGTTTAGATGAGCCCCAAACAGCAACACCACATTCAGTGGCAACAGGTCTTTCCCTGTTCTTCCTTGCTCTTCGCCCACCTAAATCTTGTTTACTAATTACTTCACCACTTGGGGGTTATGTSTTCAACCAAAGTCCTGGGCAGAAAACCCTTCCGATGCACTGCTGTGTCCCAGTTTTACACTCCTGTTTGTGTGTACGCTGAGTCACATGCCTACAACATCAGTTGCTCATCGCTCCCGTTTTAAGCCCAGACCTGCAAAGTGTACCACACAAGCTGATCCCTCAGCCCAGGTGGAGCCCCAGCGAGCTGATTTGGGTGCTGTACCAGTCCTGGGGCCTTTTTCCAGGATCAGAGGCTTAGTACAACATTCAGAGCTTTGCTTATTTTGACAGTTAGCAATTGCCAAGCCAATAATCTGTTTGTGTCTTTATCAAGCAGACTAATAAATGGTGCTGCGTTGCTAAATCTGTCTAAAGGGGAGAGAGGGCCTTTAGTCTTATTCAGCATCTTATGATTATATCAGCCTGTCTTAGCCCAGCCAAGTATATTTACATGAAATAATGGAGTGAGTTTTGCAAATTTCTTCCCCCCTTTTTTTATTATAAGTGACTGTCTAGCCAAGTTCATTTCCTCTCCTGTCTGAGCTCCCCTCTGAAATATATTATCCCACTTATTAAAAGCCAATAGCACTGTGCTTTGCTTTTCTTCCACCCTCTCAGAAGAAGGGGCATGCAGGGGATGCTTGGATTAAGTGAGTGGGGCACCCCAGAGCTGGGATTCTTTATGAATGAGCTCATATCCTCTCTCCGTATGATAAGAGGAATGCCGTTTGCATCCCAGAGTTGACTACATAAACATACACACACTTGGAYGGGTGAGCATTTAGCCTGAGCATAAACTCCAATTGCCAAACAACGATCTGACTGACAAGGGATCATCTGCCAGCCCTCTGCCCGGGCAGACGGCAGCCACTGCTCGGTGGCGATGGTCCCTTCATTCCCAGTGAAATCCATCCCTGCCGGGAGGGGGAGGGGGAGGAAGGGAGAGGAGATGACAGATCCCTGTTTGCATTCTTCAGAGAGAGCAGCTGCAATTGTCTTACTACAGTATGTCAACATGAAATTATGACAAATCAGGCAGAGATGTACTAGCAGATGAAAACAATAAGGAGGAAGCAGAGCAGAGGGAAGTTGGGAAGAATGAACTATACCTAAAACTCTGGAGGCCAATATCGTCCCGGTGGAAAATGCCTCTGAAAATGTAATAGGACTGAAGACTGTTGGTATGCCCGGACATGACTCAAAGAGCATATGCTGAGTTTTCAGGTTGGTTTAAATCTGCCTCTAAAATACTACTCTTTTTTTTTTTTTTTTTTTTACATTCCATAGGAACCTTTCAAAAATTAACCTGAGAGTAGCAGGAAAAAGGCTAGTCTGTCACCTTTTCCTGTGAATGGGACACAGTCAGGATCCCCACAGAGCCAGCTGAGCACCCAGCACTCTTGCACTGGTTTTGAYGCCAGGCTCTGACCTTGGCAAAGGTAAGGAAACCTCCCCGGCCTCCACGGTTACACGTACACAGCCACTAGGAATGAAGAAAAAAGAAAAGGGATTTCCTACTCCCCCCCTCTTTTTTTTTTTTCCTTTTCTTTTTCATTAAAAATGTTATTGTTTGATAGCAAAGGGAGAACTAACAGGAGAAAGGCTTCAGCTTCCTGCTTGCCTCCTCCTTTCTATCTAACCGAAGTCCTTGAAATGGGATGCAATGAATGTTTCCTTTATTAAAAACTGAGCCTTCTCCAACCCACACAGTTTCACAACACTTGATAGAATGCACATTTTTCCAGTGTCTTTTTTTTTTTTTTTTTAACAATGTCCAACAATAAAAAAAAAGTCAGTAACGGGACCATATTCAGCATTAGTGTAATTGGGAGCAGCTCCCTCTGGTCCCAGTAGAAGGTGTGCACGCTTTCACCAGAGCAGGATTTGCTAGCTCGTGGACACCTCATATTTAGGATTGTCACTGGTCTCCACTAAGAGTGGCTTATAAACTTCCTCAGATTTGTGAGTCTATTGATTTAGCACTGTGCAGCTTGGCTGCAAAAGAAAGAAGGAAAAAGGCAGTGAGCACAGGATTTTTACCTAAAAGCTGGCTTTATTTCCCTCTACCCAGGTTCTGCTGCCTCCCTGCCTGCTGCAGCTGGCTGGCACCTCTGAGGAAGCTGCCACGTCACACCTCGCTGGAGTCGGGGAGAACGTGGTGGGTTTGCTCTGCAGGGTGGAGGGTGCATGAAAATATTTTCTGTGGTTTCAGTTTGCATGTCTGCACGGAAAAGTCTAGTGAAATGTAATAGGTATGAATCCAGGAGGGTCCACAGAAATGTGTGAGGACAGATTTCAAGGAAACCAGTGCAAAAACCCCAAAACCTTTTCATGGGAAGGAATATTCCCAATAAGCTTTCAAAATCTGTAATATTTTTTTCTATTAAATTCCACAGGAGTTTTCCATAGGGCTGGTTCCAACCTCCCCTCTTCTAGGCTCTAAGCCTTACATTTTAATGAACTGAAAGAGCTTTGCTCTGTGCTCACTTACATTGCATCTATCATCAGTGGCACTTCTCTAGCTGCACTGAAACCCTTCTGCGCTTGCACTGCTCTTCTGAGACAGTGTGAATTCCCCGGTCTCGGAGGGATATCTGAGTGAAAGAGCTGCCTTTCGCCTAATTTAGTCTGTAAAACTTCAAGTAATATGACAGGCGTATCCTGCAAGAGCATATCCTTCCTGTTGGGTTTACTTCCGGACCCACAGTGCCCTGATGTAACCGTTCTGCAGACCCATCCCTGGCACCCACAGCCGTCTCCTCCTGGAGATCATAAAGCCAATGATGCTCATGTAATGGATAGAAAGGGAGCCCTGTCCTGACCGACAGCCTGGTGCCTAGTATGGCTGCTCTGTCCAACTGGGTTGTGATGGTGCCCCTGGAATCAACGCAATGTCACGTTCATTATTAGGTGCTGCTTTCTGAAAGACTTAGCGAACCTGACTTTCTTCTTTGAACACCTGAATTAGGTTAGTAGTGTGGTCCCCATATTACTCACTCATGGAGAAAGATGTTGCCAGGCGTTACAAAGCACGTAGGGCCAGAGGTAAATGTGAGTTCCCCTGGCTGGAGCTGGGACAAGTCTGCAGGGCTATGAGGGAGTGTGGAGCAGGATCTTGGCAGCCCACAGGCAGTTGTATGGTTGGAAGACCCCAGAGTTGTGTAGCTGTTCCTGCCATGAGACCTCACAATGCTAAAGCATTGCATGGCACAAGGTATTCCTCCAAGAGAAGGATTTAAGGCGTGGTGAGGTGGTGCTGAACATCAGAACTTGTTTCTCACACGTCCTCTCCTTGTGAAATTTTGCTGTGGTTTTCCCACTGGTGGAGAAATTCCCCTACTGCTGATATTAGCTACTCTCAAAAAGCCTCTTTCTTGCCTTTCTGACAAGTAATAGCAAAAAGCCATTGTCCACGCTCTGTGCTTTCCTGTGTGCAGCTTCTATTTCTTCTGCAACCAGATAGCTTTATTGCAATTCTTTTTATTCCTCCTTTTCTCATAGCTTCAAACAACGCAGACTTGTCAGGCTTTTTTCTTGTGAATCTAAYGCGAATGTAGATATATTCTTGCTAATGTGGTCTTAAACATGAMGGCTACAATCTCATGCTGCATTCTGGTTCTTTTGTTTTGCTCTCACTGTATAAAAGGAAGGGKATTTGAGAGAGAATTTTTAGCAAGGTAGATCTCCCTGGCCTGGGTAAGATACAAGCACAAATGTATGCTGGGAAGCTCAGCAGAAGGATTGGAAGAGGTGCAGCTCAGGAAGTCAGGCAGTGTGAAATGACCATATACAGCCCAYCTAAAAAGCATCTGACAAAGAAGGATCAGGGTCAGCATTATCTTTAAAAGGTCAAGTCTCCTTAGTTTGACCTAATGTTCTACCTGCTAGGCTGTCACAGGCTACATTAGTTCGAAGATTGTTCCACACATCTCAATTCCCAAGACCATGCCTGTGTTCCTCTGCTGATTAATCCRATTATTTAATGTAAAAATACACAAGAGTAAAGACAAAGACTGCCCCTTAACCCTGCTGTGTGCCCTAATTCTTCAACTTTCCTCCTTCATGTGCTTTTGTCCAGCCTTGGGAATCTCCAGTCTTTGCTCTCTGGGGGCCACTATCACAAGGGAAAGTCATGGTACTTTTGCCATGAATTCATTCTGCGCACATGCTTTAAATCTGGTGCCCCAGGGAGCRTACAGGTAGAGGACAACTGCACTCCGTATGTGGAGTAGCCCGTCAAGGAGCAAAGGGTTCCCTGTGCCCAGCTGAGCCTCCCCTGCCACTGAATGAGACAAATGGGCAGCTTGGTGACAAAGATCAGAGACCAAGCAGAAGCGAAGTCTCAGATGCAACCTCCAAAGTCTATACTTGACACAGTCCCGTCAGGCTGAGTGTGGGAACTCTGTGGTATTATTACCCCCTCTTGACGTTTGGGAATTGAAGCACAGATGCACTGAATGACTTGACCAGACACACAGGAAACCTACAGAGGACCTAGGAACTGCACCCATTTCAGAAGTCTCTGGCCGGTGCTTTACCCTAAGACCAACGCTCTTCTCAGAACAGATTTCCCAGGGTCTCGCACTCTGTGCTGTTAACATTTACCGTAATGAAATTGGTTTAGAAAGAATTATTTTTATTCTGAAAGTTTGATGGCAGCAGAGGGGAAGCCCTCCACGTCTAAGTGAAGTGAAGAAATGAGAGAGTCTAACCAGAGGATTAGCAGAATAGGTGTTTTATTTGCAACACTTTCAGTTTTGCTTAATAATACTAACTCCCCTTTGATGTGCACTTTAATTGCAAGCAATGAGTGAATCAGTGCCTTTTACTTCCAATTTGAATCACAAGTAATTTTAATCTGATTGCAGTCTCCCAAGGCACCTACCTACTTTGTTCCACAGCCATGTGAGCAAATTCCTCATATCTGATGATACCTCCATATTCTCCTCCTTTTTAAATGGGGGCATGGAATRTTATTGTCAAAATGCACACATATCTTGATTTATTTCTGAAGTTTGTACAATAGCAGAAGTCACAAAATAAGCTTGAAATTGTGGGGGTGCATGGTGGAWCATAATGCATTTAGCATGTGATAATGAAAGCAGAGAAAAATATCTGGAGGTTTATGTGAGGCAGTATTGCACTTTCAGCAGCAGTTGATAATTTACAAAGAGGAATTACCCTTCCTTCCCTATTGGTAAATCTGGTGGAATAATAATGTGGTGGTCGTGATGATGATGATGTAACAACAACAAGAACAACAACAACAACAACAACAACAACAACAATAATATTAATAATATTATTATTAATAATAATAATAATTTATTAGTCTGCTTGCTGGTAAGCTATTGTCCGCTTGTTAGTATGTTTTCAGAAACCTGCAATCAACAGGGCAAGTCACTGGAAAGCTGTTGAAAGATTCCAAAGACACTTTACACAGGAATTTGGGTTTCTCCCAGAGTTTACAAATCCTTTCCTGTACTGTCCTTTTCACTAAATAAGTCCCACTGGAGCTGTCTGAACAAGCCACATGAGCCAGACCCACTTGTATAAATAAAGTTGTGCAAGGTAGGAAAGTACACTTGCAGGTAGGTAGTTCCTTTTCTTGCTCTCTTCTTCAGGATCCTTAATATTGCAGACTACCAGACTCTTTTTTTTTTTTACAGTTTTGGTTTTTTTTATTTTTTTCTGCCTYGGTGAATGTTGGCTTTGCAGCAAAACCTGAAACCTCTTAGCTGTAAGCAGACAGTAYTGAATGAGAAAACCTCATGCCCTACTTCCCTCTGATAGGGCACGCTCTGGGGCTCGACTGGGTCTCCCACGATGAGTTGCTTTAGTGAGTTGCTTGGTGCATCACACGTTGTCCTGAAAGCCACAGGCAGCAGGACCCTGTTGGAGGTGGAGTGAGTGATCCATGCTGCTTGCTGGTCAACAGAAGAGCTCTGAGAAAAACTCAAGTTTCCTACATCTCGTTGTGAAGGTATGAGAGGCAATCGGTCCGGTCTCACTCAACAAGAAGGGTGGTCACATGGCAAGCCCCACTCTTCCTGTGTCTGAGTAGAAATGTGAAGGATTGATATTTAACTTCATAATTACCTGCATATCTYTGGAGAAGTCACTTAATGTCCTTGTGATCTGGTTTCCTCATCTGTAAAAYGGGATAAGAACAAATCCTCTGTGAGACACACTGTACTCTTGGTGAATCACAGTTCCAGTTTCCCTTCTCAGACCTCTCTTCTTGCCCATCTACTCCTAGAGTCTCTCTCAAGACTTGACGTCCCAAATCAATACCAACTTTCAACTCTCCTTTTCSCACAACAAATCCTGGCTGCTTGTCCCAGTCCAGTTTCTCCTTCACAGTGAGCTCGGATCTTCTTTCCTTATTCCTCACTCTGTCCCCATATCCAACTCTGCCTCCTCATCCCAGTCTTTTTTTTTTGTCTGGTTCAGTCATGCTGCTTTTACCTCCCGTGCTCCCTTCTTGGTGTCCGGATCACTAGTCTCTTTTCCCTGCCTCTGCTGGAGTGGCAGCCAGACCACCCCAGATGTTCCCCTCGGTGTGGCTCAGGCTGGTCAGAGGCAGCCACAGGGAATGTTGGGGTTCATTCCTGTTTTCCTGAGGGGGACCTTCTGCTCCCTTGGGTCTGTGCATACACAGACAGGTCCCAGGTGAGGGCTGTGAGGAGTTGGGTCTTAGTAAGGATGGACTCTTTGAAAATGTCAACTCAAAAATTACCACATAGATACTTTTTTTAGACATGGTCAAGACAACCTGGCTTTCTGCCTCTTTGTTCTTACAAACAGCTAAACTATTTTTGCTAATGTCTAGGAAAAAAACAAACCAACAGTTAAGCCCCAGGATATCCCKTTCCACTATGGACAAAGGTCTTGCACAGGTAATACTTGAACTTAAYAAAGTGGCAAAGTGATAAGCCACTGAAAGCAAGTTCTTATCTGCTAACAGCGCTTACAACAACTAACGTTCCTGCCTGCAGATCAAGCAGGTATCTTACTTCTGGCTGCCCCTAGATGAGCACAGCACTTTTATGCCACGTTTCCACAGGGTGAGATCTCTTCTGGTCACCTGTGGCACCCTCCCATTCCCATGAGTCATCACAGCAGCACGAGGGGATGGTGCCAGCATGCATGGGGGAGGGCTGAAAGGAAAAGTTAACTGTACTCTTACAGGTTTGAGAAGATCAGTTCCTGATCTGGGCTAGTKTTTAATTCTTTCCAAGCTCCAAAAACCTTGATCAGCACCGATGACATAATTTGTACTCAGCTTCCAGTTTCTATTGTCTCTGTGACCACCTGATTATTTGCTCTTTCGTGCTTGCAGCTGCGTCCCTACTCCTTCTCTGGAGGAAACAGCTGCCACTTGTCTTTTCCTGGGCCAGGATGCTAGTACTTCGTGTCTTCATTTGATCTATACTGAAGGCAATTTGCTTGACACACTGAGGTGGGTCCATCGCCTTTGACAAGAGCAGAGCTGGGGCCTCCTGGTCTTCCTTCCTTGCTTCCTTGCTTCCTTCCTTCCTTCTTTCTTCCCTTCCTCCCTCCCTTCCTTTCTTCCTCCCTCCCTCCCTCCCAGCAGGCTGTGGCATTGCTACTAAAAAGAGTAATAAGAGTGAAAAAAAGGATATGGAAGGAATGTGCTTCAGTAAAAGAAAAGCTTCTCATTTTCCTGAATGAGTGGCAAAAATCCCTTGTTTCTTCAAAATGATCCCATTCCTGCCACAGAGACTCACAATCACTATGTACGCTGCCGTGCACACACCAAGACCTTTGGGAGAATGTATTTATTTTCTTTTTTCTTTTTTTTCCTAGTTCAACAGTGCTACATGATAGATGGAGTTAAGTCCTTTGAGTTTTGCACGGCCTTCTTTCTAATCATCAGCCCTTTGAGAAATGTGGAGGAGGGGCCAGTCCCTTCCCAGCAGTTATGGGAAATGGAGACCGATTAAATCATAGGCTTTGCCCTGTCAGTAAAAATGTAAAAATGTCAAACATGAAAAAAAAGTATTTCCATATTGGGTGATGTGTTTTTTTTTCTCAGCTATAATTGCTCTAGCAGTATAAGAAAGCAACACAAGGTTTAGATTAGTCAAGCACATTTTTGCGCTATGTATATAATAACAAAAACCCCAGACCTGCCAACCCACCCCCAGGCCTTGAATTTTTGGTAGATTTTCTAGTAAAGTTCCCTCTACAGTCCTTAGGGGAGTCTTCAAGGGTGGACTGATGAAGACATGCCTCTTGTACCATTTGCATTTGTACATCTTGAGCTCCACTGCAATATCCTCTGTCTGAAATTTGTTCCATTAATGTTCCACTCAGTGGGAGCAAGGACAGCCCCGATTACCCCTTCCCTGGAGCAGCTCGGCTCCCCTCTGTCACGGCAACTTTTCTGGTTGGTGGAATGCCATGTTAGCAACCTGAGCCTGCCGTCCTCCCCGCCRCGCAGCCCAAGGGGTTGCGCCTCTAGTTGCAGAGGGGACCGATCCCGATCACCTTAGTGCATTACTCGTTGACTTCATTGGTCTCGAATGTCAGAGTAAGACCCTGAACAGGCATGGCAATGTCTCTCCCCTATCTTTATCCTCCAAAACGTTCAAAGTCAGCTCTTAACTAGTTGTAGAGGCAAGTCCACAGGGGAGTGTGAGAGGTGGATGGTGCACCATCCTAGAGGAGGCATTTGAGGTAGGTAGTAAGATTTCACCTCTGTGGGGGAGAGTTTTCTTTGCTGTAGAAGATGGCTAAAACCCCAATTTGGRTGGGTTGTTTAGCTTTTGTATGGCTAAAGATAGGAGAGACAAGTCTTGTTAACTTTGAGTTGGRAGGTGTCAGACCTTGCCAGTGATAAGGAGCTACTTCATAAGCAGGATGGCAGATTCTGGAGTGGGAGGAGGGGTGAGGGTAGGCTGGGTTGAAGAGGTTTCAACCAGCTAGAAGAGCATTTTCCATATGTCAGACTAGAGGCTGCCAGCTTTGCTCATGCTGAATGATACCTTTCCCCATGATTAGTCCCATTGATTTTAGCGGCTCTGCTCGCAGAGAGCTAGATCAGACSATGGTGCTTCGGCCCCAGGAAAGGAGCCACCCACTGCTGATCTACCGCTGGGACAGACCTGTCTCCTTGCTGCTCTGGGAAGGGAGCAAACCGTGACGGGTCTGTAGCTGGCACAGCACATGCTTCCTGCTGCCAGATGCCTTGGGAAAGGAAATGAAGGATCCATCAAGTTCTCCCTTCTTCCCACTTAGGTTAAGGAAAGGGCATAGTCCGCAGAAGCTATTATTCCCCTGTGTGTGAGAAGCAAGACACAGGACACGTTATGGCCCCTTACTTGTTGCATTGGCATGCTGGCCATGATCTGGCCCAAAGTGAGGTGCTGCTCTGCATGAAAAAGGGGCAGAGCCTGGCTCYCAGTGGCCAGAAGGCTTTGCATGGCCCAGAGCATGAGGTCAGTACAAGCCCCTTGAAGAAAGGTGTAGCAACAATGCATCCAGTGCATTTACTGGTGAACACAAAAGCCATTTACAAGAAGGGGGGGGGGGGAGGAAAAAGAAGGAAAAGAAGAAGGCGTGCGTTTATTCTCGGGGCAGAAAGAGTGTATGGTGCCATCGAGCACCCACTGAAAGGCAAAGAATTGGTTTGTCACAATGCACCATTCGCTGGAGGTTTCAGATCCACTATGATATTATGGCTGACGGCTCAGAGACCTTGCCTTGACTACCAATGTAATTGGCATGGCTGGATGCTTTTGATTGAGTTTTAGCTGCTCCCGGTAAATCTGCTTAATGATTCTGCGAGACCTGTGGGCGTGCAAAGCCCCCATACTACTCACTGACCTGCCCCTCTGGCTTGCTTGTCATGCGATTTACAATAACTAGCACTGTCCTTGTAACTCTAAGGTAAGAAGTGAAAACCCTTTCTTTTCCCCCTAATTGTTCTACTGGTTTTACAGTTACCAAGCTGTAAAGCACCTCATCACTCTTGTTAATTCTTTCTTCCTTTTGAGCTGCCAGTTAGTAATCAATTATTACCCTTGTCATTCATGCTGCAGCACAGCAGCTGGTCACAAGAAGCCTCTGTTTCATTGGGCTGGAGCCAATCAAGTCTCTCCAGCTGTCCCTTGCTGCTCTGAATCATAATGTACAGTACTTGTTGCTTTGCAAGTTCCTTTACCAGACTGCTTTTTTTAAAAAAAAAAAAAAAAAGAAAAAGAAAATGAAATCAAGTTTTTGCTCCCAATTCTACCCTCACGGCACATCTGGCTGCTGGAGGTTAAACTAAACTCCCTAATGCTGCATTTTTATGAGGGGTGGGGGGAAATACTCTACGTTAGCACAACAGATATTTTTGTCATATTCTCCATTTTATGAGATGACTGCATTGATATAAAGACTGCTGACAGATCAAAGGTTTCACTGGTAAAATGATATGAAAGGCAGAGACATTAGCATCCATCAAGGTCCTGTTAGGATTTGCAGAACAGGGGTTCTGGGCCTCCCAAGTGAAACCTAGCAGGAAGGTCTGCGAGCCTGCATAGCAAATGAAAAGAAAACAAGAGAGGGCACACAGAATATTGGAGGAGGTAGTGACCCACAAAATAGTAGCAATTCGAGCTGCAAGGCACCCTGATTGAATTGCAGCGGAGGCAAACGCTCTCAGGCTTGCTGTTCTTGTTATGGAGTGATGCACCGTTCAGCATCGCGCTCTGAGCTATCAGCTATAGGCTTTCAGATGACTTTAATTCAGAGAAGGAAACAACAGTACCGTTGCTTTCCTGATTGTCTTTGTTCCCACTGCTTGAGTACAGGCTGCTGAGATAAGAAATCCTGCAAAAATACCCAGCCAAGATGTGAAGTATCGGGGGGAAGTGGCTGGCCTTGGGGAATCAATATTATCATCCTGTAACTCACGTTCCTCTCTGTATAATTTAATCAAAAGGAAGAAACCAATTTCACAACTCTGCTACTGATGTGGGTATTTTCATTGGCTTCAGTGGAGCAAGTCACAGGAATAAAAGTTTGGGAAACATCTTTTCAAGTTACTACTTCTCCTCTCTGATGTGCCCCAAGGAACCAATTTCATGGGAGCACTAAGTGACAAATTAAAGCATGGTCTAACCCCCACTAATTACATCCTGTTACAAGAATTTGTCCCCCTGGTATTTAGGAACCCAATTAGTGTTAACTATATCATGGCCACCAGTGACATTATCTAAAAGTGTCTAGGTTTTATTGCTGCTGCAGCTCATACCAATAAACTCATTTCTGCTAAACTGAGCACAAAAAACGGTTTTACAAGAACACTACGCACATCATACAGTGCATGTTTGCCATGGGGTTGGTAACAGCTTTCCCAAAAGGGCATAATTATTAGGTGTAGCTGTAGAGGAGTCAAAAGAAGTGCAATGCAGTCACCCATATTCCATGTGACACGATCTACTGCTGTCGCTTCTCAGCTGCTTGTGCCAAAGYGCGTGGGTGGTGATGGTGCCCCAGTAATCTTCTTATTGACATACGAGTCTTGGAAAGGCTAACATCATGGGATACAGTGCTGTGCGGATGTATCCCGCTTCACTGGTATAAGTTAGCATAGGTGTCAGGCCTGGTATAGACCCTAWGACTCCCTACAGGGTAGCTTTACCTTCCTCTTCAATTTCAGCAACTCTGCTCAGAGGACTGAATTTCTTTGATATTTAGATTGTGCTAGCCAAGGCTGAGCACTATGGCAGGTAGACTGCTTTGGATACCCCAGCAGCCTTTCAGGCTGGTTTGATTATCTCCATATGGCCTGGTATAGCACTTTGTAGATGGCCCTTTTGAAAGGCAGTGCGTTTTGTCATTGTGCACTTCAGGGGTGGAATTAATTTTTGGTAAAGGGCCAGCAGCCGGGTGTGCTCTGCTGATGTCTTCCTTGTTCATGATCAGTGCTCTGCTTGGGCACGGAGGTCTGCTGATGTGTGGTGCTGTTTAACAGACTTGCAGCTGTAAAGACTCCTGACTTTCCAGGAAAAGAGGAGCTCAGGTGAAAACAGCAAGGGTTTTCAAAGAAAGGGCCATTTCTGAGGTATGAAATGACCTCATGAAGAGGTCCCAAGAGGCCTGGTAGGAAAGAGATTTGCACTGCTGTCATGTGGACCCTTTGCAAAGGAGCTCAATTCCACCCCAGTGAGTGTCCTTTTCCATGGGAATATTTGGAAGTCTGGTGCCATGAAATCCTGTAGGCACAGAACTCAGATTTGCACTGACTGTCAACTCCAAGGGTTTTCTAAGATTCCTGGCCTCCCAACATCTTCTCTGAGCCTCTCCTAATAGAATTAGTTCTCAAAATCTGTGAGCAAAAGCACGTGATGAGAAAAGAGGGAGAGCTGTGTGGTTCTGACTTTCCATATGATATTAGAAAAACTGCTGATTAGACTCCATAACCTCATCACTGGGGACATGCCAAGTTTGCACCAGGTATTTGATTTATCTCCCTGTAACCGAACAAAAATATAATCCCGTGAAACAGATTATACATAAAAATCTGTTTTGGAATTATTCGAACTTTGGGGGATCAAATGTAAGCATTTGCTTCTGGTTTTGAATGAATTAAAAAATAAAACTCCTTTTAAAAGGAAAATATAGCATTTGTTCTAATACAGAAGGGGTTTGATCTTGTTAAAACAATCTTTTTTAATTTTGTGYGGATTTTGGCATGGCAACATTGTCAAAGCTAGTGGAAAGACTAGATTTTGATGAAATGACACCTTCTGAGATAAAAATATTCTGTTGGAAAATTTTTGCTATCTCTGCTCAGAAGCTAGGCCTTTGTTTCTGGCTTTTGTACAGATGTCTTGCAGGTCTGTGGGAAGACACCCTTGGGAGAAMTGAGAAAAAACTTTGGTGCTGCAGGACTCACCAATACAAAGCGTAAGACTTAAAGGGTCCGAACAGCAGAGTGGGATCTGCAAAACTCGAGGGGGCCATTTGTACGTGCTGATACGCAAGTGGTACCAKCAGGATACTGACTGGCTAGTACAGGCACAGCAATTCTGCAGCTACTTTTTCTTCTCCCAGGGCTGAGCTGGCAGTTTGTTGTCTCTAGAACCAGGGACACTGGTGCGGAGATGACACCACTCTGCCTCTTTCCCCTTCCTGCATTGTGTGGAGCAGGGCTTCTACCTCCAGGTAGAAGAATTYGGTTTACCCTCTTCCACTTATGGGCACTAATACTTGGTCACCACATTCACTGTACTACTTTCCCCACTGGTGTATCTGATGACTGTGCCTGTCCTTATAATGTCACTATAATATCCTCCTGCTTTGTCTCAGACACCCCAAATGGAGTTAAAGCCTTTAAAATCATAGTACACATACTGAAATGGCCCACAACAATTCAATACCTACCACTCAAGTAATTCAAATCCTGCTGCAATGAGAAACTGTAAAAAACCCTCTAGGAGGATGCATAGTAAGTAAGAAGTGTTGCAGGAGTTTGGAACGTGTCTTTAGCTTCAAGATGTGAGGATCTGAAAGAAAATCTTCTCCAAAAAGCTGAAACTGCTATTGTTGCCACTGAGGTCAGCATCTGAGCAAGCCGAATAGGAGGTGCTGGAACATTGCTGGAACATCCCTTCAGCCTTCTGCCTATGAGAAAGATAAAAATGTCATCACAGGAGGTCCATCACCTTGCATTGTGCTTAGTATTCTCCCATTGCTGTGTGCTTGTGCACATACACATTTGTTTAATGGTCACTTTAACTGATCAGTCGTGGTGAACTTCATCTTCCTATGCAGCAGAAACTTTCATAGTGAAATGTAAAAAAGTATTTTGTAAATATAATAGAATATGGATCTAAATATATCACATGTTCATTTAATATTATATTGATGAACATTAGCACGTCTACAGGAATAGAAACATCGGATGGTTCTTGTGTTGCAGAGAAGAGGAGAAGAAATCTGTGAGGCACCATTTACAGATCACCTCCTGCACAGTTCAGTGGAGAAGACTATAAATTTTCTTTGCCTTCTCTGTCCCACAAAATGAGCTTCAGATCTAGTTCACATTCTTATTATTCCAGGATCTGCAGCAGACTAGGGGCATTGTATCAGACGTTTTGTGCCCCTGTGGAATATCTCTATCCCAAGCTACCTGGTACCAGCAGAGTCAGAGCATGTAATGAAAAAAACCTTCCAGGAGTCAATGAAAGAGAAGTGTATATGATTTGCAGAATAAGTCTTATACAATTCCATATTTCTCTGGAAATCCAAGTCAGGATTCAGCTCACCTACCGCTAAGTATCCGGGTGAGACTAGACACCTGAGGTATAGCTGGCTAAAGGCAACAGTAGGAATGGCCAGTTGTCTTGCCTGTCTCTAGGCATCTCCATCTGAGCTAGCTGTGTAGGCTCCCCTTGGAGTCAAYGGAAGGAAACATGGCCTCCTAGAAGGTTTCAGTGTTCTGAGCTCTCTTAGATGTCCTTGTTCTGAAAGAAAAAATTATCTCCATCATTCAGCTCATCTGAAACTATACGTCTCTGGATGCAGTTTGACACTATGATGAACCTAGCTTTACGACTTGTAACATCAGATCACAAACGCCACCTCCACGGGACACCAAGATAAGCATTGTGTCATCTCACCTTGTTGGTCCAAGGGAGTTGTTGAGAGGTTGATCCTGTACCAGCAGGGTTTATGCCACATCGGGTATTGTGTGTTGTTGCTGTCTAGCTTTGTGCTAGATCATCTGTACGTGATGAACCCAGATCAAGACTAAAGGCAGGAAGCTTCTTAAAGCAGTGATCACACCAGGAACAGCAATGCTAAACCTGATGTTAGATGTTTATTATTTTTGGAAGTAACTCTACAGGTTTAATGCTACAGTTCAAATTCTGCTCTTTGTTTGGCGCTTACTTTGCTGGTACCAGGTGCGCATCACAGGTATGACTGCTGAGAGAGAGAGAAATTTTGTGAGACACTCCTGAAAATAGATTTCCACATCCAGAGTTTTCTTCTATTGTGTGATTCATTTAGCAGTACCTTCTGCTTTCTTCAACTAATATCCACACCATTTTCTTCTAAATCTCAATTTCCAGTAATTTTGCCCTCCCCTCTCTTCCCCCGGAATCAGAGGTTTGTGGTTAAGAGCTTCCTGAACACACAAGCTGTCTCATACGCTTTGCAAATTAAAGAGAACATCCCAATGAAATAAAATTTAAGTCTAACAAAACCACAAAAAAMCCTACAGAATAGGGCAATATCCAGATGTGGGATACTAGACTAAATTCTTGTCTTCTTTGGACTTTGTACTGTGGAAATCAGAGTGCTGAAAGGTGATCATGGGAAAAGTGCTACTGGCTTTTCTCGTCATAATAAGCTAGTCTTTTCAATATAGTCTGGTTGCTCATTCACTTTATAGCTACAGTTTTCTATTCAGTTTGATCAGCCACTTGGAATTCCCAAGTGTCAGCTGCACAGTTTAAAAACTGCTTTCCAAAGGATAATTATGCAGACCTATTTTTAGATTCTTAAGTACCTGCTTTTAGAAGCAGAAGTGTGGATTTAGGCACCCATCTTAAAAATGTAGCCCACACCAGTGCATTACCATCCAGACTCCAAACTTGGGCACTGAACTAGAAGTATGACACTGTGCACTTGTCCTGTGTCAGTGTTTCTCCATGGCTTGCTTACTGCCAAAGAGACAAGAGCTTACACACTTCGATAAGAAAATGTCTCCACAAGAGCTAGCAGGAGGACTACCTAGCCCTCAAAATGATGGTGGTGGTTTGGTGAGAAATCTACCCCACTGCCTTCAATTTTCCATCTCACTTTGGGCTGTGGTCACCCAAGGGTTTGTCCACGTTTACTAGAYAAACCTTGGGAAATTAGGTTGGTACTACTTAGAAGTACGTTGGGTTTATCAGATGCTCCTGCATTAACTGCAAGCAGCAGGCAAGTCTACAAGGAACAGAGAGAAGCCCATTGTAGGAAACCGCTGTGCCTGAGATTTGATTAGAGCTTTGGAGCATTTTGTAACTCCTAGAAGAAAACAAGATGCTAATTTCAGAGCATCCCTGGCCTCAGTTCATAGCCTTAGATGTCCTCTAGGATTTTCCCCAGACTGAAGAGACCCATCTTCATTGGGCACTGTCTTCAAAGTGAGTTCTTACCGAGGTTTTCCTCAGCTGTAGAAATCTACAGGTCATCCATCTAGTGTCATATCTTAAAGATTATCATTCACAGTTAAGCTTTAGGTCTGCTGGACACAASTGAATCTCTCTGAAGCTACCTACACCTTTTCTGTACCCTACTCAATTCCCTTGTGAATCTTTTCTCCACTTTCACCCATTCACCTAAGACTGCTGTTCCCAACTCTTGTGGTCACTCAGCTCAAAAGCAGAACAGATCCTCCTCCCACCCCCCTCATGGCCTTCTATCATCTGATGGTCCTTTTTGCACACCTTCCTTTGCAAATTCTTTGGAGGTTGCAGAGTTTTCTTGCTGTTCACATTTTCAAGAATATTATAATACTTCATAGTTCTTCTATGGTGAGTTGTGTTCAATATCCATAACATTATTTCAAAACTCATGACTCCCATCTTTCCAGAGAGACAAAGCATGTCCTATTGATTTTATACATGGCATACTTGGTCGGCATTTTGAGGTTTTTAATGGGAATTTTGCTCCTTAATATTCCCTCCCTTTGTGGGTATCATTATGCGTGGCTCCTGACATCATTGAAGGCACAACTAATCACTAAACGGCAAGATAGTGTGTGCTTCTTTCGGATGCATTTACTGAGATTTCTAGAGGAAGGCCTTAGTTTCACTAGTCCTGGAAGCATCGTTACCTATAATGTTCCCTTTAAAGGCATCCTCATCGTTTAACTGGYCTCACTATTGGACCAATAGTTGCCCAGGCAGGGTACGGTTCAACAGACATGTAAAACCAGCTAGCACTGCTGCCTAAAGAAACAGTCCCRCTCTTGCCCTACGTCTGCTGGCTACTCTTTTTCTGTGCCTTTGTGCTGAGTCTGAATGGGGAGCAGATCTGGCCAAAAAGCCACCCATTAAAGAAAAAGAAAAGCTGTTTCACCTGGCTGCAGAAAGACCCATGCCGGCAGAAGGGAGGAGTGGTGCAGGAGATCAGATCTGTTACTTTCAGTGCTGCYTTATGTCAGCCTGAAGTATTTGTTGAACTGTAACTTAAGGGGAAATATTTGTAAAAATACTTCTCATCTCATTGTTTTCCTGTGCYCCCCTGTCTTTCTAGTTGCTGTGTCTAGTGCTTTAGCATAAAAGCTCTCCGGGGCAGGGACCACCTTTTGTTGTGTGACCGTCCAGAGACCAGCACACCAGTATCCTTGTCCTTGGGGTTCCTAGATACTAATGCAACAGCAATAATCACAGTAATCCAAAGTCTGTGCAGGTCAGTGGGCTGTTGGGTTATAGCAGATTGACCTCCATGCTGTTTCCAACTTTGTCTCCAKCTGCCTGAGGGAAGTCACGTCGTGTGCCTGTGTCTGTGCTGCAGCTGTAAGCTCTTCGGGGCAGGGACTGGTTCATGCCATGGATAGTATAAGGGGTTCACAACCTTGCTTGTAAAGTATYTTTAAATTGTTCTGGTATCCAACAGTTCAGACAGGTCAGTGAGTGTGCTTGGCCCAGCTGCTGCTTTGAATGGGACACTTCCTTTGTTTTTCCAGACCATAAGCCTTCTCCAGATACTTGTACATGTTGACCACATTGTTCTCAGCKGCAAGATTTGGGGCTGCACAGGTTTATCCTGTGGCTAAGAGAATTTTATTTCATGTACAATAGYTTCTGGTGCAGATTTGAGGGGCTCCATATTAGAGTCTTGCAGATGGTAAATCATATAAGAACAAGTAAGAATTTCCTTTCTTTCCAGACTGGGAATCTCTCTTTCTCTCTTCAAATGCGTCTTGATATTTTGGCCTACTAGCTCCTATTATTAATAAAGACCCGTTAGAGATTTTAATCTAAACCCCAAACATACATACCCATTAGACCTCCATAGCAATGTTCTCTGATAGAACCATTGCTTCCCTTGGAGGACATTTACCTCAAGTCAGAAAATGTGTGCAGGTCTCATCCTCCARACCAGCTGACACTCAGGTGACAGCTATAACTGGATGTTTTTTAGTTTGTTTAATTATTTTGCATCCTGTATTTGTTGGATATCATAATGGTTGAAGATGTGGCCAAAACATCAATACAATGGTAGAGCTCTTTCTGCACTGGTGGAAGCATGGTGGAATTCCCACTGCGGTGGCAGATTTCTGGTTCCCTGCTAGAAAAGTTTGCAAATTGCACAAATTCTCACGCTGCCTGGTTATTTCAAATCCGATGTTGCTTTGGTGTGTTTTTCCTATGGCATCCCCTAATTCGGACACTGCAGAACCAGATGTTTCCTTTTATGTCTCTACCGATCACAGGAAAGAAAAAACAAAACTAATGTGCAAAAAATTTGGCAAGTGACAGCTTGAGTGCAGAATTTTGTAATGCTGAGCCTGTGAGCCTCATATTAAACTAGTTCCAAAACAGGATGTTGCAGTGCATGTCTAATATCCCTTTTCTACCACACCCCAGAACAATTTCTGTTGCTATCTGAGCTATGAATTGCATTAAAAAGCAGCAATCAAATCTCACGAAGAAAGATTGTATCTACTTCAACAAGCGGCAGGCACAGGTTTCATCCRTTTTACTATAAGAGACGGACACAAAGGTGTTCCACTTTGAGGCACTGTGCAGCAAGAGCCCCCCCTCCAAATGCCCTGACAGTTGTGTTACTACAGCGACAGAAACAATCATCCTGTTTGTTAGTCATATCCAAAACTAGCAGACTTGCATAGCGGATTTAGCCTTTGCTAATTGCTGGTCCTGTAATCTAAATAGATCCAGGATAAAAATCAGATCTTAATCTGGTCAGTCATATGCCAGTTCATGCCATCCTTGATTATCAGTGTTTGCTCTCCATGAGTGAATATGCCATAGTTCATTCCGCAACAATCTCAGACAGTCTCAATTTCGGGATATAGTTATCAGCAAAGTTTTGAGGGGTTTATTAACATTGTCTCTTGATCTGTGGGATGCCACAATTTGTGTAGCTTGGGGAAAAGCACTTAAAAAAACCTCCATAGTTTGCACTTTTTCTAACAACAGGCTGCTATTTATTATTGGCAAGAACAGAGCAAGGGCTTTAGAATTTAAGCAAAAAAGACCTCTGGCAATGAGGAAATGAGCCTAGACATTTTTCATGAATGGGGCAGAGCTGCTTAACTCTGACTGGCTTGTTTTCTTTTCTTCCTATTCACATCACTCAAGTCCCACCTTCCTGCCTTAAAAGGCATCTCGTTCCCTGGCAGCAAGACAAGTATCTGTTTGATGTCAGCACCCTTTTATTTGCTTAAAAGCATCTTTTTTTCAAGCCAGTAAATTGAAAATGACTACCGCGTCGAGAACTAGCCAATTTCCAGCACTCTCTGCAGAACTAGTCTGCTTTCACATTTGAGAGATATCATTAATTTTCTAATGAATAATGAGATCAGAGAGCTTGCATGCTGTATTATGTGTAGGAAAATGCTTATGTAAATCAGTATGGTTGTGGTAGCTTCCCAGGGGAACTTTAAAGCTTATCATATCATTAAATCTGATAACAATTCATTTTTTTAAAGTAATGCAAGAAACAAAAATAAAGGTCTATTCACTGCCTATTTGTAATAATATGTTTATAATATGAAAGCGAAAGGAAGGCTACTAGATCATATATGAGAAAATGCAACCAGAAATTCCTTAGGCTTTGCAAGCTGCAGCTGGTATTAGGGGAAAAAGCAGCCCGTATATTTACATAGCTGAACCTTGTGAAATACATTGAATGCAATGAAAACATTGTCATAGCCCAATGTTAGTGTTCGATGGGGATTTCACTTTTCCAGGCTCCCTGCAGCAGATTCCGCAGCTCTTCTAGCACATCCCTTCCAGTGACCTTAGAGGCACCTTCCTCATACTCCCCTTTTTCCTTCCCATGTTAAATGATGAGCTCAATGAAATTAAAGGAAAATGTCCACCTTCCTTTTAACTTGRTTTTAGCATCTTAGCAACAGGGATGCTTTTGATTTGTACCAGGGCTAAAGACATCAGTATACCATTTTTCCAGTGGGACCGAGAGCTGCTCCATGGATTCTAGTCATCATGTTTACCACCTAGAAAACTTTTAATTAATCTTCCTGTTTCCTTCCTCCCCTGCCTGTGCTGAACATAAACAGCATTTGATGGGCCAGTACTGTTAACTCTGCAAGTTACAATATCTATTATGCTAGCATCACCAGTTCCTCCACAAAGTCGGAAGTCTCATTGTCACTTTTCTTTTCTTGGGTAGAACTCATACAGAAATATGCCTGTTCTCATGCTCGWTGCTCAGGTGCCTCGGACAGCCCTGCCAGGGGCTCAGGTAGCCCTGCTTCTCCGAATCTGTGGGGAGAGGTGTCTCACGGGATGGGAGCCCCATGTGTTACCTAGCAGAGAAAGGTCGTGGCTGGGGTAATTGTGGCTGCCTGCAAATGTGCTGTTGAAAAAAATCCCACTCTTGGAGTTTTTAAAGGTGCTTAACCGCCCTTTATACCATTCAGAGTGTCCTTCATTATASTTTTTTCTCAATGTGTAGTCATAAACTTTCCCCCTCACATAGTGCAGTTGCTGCATCCCCTCCCATCCCCTATTCATAAAGCCATAGCTGAGCCTTAGGAGATGAGACATGTTCTTACCTCTGTATCGATGTTGGGTAATCAGCCATGACTCATTGAATAATGACTAATAATATTTTGCACTTCGTAGCAATTTCTCCCCTGAATCTTACAGCATTTTGCAGAAAAGAGTTGCTACTTCCTAGGAATGCAAAGACAGATTTAGGGGGAGGCGCTCTCCATTAACCTAACCTGATGTGACACATCCTCTCGCTTCACGTGGTGGAGAATTGCAGTGACCTCCACCACCCCCCCATGAGAAGCCCCAAGTGAGTGCCACTGAGCGTYAGGGGAGCACAGGGTAGGTAGGTCTGTGCTGATAGGAAGACAGGAGATTCCCCTTTATATCCTAGACTGTTCCCTCTTCCATGTTAAATATTAGCTACATGTTCTTCCACATTTGTTAGAAAGGGGGGAAGAATGCATCTGTTCCTCAGGGATGATGAACTGAAATTGGCCCTGATTCAGGAAAAAAAAGTCTATTCAGCTCAGCACTTAAACTGAGACATAAGTGCCAGCCTGAATAGGGACAGAGTTAAGCCTCTGTTTAAATGCTTTCCTGAACAGGGGTCATTAGCACTAGCTCTCTCACTGAACAATGGATTATTACTAATGGAAGCAGCTAGCATTCAGATAGGCATCCAAACTTTTTGGCGCTTTCTTTAACTTAACTATTTTCTGCTGCTACTTGCAGGCCAGTTGGCTGCTGCACACTTACAGATCCGAAGAAGAGAAGGCTCCCAGCAATCTGCCAAGAGAGCCATTCAGCTCTGAAGTGCTGGTTTGGAGGGCAATGGCATGAGGTGGAGAATCGAAAGCGACGTGAGGCAGGTGGGAACTCCCTTTGAACTCAAGGAGTAATGAACGCATTTTTCTGTTGAAAACTTGCTCAACTGATTATCAAGTAGCAATACTGAGAAAAAATTACAAAACGACACAAATAAACATTTTGGCTGATTTCAAAATAAATCTGATTTTCTCAATGTCTTATCAGGAAACTAAGCAGGTTTTGTTCTGYGATCAGCATAAATATTGGAATGTTGCCTGTGAAACTGTGAATAAAATGGATTTATCCATAGAAATACACAGTTTTACAAAACATATGGATAAATTAAAAAATCTTTTCAAACACTTTTCCCCTCCCCAGTATAAAATTTTGGATGTATTCTTCATACATGGATCATCCACACACATTTTAGTTAAGCAAACTTCAGCTGTATTTGCTATCTCTGACCTCTTCTGCTCTCCAGTTTATGAGGTAATGCAGGAGCAGGAGCAAAACGATCACCAGTGAGAGACCAACTGCACATACAGATTATGTGCACATTTAGCTCTGCATACAACGGGGTTATTTCCTGTGGAAGTTCTAGCATAGTTCATAAGCCTCCGTGTATTGCACACCAGTTGTGTTATTTCTGCTAAATCTAGCTGTCATGGGAGACTGTGGCCTTCAGGAAGGAGATGACAGTAGGGACGGTGCCAGGCAGGGCTTTAAAAGCCTCAAGTGGGGCTCAGTGCCCAATACAGAGGCTGGTGGAATGAAGTCTGGAGATGTGCACAGGCCATTAATTTGGTTTTTGTGTCACCTGGAACCTTCTCAGTGCCTTTATTCAACATACAGAGTCAAGTTGGACAGGCTACTTTGGCAAGCCCTGAGCCTCACCACTGAGCTGTGACAAGACTAGAAGCAAAGGGYAGTGAGGCAGCATCACCTCTGCCCCTAACACTGCTCCTCTGATCATCTTTTATCTGCAGGACAAATCATGTGCTCTGTCTTGTCTTTTCTTGAAACAGCTTTTTGGAACACTTTTCTGGGCACATAAAGGGGAAGAAGCTGTTTGCAACATGGATTTACCAAARGTGAACTGGGCTCAACCAAGCTGACTACCTTCTATTATAAAATGACCAGGTTTGTCGGTGAGAGGAAAGCGGTATATGTCATCTACCTCCACTTTAGGAAGGCTTAGGATGTTATGATCTGGATGGGTAAAAAGCTGGTTGGATGATAGAGCTCAAATGGTAGTGGCTAATGGGTGTTATTCTACCTGGAGGCAGAAAACRGACTCTGTAGGTGTCTATAATGGGTCCTGTTTAACATCTTTATCAAAGACATGGAGGCGGTGGTGGWGCGCTTAAAAGTTTGCAGATGTCATCAGATTGTGGGCACCAGTAATTATGCTGTAGGGCAGGGCTGCCATTCAGAGAGACCTAGGCAGCCTGGAGGAATGGGACAACAGGAACCTTACAAACTTCAACAAGGACAAATGCAAAGTTTTGCACCTGGGAAAGAATAACTCCTCTTAAAGGCACAGGCTGGGAACTGGCTGGCTGGGGAGCAGAACTGCTGAAAATTACCTGGGTGACTTGGTAGACAGCAAGCTGAACATGAGCCAGCAGTATGCCCTGGCAAGAAAATACACTGACGGTATCCTGGGCGGTATTAGCAGAAGAATAGCCAGCATACTGAGGGAAGTGATTATCTCCCTCTACTCAGCACTTTTTAGACCATAACAAGCATACAACATTCAGTACTTGGACCCCAGTAGAAGTAAGACATTGACAGAGCAGAGAGAGTTCAGCAGAGGGACACCAGGAGGAGGCTAGAGCACCTACCCCATGCAGAGATGCAGAGGGAATGGGGCTTGTTCAGCCTTAAGAAGAGAAGTCTTTGGCTATCAAGAATTTGGAGCCAGGCTCTTCACAGTGGTGCATACCAGGAGAACAAGAGACAACGAACATAAATTGGCAGAAGGGAGTTTCTGACTAGATATAGGGAAAAGCTTTTTAATCACAAGGTCATTCAAGAGTTGAAACAGGTTGCCCAGAGAAAATTATGTGATTTCCATCTATGGAGGTTTTCAAGACCTGATCAGATAAAGCCCTGAACAACAGGGTCTGATCTCATGCTCAAAGCAGCTGACCCTTCTTTGGGCAGGAGATTGTACTAGACGACCTTATGAGGTCCCTTCCCAAACTCAGTTTCCCTATGATGCTGTCCTACAACCTGGACTTGTAAAGCTTTTCCTTCTCTATTCCTGTTTTCACAGTCCTGCATTCCTCTTTCAGACGTCAGAGCTGTCTTTCACTGAGGATGAGTTCAGTAGCCAGAACTGCACATCTGGGCAGAGAGAGGAGGAGAAAGAAGAGAGAGAGGCAATCACTGCAAAAACATGTTAGCAACCACTCAGGCTAATAATCCAGAACTCTCTGAGATGCTCCAAGTAAACAGAGGATCCCCTCAGAGAGGAAGATTTGTGCTGGTGAGTGCTTAAAGCACTTTTGTTCACCTTGGCAGACTAGTGTATGGAGGATGATGTCTGATGAACTCAGGCTAACCTTCCTTTGAAGCGTGGCCTACATTCGGTAAGTGGCAGAGGGAATGGAAAAGGCACTGGGAAAAGAGGTTACGTTTGGGGAATTCCTGTAGATTATGGACTTGTCTGAGGGTGTCCATGTTGTGGAGCTGAAGAACAGAAACACAGTGTGGAGGCCAGTTCACGTGGTCCCTGGAGCCCTTGTTACTACTGATGAGCAGTTAGGGGGAAGAGCTGAGGTGCTCGCACCACTTGGTGTAAAGCCACTGAGCTCACCCTCAGCTTCAAGGCTGCTGGTGTGAGTTTCGTGCATTTAACCAGAAGTAGAGCTCTGCATTACCCAGTGCTGGGATGGAGACTAGAGTCCCCAGGCATTTCATGGTTATCCATCAAGAGACTGGCTTTCCTGGATGTCCTAGAGCATGGACAACAAAATGGCGAGTATGACAGAACCAAGGAGGGAGGAGGTTGTCTGGCTACCTCAGCAGCAATGCAAGGAGGGTTGGCTTGAGGGCGACGGCTCTGACCCACTGGGTGGTAGTCGCATGTGTTTTCCTTTTCATTTTCTCCTCTGTGCACTGCCCTTGCTGCTGCCTTCCCAGGTTCAGCTGTTTGAACACCTCCAGGCTCCTTGGGGGTGACTAGGGAAATATGGCTGTAACTCACAGGTAGTTTTTTTCGTTTCCCAATGTTCTTGGGAGGAGTTGTTATGAGTTTGAAAAGTTTTTTTTTTTTTTTTTTGTGCAGTCATAGATAAAATTTCCATAACAATGGTTGGAGTCAGCTGCCTTACTGTCACACAACGTGGTAGAAAGTTTATGCTTATATGACAGAAGAGCAGGAAGAATGGGAGTACTGGCCTGTGAATGAAACATTTCTGAATTACATTTAGATGTATATTCTTTGTGGTAATACATTTGAATTGAACACAAGAAATACACAATACATGAAGAAAATCAGGTTAAACATTTTCTTGATAATTGGATTTTAGTTAGGTATCAATTACTATGGAAAATAATACTCTATCTACTTGGAATTAAGGTCTTCTTTCCTTTAGGAGGGTATTTACCTCAGGGTCGGAAATGGTCACTTGTCAGGATTAGGTTTTATTGATGGATTTGACAAAAATAAGTCAAAGTCGTGACTGATGTGTGTAAACAGTCTGCCTTTACATTGCAAATTTTAAAGCTTTTAAAGAAGCATGGACCTTGGAATAAAAGTTATTCTTATAACAATGAAAACAGAAAGAAAATTGAGCTCTGCATTGCAGAAGTCTGTAACATGGTATGATAGGACAACAATTCTTCAAACTCTTTTCTTAACACTCAGATTTCTGAATTTAACATGCCAATTCTAATGTTACCTGAAGGACCTGGGTCTGCGCGTAAGCTCATGTTGAGCAGCACCTTGATCTGTAAACAGTCTCACTACAGGTCTCCATGTGGAGAAAGATATTACTCAGTGTGTTGGAAGAATATTCCTAGCGCCAAAGCTTCCGTGTTGATTCATCAGTGCTATAAAATCGCATCCTCTATGGGTTTGCAAGACTATTGAATTATGCAGTGTGTAAAGCTCTTCTGTAGAAATGTGTTGAGTGACCTCGTTTCAGTTAATGTTGCTGAAATCAGTTAATGTTGTAGAATTATGATGGTGTTCTTTCTGACACACTCTTAGCATTGCAAGGAATGTCTACTTCTAAATCACATTGCATGCCCAAGGAGTAGTCATGAGTTTCACCCAAGAGCTTGAATAGGCTAAAAATGTTACATCCTTAACATTCCACTTACATGGTGTTACAAACCAGCTGATGTTCATATGAAGGCTAGCTCTAATTGCTGGGAGATGACAAGAAAGGACTGGCATTTAATTTCAGCATGTATTTTCACATTTAACGAATGACATCAGCTTCAGCAGACTGCCCATGAATCAATCAAACGCTAACATTATTCATTCATAAAGCTGGACAGTCATCCCCCCCCCCTCATGAGCAGGAACATGGCTGAGAAATACTGACAAGGACATGCCACAAAAATAACCACCTAATCTTGTGCTGTGCCTCTTTCAAGGCACAGGGAATGTACCTGCTGTGTTGGTATTTATTGATGGAAAGTACCCAGAACGAGCCATGTGTTTCGTCTCTAATGAAGTCAGATATATATTCCCCTCTCTTTTTAAAAAGTATTTAGAGGTACTGGATTATTATTCACATATTTGGGGTATGTTTTATAATTATTTGAAGCCTTTACTCTTTTGTAAGGTGCATTTCTTGCTTTAATGAAGGATGAGTACAAGGGAAGAGTCTGGTGGTCTGCAGGTCTTTACAGGTCCAACCTATAAAGAAAAGAGGTGATGATGGGTGGAAAATCAGAGACCTGCCATTGAATGTGGGGGTGGTGAAAGTGCCTAATTTGGACATTGGGCTTGAGTTGCCATTTGGCCAGATTTATAGCAAAGATGTGAAACTGCTTCTCCCACCTCCAGTGGGAATACTCCCGCAGCCCAGAGCTGAATCTCTCTCGCAGTCTTCCTGCTCCGAGTTGTTCTGCTTCTCCATGTAAATAACTGAATATCTGTTGGGGCAGAAAACGAGGGAGAGATTTGCTAGCACGTGGCATAGGACACTCGCCCTATTTCTAAGGTCAGGCTCTCTTGTCTCAGATGCATTTCCTTGGAGATGTTAGCTTTGGACGAGGTGGCTGCTCCTAACTGACCAATTCCCAACTACCTCCAGGCAGAGGGGGGCCCCAGTCAATGGGAAACTGCAGGAGAGCAGGAGCGGCAGCGCAGAGGCAGCAGCCTGGGAGCTGGCTGTGCGGGAAGGCTGGAGAGCAGCGAGCTGGAGAAGTGGGAGCGGAGGACCCTGAGAGGGAGACAGGCCCTCCCTGCAGCTGGCAGGGGATCAGCCGTAGCCGTAGCAGAAGAACACAGGGCCCTGGCCCGCAGGCAAGACATTGGGATGGAAGCATCCCAATAGGATGCCTGTTTTATTGCTCTTGTATGGTCTGCCCACGGGGGACGGGGCTAGGAAGGGTTGTTTTGTTCCTTCTCTGTAACCGTTACAGAAGTTGTGCCCAGGGTATTTGCAGCATTTTGTTCTGGCTTCTCTAGCAAAGCCACTCTTTGTTGATTCATTGAAAACTGTGAGTGTTGATGCAAACCCAGTGAGGGCTGCAGCCTGTAAAACGCTTCTGGATCTCTCGGTGTTTGCTCACGAATTTCAGATATCTCCCCAAATTAGCACGGRGTGGCAAAGGGCTGCTGTGCCACAACACACATGGCAGCATTTTCTGGTGGGGCAGGTTGCACTAGCAACGTTCTGGGTGCACGTGGGAGATTGACAGAGGTTGGGTGGGCACTGCTTCCAGATTCTGAGGACCTCTCCCAAGCCCTGCTCTGCTCTAATTTCGAGTTCTTATTTCCTTTTTTACTCTTTGTGGCAGTAGTCTTCACTTAGTATATGTTTCAAGCATTTCTCTATAATTGAGGGGCAGAATACTACTATTTTTTAATATGAGAACTGAGATTCACATTGGTTTATAGCACCCCAGGAGCTCAAGATGAAAATTCAGTAAACACTATTATGAGATTTGCAAGCATATGATGGGAAGCAGCAGTATTTTGTGTTCTTATTCTGGATGTAAATCAAGGACCTCTACATATAGGTATTAGGTAGATGCTACCCAGTGGGTATGCCTTTCTCCTCCCATAGAGATAGGTAGAAACTGAAGGTAGCTGACTTTTCGTAGAAGGGAGTCAGCACATCCTAATAGCAAGCACCAAATTTTCTTCTACCMCAACCTGTTTTTTCCTTCTACTGCAGACTGTTTCCTCATGTATTTAGGTATTTATATCTTTAGCTGCAGATGGTTAAAAGATTGTTTAATGTTTTGATCATACAGAGGCCTTAAGTAGACCAAATTCCTGCRTTGCTAGTTGCAGTCCAGATTTGTAGCAACCACCTTTAAGAYGTTTCTGTCTGAAAAGCCATCCCGCTGGAGGCTGCCTAGCCAAGAGCGACAAACTCCTCCTGCCCYGTAATCCTAGGGCTTTATAGTTAAAAGCGTACCGTACTAAAGAGCATGATCATTGTCCATGCTGTCTCATTCTGGGATTTTCCAGACTCAGTGGGCAAGATGTATTGCTGTTTTTTGCCCCTAACGCCACATTTGGAACAACAGCCAAGCAGCTGTCTGGAGCAGAGAGTTAAGAACATGCGGACGGTGGCTGGGAATAAAACTTTTATTTGCCCTGTGTGAGAAACATGGGAAATAGCTAATCCTAGCTCTGTCTGCCCCCACAGCAACTCCACTGACACAAATAGATGTGGGGTATTGCATTAAAGCATTACATCATCGGGACAAACCCTAATGGGCTTATTTATGRCCAAGGCAAAGCGAGACGGAACTAGATTCTGATCTCTGCTTACCTGGTGTAAATTGGGAGTAACTGCAGAGATAAACTGACATAACCAAGATTAGAGTCTGGCCTCTTTGTTTGTAGCTGTTTTTGGAAGCAGCTGGCTTTTAGAAATTAAGGACGTCACATAAATCACTGGTAACAAAGTGGTTCTGGACTTCAGCCTCTAGCAGCTTCTGACCATCTATCTCTGTAAAAGCGATGGTTCTCCACACAGCTGTTTTGTGTCCAGAGGCTTTCAGTCGAACGGAGTGGACAATCCTACATCTCCTACAGCCTCRAGGAAGCAATGATATTTGTGTAGCACAGGAAATCAGAAAGAGGCAGCTTGTGAAATGCCATCCGATCAGAGATGGGACTCTAATAATGGAAGTCTGCTGAGCATGAAGCAGTCATATCTCATCTGCTTAGCTGTGGAAGGAGAATGTTGTTGGGCAATATGTAGCCCTGATAACAAAGTAGATCATTCAGTGAGATACAGCCTGTTCATGACTACAGGCACAATTATCTGAATACCGCCAAGGCAGAGTAGAGTAARTACATAGGTGTGAGTAAACACATCTCACCCATTTTTAAGCACCTTGAGAGGAGGAATGTAGAGTGATTTGTTACTCTCTTATATAAATGTGGCTTTTATTTTAAAAGGCCATGATATTCTAGRTACAACAGAACCTGAGGCTGCACTGATTTTGGATGTGTGCATCCCAGGATGATGATCATGGGCCCTATCTTCTGCTTTTTCGGTTCCAGGGCTGGGAGACAGCGTATTTGACTAAACAATTAGTTACCTATCTGGGAAGARTAGAACGATATGAGGGTATTTAGAGTGAGGCTACATTGGGCAGAAGGCCATTTTTATGCCTTGATACTGCTGTTACAGATCAGCTAGTCCAAGGTGAATACAGGCTTCATTTTTTAGTAGTATGTTTGAAGAATAGTTTAACTAATAAGTTTTTTCTGTTAGAATTGCTGAAAGATGYTGTCTACCTTGGGCCAGATCATTTTCAAATGATACAAATTGCTGTARCCCCACCAGCATCAGCTTGCACCGGCTGAAGATCTTGCTCACACCTTCATTGATCTGAAGTTGCAGATACTTCCAGGTTACTGTTCCTGGACTGTAGCTTTTGTCTCCTTTGATATATTTCTTACATGCAAAGATTGTTCTCTTCTCTGGAGTCTCAGATAGGACTGTCATCAGTCCTTAGCAATTTAGTTAATGTGCCCTAATGACTGTTACAATTCCTGGTATCTGTTGTAATGTTTATACTTGAGAAGACCAAGTCTGGTTTATCCAAAGGAAAACCAGGAGGCAACTTGATTATGGTTAGTGGTACCAATGCGAGCAAGAAGTCCTGCCAGCCAAAAAAMCCATCCCTAAAACATGTTACAAGCAGCTGAGCAGACACAATCTCATTAAAAGAGATTAAGTTCATCACTTCAATATTTAATGGTGTTCCAGTTTGAAAATAGGCAGACAATTTTTTGTATGTATTATGCAAAAATCTCCAGGTACAAATTCTTAATTGTTTACTTTGGTGCTTCTTCATGTATTCCCAGTCTCCAGAGATGACTGCTACCCTCTTKGTTTTAGAGAAGTATCTTGCACATATAGAAAACATTCATCTGAATGCAAGTTGCGAAGATAAATGCAATTAGCACTGGCAATGAGTGCCTAACTGCAGCTTGAGAGGCTGTGGTGAAGATATCAGCATTTGCAGAAATAAAAGCTAAAGTTCTGAGTATGTGAGGTCAYCAGCAGCCTATTTTTGTAGGTTGCAGAAAGGTTCTCTCTTACTTAGGATGGACTAAAGGCAGACTTTGAAAGAAACYTCTTCCACCTTCCTGGTTTGAAAGTACATTTCCCTGCACTTTTCTGTTTTCTTTAGAAGTGTCTCTCTCAAATATCGGGATATCCTGATATTGCTCTATTCATTAACCAACTAGAWCCACGCAGGAGGGGGGGTAGCTGCTCTGCCTAAAGTGTAGTTGGGGCTTTTTGTCACGAGGCAGGCTCATGGCAGGCTTTGCAAAGGACAATAAACGATTCCTTCCTAATGTGAGAGCAGCAGGAGCCAGGCATGCTGGTGGAAGGCAGTGCCGCTGCAACAGAGGGAAGAAGTTGCTGACACCCAAAGAAATGAGAGAGGGTGTGATAGGAAAGAAAAATATTTTGAAAAATTTTGTTTGCAAGTGGGGGCTGAATGGCTGTTAGAAAACTGGGGCATTAAACATTTTTCCTCTTCTCTAAGAAAATCATTTCCAAAGGGTGGAGCTGTAAAATACCTCGGTATTATGGTTAGCATTTCAGTAAAATATTGTTGTAGGACAGAGGTCTCTGCACATGAAATCTCTCCTGACTCCCTATCTCTCATGGAAATTCTGGCACTTCTTCATTAAAGGGATCAAAATTCGGCCTAGAGTAGACGCCAGCTGTAGCTTGAGCTTTTAAATGCTTCCAGTTTCATGTGAGAGAGTTGCAATTTTTCTTAGGGGAGAAAGGGACCATGAAATTTCCCGTGGAGAGCASGAAGAACGTGTGAAGGAGCCCTGTGTCTCCCATGCATAAGGGTTGTTATGTGAAGGGTRTGATGTCTGCCCTGGAATTGCTCAGGGGCTGATGTTGCTTACCCCCTTTCTGGGGGGGTGAGGGACCGGGCACAGTGGGCAGGATGCTCCTACAGCGGAGGGCACATGCAGAAGGCCCCGTGTAGGAAGGCATTAAGGGGGTCACCTTCTGGAAAAAGGGGCTCTTGTTTCGGAGAGGGATGTGCGAGGGGCACGGCATAGCTCTCAAAGCAAGCTTCAGCCTTCGTCTGCGTGCTGAGCTTTCTGCTTCTGCGGTCTCAGCTTTCCCCCAGCTCTGAGGTCCAAATCCCCGTCTGCACACMGGCTGGTGGGACGGGAAGCTCTGCAGGGCAGGGGCTGTGTCTCGTTATACATCTGGCACCAGGGAACCCTTAGTTTGCCGGGCCTCTGGCATTATTGTAAGGCGGATAGTAAATAAGAGTATTGACATGATTATTTTTTAAAGCRGCAGCTTGGCAGACTACAGAAGAAATATGTACAGATAAAGCGACCTTGTGATTTTGAAAGCGAGACCCATTATTTGTTTTGAAACACATTGCCTCACTGACCCTGGTAGTTCTGCAGACATGTCCTGCCTGGAAATGCCAAAACAGGTTGTACGCTATATTTTTAACCAAGTTAAGGTTTTGTTGAAATAAAGAATATCAATCAAAGGCTGTTAGGCCAGAAGGCCACATTCCTTTGGCTGTTGTTGATTTCACCAGTATCTTTTGTCTGAAAGYCCGTGCTGACAGGGCATCAGAGGAGAACTCCTGGGGTGAGTGGGGATGAGTGAGGGGAGCCACATGTATCCGCATCCCTGTCAAATGGGTGTCATCGGAGGTCAAGTTCTCAAGCTCCAGAGAGGACCCTCCAGCGCCCAGTGATTAGTGAAGGGGAGAGCCAGACACCCTTCACAGCACAGAAACAACATTGTACGGAGCGTGACAGGGAGAAGTGGAATATAATACACATGGGTGTGCAAGGGAGGTGCTGTTCACCGCCCCGGTGAAATGGCAGGGGACGCAACCCTCTCCCTGTCCCAGATCCTCCCCTTCGTCGCAGGAAATGTTCAAAACGAGATCGGTGTGCTGAGGCTTTCTGACCATCGTGCTGAGGTCCCTCAAGTGTATGTGCTGGTCTTGGTTAGYTGCAGCTCTTTTTTGGGCCAGGGCTGGGTGAGTTTCACACTAGGATTTGAGCCCGCATGAAATTGTAGCTCACGTGCCTGTAGTAAAACAGAGCTGGGCGATTTTTCTTTCTTCTTGGTGGCAAATGGGAATTTTGCTGAAAAAATGCCGGTTTTACTGTCTAGAAACTGTTCACAAATTTTAATGGTATTTGCTGAAAAGTTGTTCGGAGAAAAAATACATTAAGATACACTGACAAAACCAAAGGAAAAATATATGTCCCCCTTTTTATCTATTAGCATCCAGGATGTGGGAGAGACAAGTTCAAGCTTCTCCTTTGCTGAGGTAATGATGTGATCCTAAATCACTTTCCATCGTAATTTCACATTTGGAGTATTTTGGTTGGTGATGTTCATGGTTGCTCCTACGGGAGCCATCCTGCTCTGTCAGGAATACTTAAATATTTACCAAGCTGGGGGGCAGGGGTGGGGAGGGAGAGTTGGGGGTGAGAAAAAGTGATTGCCAGCCTGTCCCGGGGAGAGACTTACCAAAGAGAGGGAGCATCTGAGTCATGGGCTCTGCTCTCTTGCGTGTTTGTTTAGGCAAAGAGGACTCGGGTCAGCCAAGGGATTGAGAGCAGCTTTCCCTCCTCCTCTCCCAGTGAAAGCACTGAGGCGGTGAAGGCACTGCCGTGAGATGTGAGTCYCCTAAGGCAAAATGAGGGGTCTAAACCTCAGGCAACTTGCCTGAGCAGCCCCACCACTTAGTACTGGAAAATGGGGGACACAACTACTTTCTCTCCCTGGTCAATGTTTTTCACCATTCACTTTATCTATATTTCTTGTTGTGTTTTTTTTTTTTTTTTTTAATTTTAACTGGGAAGTGAGAACGTCCTGTTTCAAGTCTAGAGTGCTTTATTCAATGCAAGGTGAAGTGTTTTGTTTTGGAGTGGACAAAAAGGCAACTACCAAATCATTGCCTGAAATCGGTCCCCCTCCTTGCCTCGGCTGGGAGTGATGATAGAAGGAGTTTAAAGTCACCATTTGTCAAGGGGTCACCTGGCTTCCTCAGCCTGTAAATACCTGTGGAGGTGCTTCAGCTGAAGTTGAGAAGGAAGTGGGTGGCTCAGGAGGAGAAGGTCTGCCAGGGAAGGRTGGGATTTTGTGGCTCCCTGGGAGGGGAGCGGGACAGCACAAGCGCTCTACCCACTGTTGCCCTTGGCTCTGTCTTGCTGCAACGGGCTCCATCTGGGACCCTAGGAACCATTAACCATTCCCAAGGTTTTGTCAAAACTTTGGCATTTCCATAAAAACTTTTGGGTTTGGGGGTATTGGCAATTATGATTTTTTTTTTAAAAGAAGCCCTTAATAGTATTACTATTTTTCACACTTTTTATTCTAAAAWACTAACTGAGGAAGAGAGAATTTTAAAAAGTTGTCCAGAGTTGCAGAGACATCAGCGCCAGAGGCATGAACACAAGTCAGTGTCAGCTACATCTTGTTCTGATGTGCTGCACAATGGACTAACCTCAAGGCAACAATTTTGTTTTAGCAGCTGAGAAGCTTTTTATTTTTTGAATTTTTTTCTCTGCAGTTATGCATGGCTTTTCACATTTCATTGTTATTTATGGGGTTGTGCGGATGTGGCATGTTAGAGCACTTCTGTGAAGCACCTTTTCATGAAAACCACATGGAACAATCGAGACTAGAGGAATTTCAGAAATATACTAATGTAGAAGTTCAGAAACGTAACACATCATCTCTGTTGCTGCAAGTAGCAAAAATAAAAGCTTAAGTTTTTTTSTAGAGGCATGAAAGCTCTTTWGTTCTCAATCAAATTAAAAATAAATAAATAAAWAAAATAAGATCTGGGAGTCGATAGCACAGACCTTGTGGGCTCAATTTTGTTTTATGGATATTGTGTCCCAGTATATCTCCATCGATTCTGGAGAGGTTTCTGCTGGTTTACACCATAATAAAGGCCAGCAATAGCACCTTGATGATTACCCTACAGCACGTCTCTTTCTTTCTCCCCTGTTACGCTTACTCACTGTTTGGTGCTACCACACAATGTRCATTTCCTCAGTTTTCATGTTTTTGTCTTTTTCGTGATGCCCTTTTCCCTGCCTTCGACAAAACGATTGCCTCGGCTGTGGTTACTGGTGGTTTATGAAGCACCATTGGAAGAAGGGACACAGAGGAAGGAACCCTGCGGTGTCCTCCCTCACTCTGACCTCTGGGAGGAGGCAGCCAGGAGCTGGCCAGATGCTGTCACCAGCTCAGCACTTAGAGAAACCAGCTGAGGCAGAGAAGGAGGGAAGCTGGTGATGTCCCCTGTCCCCTTCTTGAAGTTTTCCCCGCTATGCTCTTTTTCAGCCCTTGCTGCCCCCTCTTTTCCTTAGACTTTCCATCTCCTCAGTGGCACTGGAGAAAGATGAAAATGAACACCAAGAAGAAGCTGGGAAGCTTTTTGCCTTTTTGCTGCCACCTCTTTGTTTTCTTGGCTGTGCCATCTCCCCCACCCTCACCTCTCCCATCCATGCTGGCTGGCCACTCTTCGCAGCAGGAGCTGCCCCTTTCCTGGGGTCTGTGGGGTCACTGATGCAGCACATCTCCAGTTATCACAGTGCCTCGGGGTGCTTGAAGAAAAGGAAAAGAGATAARCCATCGCTACACATAATAAAGGAAAAATTCACCCTGATGTGAGGAGCTGACAAAAGCATTTTTATTTTTCATTACTGAAATGCATCCGCGCCAATGTGTGATGTACTGGCTAAGCCTGGAAACAGAGGTCCCAGCAGATCGCTGTAGGTGGGTCCTGCAGGCTACAGGGACCCAGCCCGAGGACCAGACTGGAAGGGAAGAGCACAGACACATGGCAGTTACTGCTGCTTAATGATTTAATGGTTGTCGTCTGCATGGTGGCGACCGCGTGCACGCTCTTAGCCTGTGGCAAATGTGAGGCAAACCAGGTTACGTTAAACCTCAGAAGAAAGTGGCAGAAGTTAAGCACTTTTCACCTCATGCTGGCCAGGGAGTAAGACCATATGCACATACCCAGCTACCTTGGCTCAGCTGGGGTGCTTTAATCTGGTGTTGTTTGAGCCCTCTAGTCCCRTCACTGAATTAGGTAAAAAAAGCAACAACCTGTAACGAGTGCTGCCAGTTACACTGTGCCTGCCMCATCAAGGTTAGCATTTCCAAAGCATACAAGTGACTTATGAGACCAAATTCAATTTACAGTTAGACTTTGTGGCTCCAAACCACCTTAATTATTTTGGGAAACCAGATTTTGGGCCAAGTTAAAAAAAAAAAAAAACAAACCAGAATTGCTTAGCATGAAAAACAATGGGRTACGAGCTCCTGAGTTACTTGGGTAGCTTTGAAAACATTACTCATTTATTTCTTTCTTTGAAGGAGTTGAAAGAGTGACAAATCTGTCTTCCAGAGAAAAAGAGTTTCAGTTGTAGGACACAGCTTAAAGTACAGGTTATAGAGTAAGATGGGATAAGACAGAGGTAGCTTTTGAGAGGTTAACTAATGATGCACTTGATTGAGGGGTGGTCTCCAGATCTGCCACCCCTCCTTCATCTGGTGGTCTTAGGAAGTCAAGAATGAACTTTCCTGAGRTGGGGGAGAAACCCTCTGCCAGAGACACCGAAACCCTTGAGCCGGGTTCCTGCTGGCCCCTCTGCCCCTGCAAATACCTTCTGCCACAGCAGTGCTGCTGCAAGGTTTAAAAGCACTCAGCTCCTCAGAGRTGGAAACAGCACAGGTAGGGTACGATAATCAAGAAGATAATCTGGAAGGCTATTTACAAGCACCATAATGGAAACAGGTTTCCATGACCTGCTCCTTCTTTATTGCTGTGCCTTTGGCTTGACCCGGTGCAAGGCTTCTGCCGCTGCGTGGCTGGGAACGTCGTACCAAGCCTGGCAGGGGGCCCGGGGCTTTCGGAGGAGGGGGAAGGTTTTGGCTACTGCTTGTAGTGGCAAATCAGCTGCGGAAGGGGGAGCCAATGTCTTCTCCAGTCTGGCACCTCCACTTTCCTCTTTCTTTCCCCCATCATTTTCACACCCACAGAGGAGGAAACTGAGAAGGAGGAAAAAAAMCGGAGTGGGTTAAGGAACACGGGTGTGGAGATCACTGCCTGCCAGACATCCCAAACACCTCTTTGAGCCTCCCCACGGGGCCAGGTCCCTTGCCTTCAAAGGCCAGAGGTTGCAAGAGGAGGAAAGCTCCCTTGGGCAACCACACGATGTACCAGCTGAAAGGCTTGTGTCTACCTAACACATAGGTGCTTGTACTCCAGGCTTCATCCTTGCAGGGTGTCAAAATTACAGGAATGTTTCGTCTGCAGCACAGACGTGAGCTGGCTGGCATGGGACATGGTTCAGCAGGAGGCACCTTGACCAACCTTAACATCAAAACAAGCAACACTCATGCAGAACCATTCTGATTATGCCCTTCACCCACACACTTCATAACCATCGCCCCTTTTTACTTCCCACTGTAGTTCGTGACGATTGAAACAAAAGGCAAGGGAGATACCGTTAATGAGGTGCAGAGGGACGGACGCTATCACATTTTGCACATATGTAACTAGTGGGTTTAGCAGAGCTCCAAAAGAAAACATACAGTATTGCATTAGCCAGCTTTAAAAAATGCCTGAACTTACAAAAAAATATGTTATTCCCCGTGAATACTATGGTGTGTGTTGCCCCTCCACCCCCCACTAGGAAGGGAGCTGTGGCAGGGAGATACTTCAAGGAGATTGTGGTTTATATTACAGCTGCTAAGATAACCAGGAGCTTTCAAAAAGAATCTCAGCTAGCGCGGCTTGTTTTACAATACCAAACTCCAAGGAGAGGGGGGGAAAAAGTAAGTTTGTTTTCCACGCTGCCCCTTTATCTTGATGTCAAATATATCCCCTGGGAAAGGAAAACATTTAACCAGCAGATCCCGTGGACACACACACACACACACACGCACACATACGCCTTTTCCCCGTTAAGCCACTGTGGTGGCCGGAGCGTGGCACTGTTCAGTCTGCTGCTGCCGGAGAGCCGGAGGTTTGGCGGGCAGGGAAAAGCCCGGGAAGAAGATGCTTCAGGTGTGGTACTTACAGTTGCAGGTGCGGTGAAGTGCCAGCCTGTGATCTGGGGTGGCAAAMCCCACGGGCTGCCCGCTGCAGGTGAAGTGGTGATTTGATTACGGCTGAGAGCACCTCCGTGAGGGGGGATAATAGCGGCTGGAGAGGACCATTTAATTATGTAGACAAAAGCATAACAAAATCCAGTTGTTGCAAAGCTCCCCGGATAGCTCACGTCTGAAATAAGATGCACATTTTTAACAAGGAGGGGCATGAACTGCTGGCACAGCGTCTCAGGGGAGCGCTGAGGGGGTCTTCGTTGCCTCCCCGGATTACTGTAAACGATTTGATCTAACTCAGCCAGAAGCTCTGGCTTTAATACCGACATTATTGCCTGGCTTCTGCAGTCTTAGATGATCATAATGAAACCTCCTGGTCTGAAAATCTGTTACACGGCACTGTTATGTGTGAGAAGCATACGCAGATGCAAGCCCTTCCCTCATTATTCCCCAGCCTGACTGACAGCTGTGTCCCCAGAGCTCTGGATCTTAGCTCTGCTGATGGCCATGGTGTTTAAGCAACTAGAAGCATGGTAAAAATGCAAAGGGAATGTCATGCTTTTGGGATAAATTGGTAAAAAAGCTATCACAAGGTAAGAACAAATGCTGCAGCTGCTAAAGTGGAAGCCAAGTTTGCTTGCTGGCAGATGAGGAAGGACAGAACTAGTGTGCCTAAAGAATATGAGTATGCTTGGGGAGACACCCTCTCATACAAAAAAAAAAAAAAAAACCAAACTTTTTCCTGAGGTAGGATCAGAGAAGTAGCCTAGGCATTTACATAAACATATACTCCTTTTCAGTGCTAGGTAACTAGAAAATTATACCAAAATGAAATACGGAGCTCACTGAACATACCTATGCTTTGGAGGAACAGTAAGTTCAAATCTATATCTGGGTTTCACAGAGGGTTGTCTTGGTATGAGGTTGACACACGTTTCCAACATAAAACTTCTTCAACCGTGGTTTGTTCTACCTTGGAGCATGCACCTAGAACCAGACTCTGTGGCTTGGGGCCGCCACTGCCCACACCACATCTTCATGCTGAGYCTCTGCTGCTGTCCTATTTTCTGAGTTGGGAAGACTGAATGTTCTGGTGTCTCTCTCACTTGCRCATGCTTTACACCGGTGTTGCTCCATGTGTTTCTGTGGAGCTGTGCTGAATAGCTCTAGTAATAGGAAGAAAATCTTGTCCACAACTTGAGAAATGGAAAGGAGTGCTCTTTTGAGGARCCTTATGACTTTCTGGAAAAACAGTCATAATCGGTCAAATTGCAGTTATTTCAAAAGGCAAAGTCCCAGTGCCACTGCAGGATGCTGCAAGCTGTGCCAGCGGCCAACGAGCTGCGAATTCATCATGGTGTCTTTCAGCCCTTTCCTATGTATACTCTGCACCCACCATGAAGTATTCTTCTCAACGGAGGTCTTCTCTGGGAAATCTCCTGGGTTTCAGTTACTTCAAAAGAGCTTTCAGCAGCCAGTGAATGGGTCTGCGAGGCATGACTGACCACTGTGAGGGATCCACCTTAGGATGCCGTTCACAGCAACAGGGCTAAAAGTCTTGTGGTAATGGTATAAAGCCAGAAAAGAGCATTGTGATCATCCGTATGGTGCAGGCTTTAGAGCTTTCTTCTGTTCTGCAGAAAACCCACAGACTTTGGACAACTGAAAGCAAAGCTCTTAGAAAAACATTCAGTCTTGACTTAAATACTTACGATGTTGGAGTCTCTACCAGTTCCCTTGGTGTGTGGTTGCCATTATTAGCCTTGATATTATGCCTTATTTGTCAAGCTGGCCTTGCTTCCTGTTCCAGCCATGSGATCTCATTACAGTTATGGTTGAGTAAAGAGAAGTTTACTGTCACAACTCTTGTCTGCAACGTCTCTTGTTCTCATGTCTCTCTCTTTCCTTCTCCCAGGGTCTTTTCCTTCATGTTGGTTTCCCATCATCTCTTCTTTTCTAAGTACCCCAAACTATTTTCCCCAGTAATGTAATCAGTTAAAGTAAARCATGGAAAGTTCTTAATTAAAGAATATGTGTTTCCAAACCGAGTTATTTTATTTCCTACCTCTGTTTTTAATGGCACTGYCTCTCTTGACTATTTCCCTCTCTCCTCAGTTATTCATCCCTTCTTCTGCTACTGTGGAGAGACCCACAACTCATACTACAACATTTTTTTTCTCCTCTCCCGCCGTGGGCACTCTTGAAATGCAAGCAAATCCAAATCAACCCATTAGACTTCTCCCATGCTCARTATTTTTCTTTATTTTTTTTTTTAACTCTTTCTAGAAATGGGGCTCGTACCTCAGAAGATGTAAATCAGCATCAGGTTTTTACAACCAAAAGGTTTACAATTATAGCAAGGTAAATACAATCTCAGTGGGTTTCAGTGGGTTTTCTGTCTRAGCAAGGTTGTTCAATTTCCAGCGAACTTGATGAACTTCTGATTATTTTCTTTTATTTCAATAGACAAATACATGATGGACCAAAATCCAAATATCTCTCCAACACCCTCTCATCCACTAATTTTSTAATTTCATCAGACTACTTGCCATCTGACGTCCATGGTGTCACTATGCACTGTGTGTCAGCTGAAATTTGGTATGCCTATCGCCAGCACCAGATGTTTTATACATGTTCACAAGTGCCAGGAGCTCTCTTTCCTGACATTTACCAACAGTTTATACTCAYRGGATATTCATTCCTTCACAGAGAACTCTGTCTCATTGTCCATCTTCTGGAGTTGGTGATACATTTTGAAAAGGAGTTCATTGTTGCTCATTTTAACTCAGCAATAACTTTCCTCCTCCYTGTCCTCATTTCTTGATGCATTTAATTCCTCCCTAGCAGTTAGTCATCTGTGACTGCCTGAATTAGCTGGAAGGTTTTTTTCTATAACTGGTGGTTGTTGGCAATCTTTGACAATGAGCATTAATAAAGAGAAATGTAAACTTTGGTATTTTTATTGCTATTATTATTAATAATGTTTGTGCTGCAGCAATGCCAAGGGATGTCACTCAGGTCAGGATCTGCTCTACACAGCCRGCACATACTGTTTCTCAGATCTTACAAACTTTAAGAAATGATGCACTGAATGCACAAGAGGAATGAGTGTTTGTGTGGGGGGTAATGATAGGTCACAAAACTATCAAGATAATTTAGTATATTGATTGTATTTCAACACCTCCTGTATTCCCCCACCTCTTCATCAGGATTAACTTGTTGACATATATGTGTCTTCTTTGTCTTTACATACTTGTATGACACCAATTGATTCAGAAATACCTTTTGAAAATATGTATGATTTCTATCTGGGGAACATTTGCTAAAGGACTTTGCAATGTCAGTGTGAATCACAGATTTTCTCATTTCTTAGCACAAACAACTATTTATCCAGAAGCCTCTAAATGAATTTTGCTATCTATATTCCCAGTTATGTAGTTACAGCATGGAAGTTATCCCAAATGCTATAGATGGCCCACTGTAGCCACTCCATGAGAACGTGAYTATTGACTATGTGAATGAAGTTGTTCAAGAGCAGTGTGTTGGCTGAAAATTGTAGAAAATGGGATTGGTTAAGTAAAACGACGACTTCTAATCAAATGACTGGCAATCTTTGTCTTAATGGATACCATTGCTACTATATCCGGGGAACTGTTGTTCAAACTAGCCATCCTTAGTTGATTTACTTCTTCTCTGCTACTGGTTTTTTTCTGTTTTGGAGATCTTGGCACAAGCAATCACAAAGACAGATTGGACTCATCTTGTTCTTTCTTTTGTCTGTTTTGCAGATGAACTTGCTTGCGCCTCCATTAGAGCATCTTTTAAGAATCCATAGGATATCAGTGTACCTGTAGTAGTCAAACCCAGCACATATGGTCCATAATGTGAGGTGTACTTTGGGAAGTATGGGCATTACCTTGGAGAATTCTTCACATCATGCTGTCCTGCTTGTTTGCAAAGTTCTCCAGTTCATCACCTATCTTGAGCTATTGGGAAATAGAACTGTGTAGCCTAGACTAATCATATACTGAGAAGTGTTTTTATGCCTCAGACATCTATCTTTGAAAAGAGTCAGTCACACTCAGGATGTCCAGGTGCCTCCTTGCCCCTTTTGTGTTCATTTGCTCTGCTACAGCTTCTTACTAAATGTGGGGGAAAGGCAAGCATGCTATCCCCTCTCTTCCCTCCCAGATGGGCAGGAAAAGCATCATTGCCCTGGTATAAAAAAGGAGTAAACATTGCCTTGGATATAGAGCTGACACAGAAAGGGTACACTATATTTGCTCTCTCTTTGTGTGTTTGTTATAGCTTCAAGTCCAAAAACATAATGACAATTTTTGAGAAGTGGTTTTCCATTTCTTTGCGTATTTCTGGCAGGAAATAATTACTATATTCTCATGTGGTGTAATGATGATTGCTTAGTGAAGATGCATTTACCTTTCTCCTGCCTGGCTTATGGACTGTCTGCTGTTCTTCTCATAACACCAAAAGGGATTAAAAGTCCAGTACGAACTCTAGGCTGTTCATTCAGCTGCAGGAAACTTGTAGCAYGTGGAAAGGTCTCCAACTTCAAAACTTAATTGCTTTGGAGAATTACAGCAGCTCAGTATGCAAAGAGAACACACAGATACTACTCAAGTACGTGTGAAATGCCTCTCTCTGGGGATTATCATGTTGTATCTGATCAGATGTCCATCTCGTTTGTTATGTTTGAAAGGAGTTGGTAACATACATCATAATGGAGAACATTGCACCACTGTGCTTGTGAAGGAAGTTTCTTTCTTGCCCCAGCTAGTTAATGGATCTTGTGTCCATTTTTTTCTATATTACCAGATTTTTATTCTTTAAAATATCTAATTGTTCATTCACTTCTGCAACTCAGTAAACCATTGTGGAAATCAGTGTTCAGGAAACCTCTTTTTAACACTCCTTAATTCTGACATTAGTACCTTAATTTTAGAAAACAGTTGCTAAGTAAGAACTATATTTAAAATCCTCCTGTAACAGGATTTAAACACTTTATCCGTGCATTAACATAGTCAGGCAGCTTAAAAATTATATTCTTATGAGTTACTTTGGCAAAATGTCTATCTGGAGTCACTGGTCTTGTGGTGATTTATCTACTCTAGCTATTTGTACTGGATTTAAAAGGGAGCGCCTCGTTCTTAAACTAATTGCCAGTCATTTATTCCAGGGGAAATACTTTTATAAGGATAAGGGGCTAAAGGCCAACTTTTCAAAGGCATGTAGGCGCCTTAAGAGATGCAGATAGGCACTAGGAAGGTTTTCTGAAAGCGCCGAGGCAGCTGAGGTGTTCTTGAAAAATCCTGTGGGTGTTTGGCTATGCCTTTAAGTACCCATGTACCTTCGAGAGTGTTCCTAGGATTTTTTCTCTGGCTRAAGGAGAGGTCTCCAGAGCAGCTGTAACTCAGAGGCTCCCTGAGGCAGGCATGGGGAGCACAGAAGCCGCCTCCCTTTCCCTTCTTGCCATCCCAGGATGTAGTTAAACTTAGCTGGGTGGGAAATCTGAGGGAGCCCCAGAAATGTCATTTGTAGGCAGCACAACTTGAATCCTTTCTTTCTCAATGGCTGCTTTAAATGGTGTTACAGCACAGCTACTCTGCCAGGAGTTAGTTACTCTGTGAGGGGCTGTATGGTGTCACATCCCTGTGGAGCATTGCAATGAATGCACAATGAGCAAAGCCTTGCAGGCTGACCCCCGCCCCACCTGGATACACCTTCCCTTGGAGAGGTTCCTCACCTGAGCCATGAGGTTGCCTGCAGGCTGGCTCCCCGCACCCGAGTTTGCAACGTGAACGGCTGTGCCTACCGCTACCGGTGGGATGTGAAACTTGATGTTCCCCACCAAATGCAAAGCCATTGCTCACAGTGAAATTCAAATGCTTACTGGTGGGAACAATGAGAAAATGTAAATGTTTGTACATGACACCCTGCAATCTACAACAGTGATAAGCAAAACAATTGTTACATTTCTTAAGGAAGGCTTAATAAATATTTATTCTTGGTACCAGTGTGCAAATCATTGACRTGGCTATGCTGTGATTCTAGCTATGTTTAAGACGTCGCCTTCAGAGMTACTGCTTCCATTCAACATGTGCTTTAGTTTAACAAACCTCAAACCAACAGAAGTAGCTCATTCCCTAATACTGTTGTAAGGTAATGACTCATTTTCGTTTGAGTGCTTCAGCATCCTCCAAGAAACATTAATGCCTGGAAATTCTGTACTCCATGCATACCACATATTATACTCAATAATTATTATACTCCTACTGCAAAGGAACTTGGTGGTAAGTCAACATGATCTTGAGATTGTCCTAATAGTTAGCAGATACATACTAATTTACAACATGTGAAGGTCTAGCTGATATCTGCAATCACAGATTGCAGGTCTTTTAGTAAAAATCCTTAACTTGTATTACAATGGTAAAAATGTATAAAGTCAGAGGAGAACTAAGAAAGGACGAAAAGGGACAGTGAAAGTAGGAGACAGGTAAAAAAAGTCTTTCAGATTTTCTGGTGCCACAGAAGTCAAATAGATCATGTATCATGGATCATGTATCTATACTCCATATAGATATCAGAGCATAGAAAGAGGAGGACAGGAGCTTAGTATCATTGTTGGGCTAATCAGGCTGTATGCCTTCCTATCCCTCTGCTTTCCTGTCCGTGCACTGGAGAAGGCACTGACCTAACTGGTCGAAGTTAAAAGTTCTGGATGAGAAGTGCTYGATCAAAACAAGGGGCTGCTTATAAAAACTTGTGGTTTCTTGGAGATTCATGTGTGGTGTTGGAGGGTTGTGTTCAAAGGCATTGGTGCTGCGAACAAACTTCATTCTTCTCTGACAAGTCAGGGTTAAGGGATGGGTGAAATTCTGAGGCTTGTAATAGGACTGGCTTAGATGGACTGGTGTTCTCATCCCTCCTCAAAATGTGTGACACTATAATCAGATGATGGTTGATTTTCTTTTACTGTTTTGCTGTCCTATCAAGGATGTCTTTAAGCTACTGTGAAATCCTTAGAAAGCACAGGAACTTGTATGAAGTATTTCAAAGTTTTCCTCAAAGAGGGAAAATTCTCAGATTGTATCATCTGCTACATGTGTRACTACGGGCCACCTCTCTTGGGAAACCTGAATTTATGGTTGCCAGGATAGGAAGAGCAGTCAAAGTTCTTCTGCCACAAACAAACCAAGTATTTGGCTGTGTGCACAAGTACATCTGCGCATGCTTCTTCATGCATTTGGCTTTGGGTCTTTTTGAGGGGAAGGAATATAATTTTTGATGGTCTCTCCTTGACAGGGTTTTATAGATCCTACTAATGTCCATCTTTGGTTTTAAGCACCTACACACCTGAAAAATTTAGCTTGAAAAACCGCAGCCAAAAGGTTAGTATCAAGTTCCTTTGTAATACCAAGGTAACGATTGAGTAAAATATATGGCATACATGGAGAACAGRATTTCTAGGTGTCAACTATATTCCTGAAAAGAAAGTGGAGGGAAAGGTCTAAATCCCTTTGACTTTTTTTAGAATTTAAAATCTTTAGCACGTTAGAGAATTTTGAAAATGGGACTTTGTATTATAATTCAGCAGTTGTAAACGTGGTGTCCGTGGGGGATGGTTCCTGGGATGTTTTTATCCTCTTGTTTCTGATTTTGCTCCTTAATCACCAGAAGATGAAGCAAAGCTACATCCTTCCCCGGCTTTGAGCATAACTGTGAAGCTTGCCCACATCAGTAAGCTTCCAGTCTTATTTTTATCAGCCCTAACTTCCAAGACTTTCTTACAGAAGTAAKAGCATATAGTTAGGAAAATGACTATTTGTATGTGATCCATCATTTAATGCCTGAGWGTTAATCTGCAGTTCTGAAGGTTTTAATGGAAAGTGGCTGATTTGGTGGCAGRAAGTCTAAGTTCTGACTTGGCAAAGCTGTCTGTATGTGCTTAACCTTATGGGCACAAGAAATCACATCGTCTTTGATTAAACTATTTATGAGTAAAGTTAAGCATCTAACTGTGTTGAATAATACATGAGGCTTGTCCTAAGGAGAGAAYGAGCTATACTTCTTCATTGTACTAGCTTAATAGGTTGTAGCAAATTATTTAGGATTTTCTGAAATAGTATTAACATTGGTGTATTCTTGGGATATGCCATAGTATTCACTCTAATGTGATTATGATGAAGGATGAGTCTTCCGGTGTTCATTTCAGTAAAGTGCTCTTAGTATTAGACTGYCTTTTCAGAAGCATGCTACCAAATCCAAGAAATGCATCTTAAATGACTCCTGATCACTTAGGAGTGAAAAAGGATTCTTGTCCTGGTCRTGTTCCTCTTTGCTTTCTCTCTTGTTTCTGTGTGGATTCCTTTCTTTCCTTGCATGGACTTTTCTTTCCTTGTTTCATCATATGTCTTCTTCTGGTCCTCTTTTCCCTCTTCTCCCTCAGTAATAGGGTTCAATGTGCATGCTGCTGCTGCTGTACAGTGCCTTAATTTTCCTTACTTCGTCCTTCATCCCATTTCTCATTTCTATGGTTCTCTTGTGCTCCTTCCCCTCTCCCCTCCYCAATTTTCCCCAGGTTCCCCCAGCTTTTTAGCTCTTTTTTTCTTCCCACCCTCTGTTTCTCTTTAAAAATTTAATTGGCATGCTTTCTTCTAGCTGTCTTAGAAAGCCTTATTTTTTTTTTCTTCTCTCTTTTCAACTTCTTTCCTGAATTGCAGTCACACCAGTTCTGCTTTCCTGACTGCAGAGTCATAGCAGCTGTGGTGCAGAAAAGCATCTGAAAAGAAAATGCTAATAGGGGTTTTTATAGTGTACAGTAAAAGGCTCTGATTAAAAAAATAATAATGCTACACCTCAAATACTACCTCTAACCCAGACTATTGTTTCTTGAGAGCTTCCTTCTAGAGCATGTAGTAGCAAAGCAGAATCCATAACCTCATGTGCAATCTACCTGCCTGTCATAACCACAGGCAATGCTTGAATTAGTATTTTTCTTCACAGAGAAGCAAAGAACCTAATGTATCTRTGTAATGGCATTTATCCTGTGCCTGATAACTAAATCATAATTAGCGTGCAAGGCAGTTTTACAGAGGTCCTGTCGATGTATCAAGTGCTGATTGTACATAGGAGCAGCTCACCAGATATTTTCAGATCAAACTGGTTCTGCAAACGTTTCTCCATGAGCATTCACTAAAATCTATACATGAATTTGCTTCAGCCATACTAATATTCCACTCATTTCAGCTTTCTGTGAGCATTCACACAGTTAAGTTTATTTATCACAACCAACCAGTCTATACAGCTTTCAACCTTGGATGGGTCAGTATTTCCACATATGAACATTTATGTTCATAAGGGAAACATGGTCATCCAGCTGGGGACAAGAAACATATGCCATAGACTCAGCTGACCAATTACACCAAAGCAGCTTATTTCCTCCAGCAAAGAGAGAAATCTGTTTAAAATAATGCAATAATATGTAAATTATTCAAAAATCTCCTCAGTGCTGGATATTTTTGTACAGTATAGAAAATATGACTGTTTGCTGGCAGATATTCTGTAAGCAGAAAACTACATTAAAGTAAATGGTTTCCCTCGAATTACTTATCCATAGAGCTACTTAAAAAAGATGTTGTTTGCTCCTACAAAAAGCATTGATAGAAAAAAAATGAGAGTATTGGATGGACTTTTTTCTGTTAATTCTCCTTCTTGAAAGAATATCTACAGATGATGAAACAAATTTTGCTTTTTTCTTCCTTTTTCTTAAAATACCAGGCAATTTTTCTGGAAAAAGAAAATTTTTCAGAAAAARATGTTATCTATGGGAAAATGTACCATTTAGAAAATATTTTATGTACTACAAAATATTTCTGATTATCACCTCAAGGCTTAGCCCACAATAATTTCCTCTGTTTTATCCCGGTTGAAGAGAAGGAGTCCTAACGGGGTTTTCTAGGACACAACTAAGCTTTTGTCTGCTACTAGCCCTACCCCACCCCAATGTCTTTCACGCCCACAGTGATTTTAACCTGGTCTTCTTGCACGCTCTGAGCTCCTTGAGTTAAGGAGGGTTTGGTGGGCTGCGACGAATGCAAAACTGAAGCCAAGCCCTAGAAATAGAGGACAGCTGGGAGTTAGGAGGCTTGGTTCATGCCCCATCAGTGACTGAGCTGACGGGACATGAACCATGGGAAGGGATTTGGGGTGGTCTGATCCGTGAAACGGACCATACGCCGGAACACCACCTTCCTTTGTGGAGTGCTCTGGGAGGCCGAGGTAGAAAAGGCTCTAATCGACTTCTTGCAGGAGTAGTTTTCACTGGCTCTGTGGGAGCTGTTTGCACACAGACACCATGGAGTAAGTTGCTAGGTGTTTATTAACTCAGCCTGAAAAAGGAGGGGACGGGGAGAGAAAAACCACTGAAGGGAAAATGCTAGTTAAAAAGACAGAATACCACCCCCTGCCTTCCACCGAAGCTGGGGGAGCTGGGGCTGAGCAAGGTCCTTGTAACCTGTCTGGTAAGTTTTAAATGATGTTTTCCCTCTCTGTAACTGGTTGGTGTGTATGTGTGTTAGGAAACAGTGATTAAAATATTCAGTCAAGGGCTTAACCCTTGATTGTTTCTCTGTTTCGACCCCCATTTAGTGAAAAGCCCCACGACAGGAGCTCAGGGGGCATTGTGGGGCACAGCCGAGTCCCCGCTGGACACCTCTCCCATCCTGAGATGCAGCCTGGCCGTGCAGCCTTCCTTCTGTGGGATTCGGTGGCACGCAAGGCGAGAGATCATTTGGGATGAATAGAGCCCTTGGCCTGTCGTTTAGGCCATCCAGCCGCTCTCTGTGTTCTTTGTCAGGGCCAAACAAGCTCCATATCATTACGCTGGCATTCGCTTGCCCAGTCTCATTATTAGGTGCATTAGCTGTGGGAACTAAATCCATGACAAAAAAAAAAAAAAAAAAAGAGGGGGTGGAATTGGCACACACAAAAAAAGGCTTTCCCAGCTCGGGCTAACAACTTGTGCCTATTAACTAAAAACGATCATTAGAAAATTCCCCCGCAGACTTAAAGCTTCAGCAAAAGCTTGTTTCACGTATGCACTTGCCCTGTTACATGAACACATAACCAGCCTTAAAGAAACATACCCTCCAATGCTTGGATGCGGACTGGGCAAGGGGCTTCCAGGCAGGCACTGCATTGCCTTTAAAAGAAAACTCTTTTCTCTCCCCTTCTTTCAGCAACAATGCTTAAAAAATACTGTGCCAATAGGAGATAAGARGTGTACAGCCTTAAAAGGGGAAGAATATTAGAGGACAACCGTGTCAGGTTGGGTTGGTCACTGAAACAAGAAAACAAGYGGTTGTATGGGACTTTATTTTTTTGTTATAGCTACCTTTTATACAGGTCACACCACAGAAAAATTCATTAAAGATCAGGTCCTCATGAACTGCACGAAGATAGTTCTCCCTAAACAGCAAACTGTCCTTATGAACCTGCATAAAATCTTGCCTGAAATATGTCTTTACCACAATTGCAACAAACCATGAGGCAACAGGTAGATCCATGGACGTCCCCAAGCTGTTTAGGAGCCCATGTCGAGTCTTCAAAGGGATGGGAATGTACAGACACGTCAACTCAGATATCCAATTCCTACGGCTTTTGGTGATCGTTGTGTGTTTGACAATGAGAGACCTGGGCTCTTCTGCTGGTCCCTGGAACATGTTGGTTGGTTTCTCTGGGACTTTTGTGGGCCACACTTCCAGTGGTCCATGGGTCACAGAGTTAACAAACATTGCCCAGCTTAACACAGAAACTGTTACTGGGTGAGCAGCTCMATTCACAGGCTTCTGATTACGTTCTTTTCCCCCCAGAAGATGCTTTCTTTCCTAGTATTCCCCAATGCTAAGATTTTTTTAGGCTGTATGATAGTCTTCCTAGGAAATGATTAAATTTCCAGTCCCACGGTCATGTGAAGATGAGCAGGAGACATCTCTGGAGAATACACTGCAGGGAACRATATTTTACTGATAGCAAAAACAAATGAGCAAGCCTCTCACACCCTTAATGTACATACAGCAGTTCTCTTCTGGTTACCATGCATCAGAAACAGGTCCCTAAACCCAGTGGAGTTAAACCAGTGAAAAATAAACCTGGCTTAGCTATTCTTTGTCCTGAGTCCCTGCCATYGGCTGGTGTGGTGAAGCAGGCGGCTACAGCAGAGAACTTAAGGGTGTCAGGGAGCAGCAGGAGAGGAYTGATCCCCATGGGAGGGCGATCTGGGAGCTGATGGTGACCGCAAGGATGGCAGGGAGGTGTGCCACCGACCAGGGTGCAGTCCTGCAGCACCTGAGCGCGAAGGGTCACCGGACCTGAACGCAGGTGAACAGGAGCAGCCAGCAGATCAATAATGGCCAGGCAAGTCTGGAGAAATGAGGCAGGACCCAGGTGTGGAGTCAAGGTCCAGACCAGCGAGGTGCACGGCCAGGCACAGGCACAGCTGCTATGTAGCTCACGCAAGGGCCAAGACTGAAGGCCTGATCTTAAAGGCAATTCCCAAGGGAAGAGGAGAGTCTCCCAGTGAGGCTTCTCCCAGCTCTTTCCCACACAGCTCTTTCCCAGCAGTCAGATCCAAGGTCACACAGCTGCACCACAGCTGAGYTGGCCTTGGGCACAAGCAGCCGAGCCCCGGGGGTGTGCACTGGGGCCTGGCAAGCAGCTGGATGGGTGCAGAGGTAACACTGTTCTGCTRTTTCCACAAACCCGCATTGGAAATGGTAGGACGGACGCAAGGAACCCCGCTCTGGCTCTCAACCAGCTTTGCTACGGCTCTAGCAATAGCTGTCCTTGCCCAGAATTTGTCCTTTCAGGCTGAGGCTGTATGATGGAAGCAGCCACCCCTGTAGACACTCGGTTGAGCAAGCCTTTGGCCTCCTGCGCTGGCATCCTTTCCCGGTGCTCCGTTTGCTCACCCGGGCTGTGAAGATGAATCTACCTCATAGAGATGCCCCGTCCATATGGTAGCCTAAGGTCATGCTCGTGTGTGGCTGTGCAACCAAATCCGTGGATATCAAAAGCGAACTCTTTGATCTGCTTCCCTTTGGCTCGCCCCTACCCCCTGTGGAGGCCGATCATGGCATGCACCTGGAATAGATGCAAATTTAGGCAACGTGCTATTTGACCAACAGTCTTGTATACGTCTCATTCAAACAAGTGTCAGCAGTTCTATTCTAATCCCACTTTTCTCCAGCGCTCCTGAATGTTGTCCGTGATGCCAGCGTGTGAGCAAGCACAGTCTTAGCAGAAGGCTTATCTCTTAGCGTTTCCCCCTGAGGGCACATTTCTCCCAGATAAAAGTGTCTTTCGATCTGGCAGGMTGAAACGAAGAACTCTTACGGTGCTCTGACTCCTCGCCGAACAGATGGCAGGGGGAGAGCACAACTCAGCGCAGGATCAACACATTAGCAGGCCAGGATATTTAAGCAACTTTTCTACTACCTCCTTTCGAGCGGTGCTTATGAGATATCAGATCACAAACAATAAATTCTTCTCTCTCCTATTGCGAAGCAGCAGAGTCGAGCTCCTGCCCAGACAAATGCTAGACCTTGAGAGAAGTTAATGAGCAAGTTTTCCAGCATTTTTTTTTGTTTTTACACAGTCCCAGTGATCCAACACAAGGGTATTTGGTCAGTTACAGACCACACAGTTAGGTTAGCTTTAATAAAATCAGTAAACCAAGACGTCTGGCACTGACAAAACAAGACAATATCAAAAACTGACTAGAACTTCAGAGACCAAGTGACATGGACAGAACCCAAGCAGACAGGCTCCTCTTCCTCCTCCTCACACCAGCAGCTCATGCTTCCTACAAAAGAAATTTAAGATTTTGGAAAAAAATAGCAGGGGCCAGGATATATATGCTATAAAGCCTTTCTCAGGTTGCCAAAGCAAGCAACCTGTAGAGATTCAAAAAAAGAAAAAAAGTCTGGTATACTGAACCGAAATGGGATTGGTTTTTTCTCTTGAGTGTAACAAGCATCTTTTGGATCTGCTGTCATTAAGAATTGCAGTGATCTGTTAAAACATGTTACTTTCAGATGTTTACAGCTTTCCAAAGCTCTCTTTTTTGAGAAGGATATTTTCCTGTCTCAGTCTGGGGAAAGGTGAATTTTTATAGAAGTTTAGAATCYCAAACATGTAATTTTGTTAGAAGTTTTTGAATAAAAAAATGCTTCTTKCATTAAAAAGAAAGGATGACCTGCTTTTGCTTTGGGAATAACAAAAACTAGACAAGATTTAAAATTTTTCATAATAAAGACATTCTCAGGWGTATTGCCTTCATTTTGCTAACCTGCTAAAGTCCCGGGGGTGGAGTAATACCATCTCCTGTACAGTGAGAATGCACACACAGACCACATCTGTGRGGCTGGATTTTGCTTTTATATCAATGTAATTGTGAAGGCGCAGTGGCAATTTTATTGGGCAGGGGGAGCAGAATGAACCCATTGCATTTAAGCTGCATTACTAGCACAGATGTAAAATATATGTACCAGTTGCATGTCCAAAATCTTCCTTCAGAAMTTGTTTTTGATGGAGCACAAGTTGCTTTTGAAGAGTCCTGCTGTCTCTCCTTTGGATGAAAGCTTTTGCTTCTCAGCATCATTAACTGAGGAAAATGAAAGGTACTTTTATTTTTGTCAAGTTTCACTAGTCCTAACATTTCCCAACTAGCAATATGGGAGTTCCTCAGAATTTTACTACATCAAGCTCTTCATATGGTTGTCCAATGTATCAAGTTTAATGAATAGCCAGAGGCATGAGTTTACATGGGTTTATAGGTGTTATAAAAAGCTTTGGGCATCCCTCCCTCTGAGCACTTGCTCATGCATCACACACACCGTGTGATGACCTTGCTGCCATATCCCTTTTGGTGCTGCATTGACTCCAGGGTAGAAAAAGTTTGTGGAGTTTCTAGATCAAGCTGCTTGTACTGTCTCTTTTTTCTTTTTATAAGCACAAACTAGAAAATTAAATAACTGTTTGCTTTTTTCAAAGGGACATACTGTAAAAATATTTTCTTTAGCTACCCCTTTTCTCTTCATGTCAAGAGAGACCTGTCAGACAGCTATTTTAGATTGAGAAAACTCCTTCCATAATGTGATTCAAAAAACATGATTTGAGTGTTACGTCCAGTAAGATTAACTGAGGTAAAAGAATTAATTTAACTGATGAACCTTCATTCCTTTGACTTGCAAATGGTGATCATATATTTTTGCTGAATTTCAGCTTCTGTTGGGAAATGCAGTTTCACTGATATATAAAGTGCTTTTCTCAATGGTGTCAGTTTTGTCTTAGGTGTGGAATGGAATCCTTGTTTCCTGACTAGCTCTAGAAATTGTCTCACTGACTTATTTAAAATTTATTTGTATCAGTGTTGTGATCCATACACATACCCCAATGGTCAACAGAAACATTTTGCTGCAAATATTTGAACTTCAAGCTGGTTTACTGGAAAAATGTCACCAGAGCTAATGTTCCCATTCCCTGAGGAATGTAAATTCTGCAGTTAGGTTTCTATAGCAAATCACAAATGTGCATTCCAGACGGTTCACGGAACCATTCTGCAGCATTTGCTTAGAATTTACCCTGCAACAGAAAAGCTTTTCCATAAAAAGTTCACGGTACTGATTACTATGAAGACCAAGCATGAGGGAGATGCAGAATTGAAACTGATGTTCTAGAAACAGTGAATGAGAATTTGCTGAARAATTGCCATGTTTTTCCTGAAAACACAGAGATCTGTCTCTCAGGTAGATGTAAATCAGTCTTACCTCATGAATGCCAATTGAGATGATAGGTATCGGCCAATAAATAACAGTGAAAATAATTGCTATTAATACTAGCGTACCTAATATAACTGCACACGTTTTGCTTTTCTTTTTTCTTTTTTCCATTTTTTTTTCACGTTGTGAGCCACTTTATTTTGCCTCCAGTTCAAAACTTGATCTAATTCCAGGAATGTCTAAAAACATTCGCTATATCTTTTCTGCTGGGAAAAAAATCTCTCAACTTACTGTGAGCTCCCTGCTCCAAAAATAAAATGTACAGTACGTAACAAATTTGGTCTGACAGCATTTTCCCAGCTAGAAGGATGGAACTTTTTAATTGGTGTATAAATAAATAGAGGTTTGATCCTGCTCTTAAACATATATTAAAAAAAAAAGAAAAAAAGAAGGATTCTGCCCTTGCCTCCAGTACGCATAGGAACAGATCTTCCTTTCTAACAAAAATAGTAACAGAAAAGCCCTCTTCATTGAACACAATTTACAAGTTAGGTCTAAACACACTGAAATAAGTAGAAGTCCTGGTGCTGTTGTTGAGGAAGGCCCATGAAGTTCTCTATGTCTCTTGACTTTTCCATACCACTTTAGTTCATAACTCATCATTTCAARTTGCTTTAAAGTTTGACATGAGAACTTTAAATGTTGGTGAATCATCAAATAAGTATCTATTTAGCAAGAAGAAGCTCTTATGAATTTAGTTTTACCTTGTGTTTTCAGATTAAAGAAAGTGATAATCTAGATTGGGAGCTCACCTAGAATAATTGTGTGGTATTCACTTTTGCTACCTGAAAATAAATTGGAACAAAATGCAGACACCAATCTGCAAATGCAGAAACTGGCAAARGGAAGCACACATTGGTCCAAAACCATAAAATGTGTTTATTTGGTCCTCAAGTCCAACGCTGGGCATCCTGAGACTCTGAAATACTAATTCTTAGCTCACCAGGTGCATTGTTTGGTTGAAGTTCCCTTGGCACTGAARTTTGTGTAGTGGGGGTCATGCAGCAAGCCCCCACATCCTGAAGCTGTTCGTATGCCTGTTCTCCTTCCTGGGGTGGGCTTCTCACCCCAACTTCTCTCACCTTTGAGTCCAAACTGGAGGGATCCTCAGAAAAGCTGGCACGCCGGAGAAGCCCAATGGACTGACCGTTCTGGGATGTCTTCTTTGTTCCTCATAGCCCAATAATTAAATATTCATATAGAGAAAGGAAGAGGTCTGTTTGGGAAAAAGTGGGAGAAATCAAAACCACGTCTCCTATCTCCTGGAAAAGGACCGCCTCACCAAAAGCAGGCAGTAAACATCTCGTTTTCTGGCCCCATCTGTGCGTAGTACATAACCAAGTGGCTTTGAAAGGCTCTCCCCGCCAGAACATGAGATAACCTAGTTGTTAGGGAACTCCCTCGCTTCTATTTCTTGGGTGCTGGCACACCTTTTATTAAAATATTTCAGTTTAAAGCAATACACTGGTYCGGGCATGTAATATTTGTATGGAGCTTAACATGGTCCTGCCATAACACTTCTATCTCCTCCAGTGTGCAAAGTTGGACCAGCAATCTCATGAGAATGAGCTTACTCATGAGATATCTGCTAATTCTGGCTTACGGTTATGTTGTAAATAGTATGAGAACTGCCTTTCTAGCAGTTTTAGGGAATTTGGCTCCCAGCCACAGCTAGAAAAGCCCAAGCTGTGATCTAAGTGAAAAGCAAGGGGAAGGAATAACGTTCCAGACTTTCAGAAAGCTCTTTATTAGTGCCAGAAGCTTGCTGCAGTAGTCTTCTGCTTTATATCCTTCTACTCAGGTGAATTGGCCACTGTTTTCAACTATTGCAGACATGCCTTTGGGAGGTCGGGTACCTTGCGGAAGGCACAGTGATCCGTAAGCAGGTACCTCGATGACTTGATACAGCTGTTCTGCGGAGTTTTTGAGGAAGAGCAGGTTATGCCAAAAACTGAGTGGCAAGCTCAGGACTCTCGCTACAGGTCTTCAGCGGCAGGTCCCTACAGTGGAGACTCCCGATCCCATTGCTTCTTTCCCYTCTGCCTCCTTCAGAGGTGCTGGGATGGTGCCTTTTTCCCTGCCCTCTGACTCCCTGCCCTGCCTCCCAGGTCTCATTTTCACTAATGGGTCCGGGACCCCAAGGCTCTGCCTTTTAGCGAGGCCTTTGGACAGTACTGTAGTGCAAACAGTGTCTCAAAAAGAAGCTGGGCATTGGCAGACAGGTGGCTTTTTTTACTTTCAGGAAACCTCCCAGCCTCTGTGAAAGTAATCCCAGTACCCCAGCAAATCCCTGCTTTCAAAAAGCTACCAAAGCAATCCCTGCTTTCAAAACTAAAGGCAAAAGTCATGCGCTCTACAGGCCCAAACTTGAGCACTGGATCCTATCTCATACGCAAATTATTCTTAGCCCTGGTATCAAAAATACTAGTAAGTACATATCTGTAAACACCCTTTAGCTTTAATTACACTTAATATGCTTGTGAGGGTGGGTTGGGTTACCTGACTTACTGACTGGGGAAAGTGTGCTACTAATAGTTTGTAAGCCTGAAAAAWTCACACAGAAATTATTACATGTATCAAAGATGAAACTGTTGAATAGTACATTTAATACAGCCTTGTTTGCAGTATTAGTTGGCAAGCTATCATGTTTTCATCATGACACTAAGGTCACTTCCAAATAATTTTCAACAGRCATCGGAAGTAAGGTAGGTGACATAAAATCACCAAAAAGAGATGGGTCCCTTCAACAAGGAATTAAGTAAGCAAATAATAATTATCACAGAAAACACCTTGTCTAAAGGCTACCTCACATTTAAAAGATGGGAAACATCAGAGTCAAGACTACGGACACAAGCCTAATTCTGTTCCTTTCTCACCCCAGCCCCGTTACAATACAGCTTATAGCTGTATGACCACACATAATCTTTCTATAAAACAATTGACTTATTCAGAACACAAGACAGTTAGATGATGAGTTATTTAATCATCTGTCCTCTAATCCTTTAATTCCTCTGTCTTTAGAGGAAGTCTACATTCACTTCCAGAGGACCGAAAGGTGCCAAATAGTTGGGTGCTGGACTCCGGTGGTGGAGAGAGGAAAGTTTGATGTAGGCTGCTCTCCTCAGTTACAGAACAGGGCTTGGGGGACTGCTGGATGAAATTCAGAGGGCTGGCCATATAAGATGGCCAAGAATGACTGCCAAAGGAGGACATAAGCAGTGGAAGACCCAAAGTTCAAAGCTGTATAGATCAGCATTTGAGCCCAGAACACAGGGACTTGAAATACATGGCAATCCCTGCAGAGATGGTTCACGTGGGGGATGCTSTCTCAGAAGAATTGAGCTTAGATGCTGAGATACAAGGCAAATGTTCTCTGGCTTAGCAGTTTCATTTTTCATTTTTCAATGAACAGAGGTAGGACTTCTTGATAGCTTCCAGAGACCCCTCCTAGCAGCATCTCAGAAAAATGCTATGAAAAAGAAATTCGAGTCTGATTCTCACACAAGACTGTCYCATGACTCATGTGCATGAGAATCTAATGCTGGTTCTACAGCTGTATCTGATTCAGCRATCATTTATCTGTTTGGGGGGTTTGCCCCTGCTGGTTCACAAATTCATTTGTTGTGCAACTGATCACTTTGATCCCGATTCTAGGATAATAGCAAASTCAGCTGTCATTTTGTCATTTACTGTTTGTGTCTCTGAATGTGAATGTTGTGCCCTCTTCCACCTGATACACTATCCAAAACCCCAATGCTTTAGTGTGGTTAAGTGTCTAATCGCCAATGATTTCAATGGGGTTTARATGCCTATACACTTTGGGACTGACTCAGTCATCTTCTAAAATTTGAGTGGACAGGCCATGGTACAGAAACGATAGCCCGATTGACCTCAGAGGAGCCTCGTGCAACTGGAAGGGTCTGAGCATGTGGGACTTTAGACGGGTTGTATAGAAGCCTTTGTAAAACAAGGACTTTCAACAGAATTTATAGAGAGCACCTCTGGAAACCTCTGTACATACGACACACTACTTCCAAACAATTTTCCAGTGCCTTATGTTGAAGAACATTATGCCCTGAATTTCTCACTGTATTTACTTTTCACGTTCTTCATGTTGTAGCATGTAACATACACGCACACACACAAAGTCTTTGCATACATCTGTGGGAACAGCAAATATATGAATAGTAGCCACAAGAAATTCTTCATAAACAGCCTAGAAGTTGAAATGAATTTTCATAAAACCTTTGTTAAACAGTGAAAAATGTTAGCAGACACGGAAGTCTTTATAGGCAGCATGTATCACCAAAAGGGCTGGATACCAAATACTGTATTTGGTCATAYGGAGGGTTCCAGCATCCATCAGGACGTCCTCTACAGCACCAGAGGACCAGAGGTTGTTCCTTCTTCTTTGCAAATACCACCGTTGGTATCAGWCAAGAGAAACTGCAAGGAGACTCTTAGGAGAAACAAGTGTGGCAGATTCATGTAATTTGTAGGTATTTGYAAGGGTAGCCATCAGACATCAGACATCAGGAGCTGCAGTACCTAAGCATCTCCTAGCTGGTTATGTATTGCTCCTTCCTTACGCTCCATGTAACAGGAAAGTGTATACTGATCCCATTTTACAGGTCCAGCACCCGAACACAGCTGCAACAGTTCTTAATGTTAAGGCCAGGCAAGTGCATAAAGGGGCAGAGGGACATCTAGTGGGATTTCCACTCTCTCTGCATTTGCAGGCCATCAGAAATCTTCCCACAGGGTTCACCTTACATGTGACTTACCACATCAGGAGGAGCTCCCTGCAAGCATGAGGTGAAATGCTGAAGTTCCTGTGGAAGAGGTTTGTAAGAGCATGCTTTTCCTTAGAGCCCAGTGGATRTCCAGTAACTTGGTGAGCTGTGCTAACTTCTTCCACGTGTCAGCCTGAAGTGACTTCTCCAGTGCCGTGGTTGAGGTCCGTAACAGAGCAATGCATCTTCAAATTAGCACCCAGATCCCTGAACCACCTTCACTTCGTGAGGATGCAGGGGCTTGACTGTGATTCAGACTGTGAATCTTGTGCTTTTGACCTTCTGAAGATTCAGACCCTGCTGTGAGAAGGGGTAAGAGGAGCTGTGACTAATCTGATTTCTGTAAGAAAGCTCACCTTGACAGACTTTCAGCGGTAGTGAGTTTGAAAGCATTTTGAAGGTTATCGTCATAAAAAAAGGGCTGGCAACTTATACTGGAAAAAAAAAGTGTGATTAGCAAATTATTTCTTGACATGACTGATGGCTGAGTGATTACAAYACATTATACTGCCCTTCTCAGCTGGCGTAGAACAACACAGCTTCGTCCACTAAAGTCAATAGGCTATGACAATTCATACCAGCCAACGGTCTGGGACTAAACTACCGTGTCCATGCATCCAGTTTGCAAGCTCTTCATTCCCTGCAAATGTCCTCAACTTCTTTGTGTCAGAAGAGCTGAATTTCTCTGCTGACCCACGTACGAATCCCTTCTAGTCCCTGACCTYGTCTTTAGGTGAGGCATCATGGAAAACGAATGGGGCTTTTTTAGGGACGCAATAGCTGCACTAGAAGAGAATTCAGCCAGGTTGCAGATACAGTGCAGAATGGCTCTGAACGCCCGGTACGTGTTTACCATCGTACAGTGACCATCATTTATTTACATGGCAGTAGTGCCTAGGACCCCAAGGATGGACAAGGCGTGTATTACTGCAGGTTCTGTAGAAAGGTGTGCCTGTATTCTGCCATTCTTACTCATGCTGAACACGGTCCTTGGCCTCACATATATCAGCAGTGAATTCAACTGATGGAGGCCTGACTGTCGCAGCCGTTGACTGGGCAATAAAGTGATACAAGGATTTCCAGTGCCCTCAGCCAGTCCTGAACGAACAGCTCTTCCATAGCGATGGGGGAGTGGAGGCTTCTGGATGCTCCTCACACAGGAACATGGAAGGGGAGCAGAAGTACTCTGCCCTGATTTTGCCCTGACTCTGCTTCCTCTTCTTTGGTGACTAAAGAACCTGTCAGGACACAGGGTAGCCAAATGAATAAACGTTTGCGGGATTAGCTCTTTAATTTATTTTCTCCAGGCATCACAGTCAGAACTTACACTTTTCTTCTGAATCTGTTTCGACGGTATTTGCACACATGACGTTTGATGTGGTCAGGGATGATGTAGACTCCAGTGAGAGGGCAGCGTATTTCAGAAAGTGCYCTCCTTATTGAGGGCTCTCCTTATTAAAATTGACCTGCAAAGAAAACTGAACATCCTTTGCTTTGCACCAAGGTTTAATTGAAGAGCTGACCAAAATATGCTAAAATTTAGATGCATTTTCCTTTCAGTCGGATTATCCTTTGAAACTGTGAGCAAACCCTGCCTGACAACACAAAGGAATTTTCCCATGGATCAGCTAAAGCTGACTCACATGAAAGACTTGCCCAAAGTGGTCATGCCCTCTGAGCAAATACCACAGGCATGAGGATCTCTGCTCTTGGCCTAACAGCAGTGTTAGGATTCCAGCGGCCCAGCCTAGGAAGGCAGATTTTATTGGAGGAGGGGAGGTCACCTACCTGTGACCCAGCCAATCTGCTCTGCTATTTATCCATGTTGCTAACTCGCAAGGGAGGCGAACRTTTTGCGCTGTCACTGCACGTTGCGAGAAATTTCCTGCTCGGCCCCTGAAATACACCAAAGAGCACTCGCTGTTTGCTCAGGCAGGTAAAGCACACAGCAAAAGTCACYGCTGTGACTCAAAAGGGAAAGAAAATCATCTGATCATTAAAGCTTTCAGCACTGGGTTTTAGTGCTGGAGCGAAAACCCAGCGGAAGCTACGCACCCKTCTAAGATAAATATTTCCTCTGCTGGAATTGCTGAGTATATCGCAGATCAACAACCAGGAAGGCTTGCTTACTCATCGCTGCCATGTATTTCTGGAGTGGGTTTTCTTCTCTTTCAATGCTGCTGAGGAGTGCATCGCTCTGGCTGCCCTGGCTTGTTAGAAAGGCAAGCACATGCTAAGCAAAGYGTCAGAATAACCCACAAAGCAATGATGCAAATAGAGACAGAATYTTGGACCACTCAAAAAAATGAATTGAAATAAGCTTCCCTTTAACAGAGAGACAGACACATACAGAGTTAAAGCTTCTGGCCAATGCGCTGTTGATAATTTAAAGCTAAAAGCATTTTGAACTAACCTTTGCATTCTCTCTCTCTCTGCACTTTTTGTTTGCTCTCTGCACTTTTGCTCAGTGAAAATAAAACAGGCAGGACAATGTCACTTGCTGTTTCCAACTTGCTTCTATTTTGTTTCTAATACTCCTGTGATAGAGTCTTGTTTTAAAACTCCCAGCATTCCAGGAAGATATTTTATTCATTGGTTATCTGTCTCTCRCTTTCCATTTTCTCATCTTTGGTTGCTCTTAAAGAATATTTGGGCCTAAYTCATCTGTCATTTTCCCTTTGTATTTAATTTGGTCTATTTCTGTGCTTGAATTTTGGTTTTCAGTAAGATTGCATGTGATCTGTGCCAAGATGGAGCCAAAGTCTCTTCCCACATTCCTAAAATGTGTGGCACCRGGGGCAGCAGACTCAAAATTATGTGGCAGCTTCATTTAAACAGGAAAAGTCCAGTGGGTTTCACTTGGTTACGTATAAATGTCAATAGTACACTTGGTGGTAGTCCCTGTGTTATTTGTTTTAAATTATATTCAATTTCATACTGTCTCCACATTCTCTGTTTCCAATATCCAGCAGATTTTTGTATTGACAAATGTGTGACATTTACAGGAAGCTGTTGTGGAGAAAACCTGAGGTTTTTCTGTATGGGCTGAGCATAGYTGTGGCTTCTGACCCTGGGGAGAGCTGTTTGAGTTAGGGATTATCCTGTTAGATGGATGTTTCTAATAAAACTACCAGCAGCCAGAGAGCTTATCTGTATTACCACCGTGCWCTTTCAGAGCTACCATCCCCCTTGACACGAAGTGGGTAAATCCTGAGTGTCACAGTTTGTTTCGAACTCGCTGCGGGCTCAGGTTATAGCTGAGCTTCCACAGTGACTGCAGCTGATCTGAACCAGGGCTGCTCTGCCCCTTCTGTAATCCACAAGGTAAGCTAGTCCCGCCTGCTAAACCTGCAGCAAACCCCTTCAAAAAAAGTAAATGAATAGGTTTTTTCCTTAGCAAACTGGAACGGTTCTCCTTGGGGTGGGATGAGCATCGGTGCTGGCGCAAACGAAAGGACAAAAATGCGTAGGTACGGGCAAAAAGGAGCCAGGGACCACAGCAGCTCTTAAATTAGGTTGAGTGGGYTGGATGGGAGCCGTGCCTTTTAAGGGGAGTTGCACTTCTTCAGGTACTTGCTGCCTCTGCTCCCCTTGCACTGAAAGTAGCTGTTGCGTGGCCACTGCGTGAGTCACTTCCAGTGGCTTATCTGACCAAAAACTCATTTGGCAACAGCAAAGAATAGAGTTCCTTCACACCAGGGAATAAAAATGACTTTTTATAGGGGGGGGGAGGGTGTTGATGGCTACATTGAACATGAGTGGAAAGAGTGCGAATAGATGGGCTGTGGGGCACAGACAGCATCTCGCTCTCAGTCTGGCTCGGCTGTAACAGGAGTCTGCACRCTAAAGGCACAGCTCCCCAAGATACTGGGGAGGGACCGCTCATCCATCTGGTTCGTCTGAACTGCTTTGATGTGCTAGGGCRGTGGAAACCTAGCCCAGCTGGGTAGCTTTCTGTTGAGGTAGTCAAAGCAGCTCACAGAAGTGAAAGCGGAAAGTGCTGGAGCACAAGGCTGGGAAAGCACGTGGCCGGGCAATGTGGGGAGAGGAGGGGGAGGAAGACACCACAGCAACTACCGTCCCCTGTATAGTGGCTTGAGGTGCTGTAGRTCTGWGCTTTTWAAWTTAAAAATAAATGCTTTAATATGTATTTTTAAATTAAGCGTTTTTAGTTAGATATGAATACATGAATATGACCACTTCTGTTAGAGGTGCTCTTCTCCATGTACCTTGTTTCAATCTGTGGTGAATGCTTGTACGGGCAGAATTGGTGTGGTGACCTGCAGCACAGGGAGGGAAGGGTTGATTGGGCCGGGTGGGGAAACGCTAAGGGTCAAACTGCCTCGTGTCGGTTTTGCTAACTGGGAAAACATTCATGCAAGAGCAGACCACAAGGACCATAGCTCTGCCTCTAATTACTCATCTGTTGTTACTGTCACAACGAGACCATCTTCCCACCGTCATTAATATCGGATGTGTGTACCCCCTGCTCACTAACCTTCCTTGCAAGGTTCAAATTAGGCATGGATGTCCAGTGCCTTTTCTACCAAAGGAGAAGGAGTATGTGATATGCCGACATCATTGCTGTTATGCCAAACATCACCCGGGCCTGCCCTGGTCCAGCACAAAGCCTGTCCCTGGAATGCTAACTATCAGGTTTTCTTGGCAAAATTGAATTGGCAGAGTGAATTCTGTATAAGATCACATTTTCGTGCCTCATTTCTTTTGGAATTTTTGATCCCACGCCAGGAGCCCCAGAGCTGGATTTGTTGCATCACTGAAAAACAGCCCAAGCACTAGAATGTTTTTAAAATCAAAGCCAAAGTTCAAGGCTTTGGTCACCATCAAACCTTACAGGACAAGCAAAATCTACGTAAAGATCACTACAAAATATGCTTCTTTTCAGATATCCATAGATCTTAAAGACTTATTTATTTTAAGGTGCGGGCCCAGTTTCTGTTTTTTTTGTTTGTTTGGTTGGTTGGTTGGTTTTTTTACACTGAAGCAGAGGATGTTGCGTTTTGTTTGGCTGACTGGCTTGCACTTTGCTTTCTGGCAGGCTGACTGGCACAGGCCAACAGGGCAAAGCACTCTGATACTCTTTGGGAAGGGTGACTGGTGAGTGGCACCTCGGAGACCTCACCAAGACCACTGCCCTGGTGTGCAGGAAGGAGAAAAGGCTGTTGGTATTTCTAAGCTAGCAGAGGTACAGTTATGACCATCTAAGACAACAGGTGAAGCAAGGGGTATAAGATGACAGCCTTTTTTGCTAGACCTCCTGATACCATTGGAAAAACAGAAAAGCTTTCAAACCATCCAAGACCTTTTCTATATCCTAAGGTAGACACTGAACAAAAGCTTTTCCGTRGCTTTTTTCTGTGGAAAGCCATATTTCCCCATATGGTGGCAAATCTGTGAGCTTGTGGCCATGCTCACCCCAGTCATTCTCTAGYCTTTGGTACACTTTTTTTCAATGGTGCTTTCATTACTGGAGCTGCGATAAYGGAGAACATGAAACAACCTGCCTTCACTGAAACCAGGTGTTCTCTCCTAGGAAGTGATGGAGAAGGGGGAGCTGGTGGCAAACATGCTCCAAAAAAGCAAGTTTCTTTCTTCCTCATCTTTTTTTTTTCTGAAAAGAGCCTGGTCCTTCTGTCAGGAGAGTATTTTCTTTCTATGTGCCTGTTTTTTATGGGTCTAGAAGAAACTACTGATGAGGGCTGGCCAGATAACAGAAACCAAACTGGAGCAGAACCGGGGCAGAGTTCGAATAAGTGAGTACTGTTTTTCGGAAACTGCTGGAAACACTCATCTCCCCTTCCTTTGGGCTGAAACTGTTTGCCATGCTCAGCCAGGGCTGTGGCAGCTGCCCTTGTAGGAGGRCATACCCTCCTGGAGCCTGAGCCAGGCAAGGGTGGCTCTGGCAGCTCTGGCAGCAGCCCCCGGTGCCCCGAAGGCAGCGTCRGTGCCCCGCTGCCCCAGCTCCGCACCTCCCTGTTGCCTCCTCTTTGTGTTCCCCTTGTTGTGATTTATTGGGTTGGGTTCTGCGGCTGCTTCTTGGCTGAGTGCAGCTAAGGTATGTAAATTGCTTTTTAACAGCTAATACGCACCCACACATACTTCAAAAAAAAAAGGCAAAACAATATGGTCAGCAGTGAGTTACAGGAGATCAAGAAAGCATCAAGAGGTGAAAGTCAGTGGCTGGCTGGCCAAGTTCTGCATGCAGTTAAGGCTCTGTTCAGAATAAACTGAGTGGAGAGCAAGTCTSATAGCTTCAAACTAGGAGGGGACTGCCTCTGTGGCTGTAATACATACTTTGTGACCAGGAGTTCTCCAAATCAGGCATATTTACTTTTTACAGAAATTTCAAAAGGAAAAGCACAGTGTTTCAGTCTCCAGTGACATATTGCTACTTGTCCTTGGTCGATTTTAAACACGGGAAAATGACCACAGCAGGAGAAATTATTGTAGATGCCTAGCTTCTCAATTTCTGTTGTTGAAGCACCAGAAAGAACAGTGCAGGAGTTTTTAAGCATTGTCTGCACTTTATTCGCCTTCCAATGCTTGATGTGAGGAGACTTAGTCKCCAGTTTGCACTTGGACTTGTCTCTTGTTATGCTCGATGTTCCTGGTTTGGAGGAGAAGCAAGGGTTTTTACAATTTGGCTCTGCAGGTGAAGTTTTCTTCTCCTTTCCCAAAGGGAAAATTTTCATTTCTCTGTGTCACCAAGTTGTCTGCTCTGTTAGGCTGATACTGAGGTCAGTCTGATTTAGACCAGATTTAGACCAGAAAAAACCCAAACAAACAAAAAAAACCCAACCAAACAAAAAAAACCCAACCAAAGAGCAAAGCTTGGCCATGCACAAAGTCACCTGGATGAAAACCTTCAAGTGGCAGTTGGACTGCAGCCGAAACCGGCGTGGTGGTGTCCCACCGCCTGGCAAGCCCTTCCCGAGGGAGCAGCGCGCAGTGCCTGCCGGTCCCCGGRCACTCGCCTCTGCTTTGCAAGAGAGCTGTCTGGTTGTGCACGAGGTGGTGGCATCCGTTCCTTCTTTCATCACCACCGAGGCCAAAGACAAGACCGTAATGCGTTTTCTGGCATGAACACGTGCTAAGCAAAGTATTTCCATACCTCAGGCATGCGTGCCTAAGGTCCTCGCACACAGAGACGACGGTTCCCCTCTGCCATTTCCCATCTTTCGGTCCCAGCCCCAACACCTTGCCTGAGCGTGCGGGGGGTGAGCCAGCCACTTGTGGAGGCTCCAAATGGCATGGCTTAAAAGCCTTGTTACGGGCTTAAAAGCCTTGTTACGGGCAAAGACTTTGGCGAGTGCCTGCCTGCAATAGCTTGGCTTTCCCTTCCTTTTCCTTCTCCTTCCCACCCTGCAGTCCCCCTTGCCCCACCCCAAGTATCTTCTCCAAGACAGCAAACTCAAGGCTTCTGCTTGGGAAACATGGTGTCATTCACGTCTTTGAGGTAATGGTGCAACTCTGGGGGTGTCCCAGTGACCTGTGGTATTTGGATCCAAGGAGATTCTCTGTTTCTGACCTCTGTGCCCACAACCACTGATGTTTATACAGCAAATACGATCCATATCAGTCTGCCACAGTGTGAAATGTTACAGTCCTTGGAGAAAAGAAATGAAAGGAGTCACGGCAGGTAGGTTCAGGGTTGGAGTTGCAAGAACGTGCATTTATCTCTACTGTGCAACCTGCTGCTTTTGCTTTTATTGCAAGGAGGGGGGTAGTTGTTGCTATCGCTGTAAAGCTCATGGCTGTTCCTGATACCTGGGCTGCAGAAAGCCAGGAAAACTGGCCTGTTAGTCTCAGGACTCACTTGGATATTTTCTTTGKTTTTTTTCCTGCACTGCCTTTAGTCCTGATTTCTTTATCCTGCTCCTCTCTGCTGCTGAAAACACTCAGCTGTTCTCACTGCAAACACCACCCTAACCCTTCTCTCTTCTTCTTGCTCTTCCTACCTTTTCCCCTGTCACTTTTATTTTCTCTTCTGCCTCGCTTCTACATCCATTTCTCGTCCTCTCTCCATCTCCAATAACACCTCCACCAGGGATTATTTTTCTAGTATAAATCTATGACATCTCAACTTTAAAAAAATAATAAAAAAATAGGTGCAGGTTTATAAAAGCCATCAGGTGTCTAATTTTGTGCCTAGGCACTGTGGTGGCATACGAAATGGAAGGAAGAAGACACTTAAGTTCTGCTAATCCTCCATGGAAGTTAAACACCCAACCCAATTAATAGATKGTATTGTGCATTTTTATTGTGCATTTGTATCGTAGATCTTCGAGCATCTACGTACTTCTGGAAAACYACGGCTGATGTGGTTAACTTTATCCTTGTTCTCATAGCTTTGCTTATGTGCTTTTCCACACCTTGTGGCTTTTAATGGAGAATGAAAGTTTCCCCAGGGCTGGGACTGCATCCTTCAGCAAGTTTGTACAGGCCTCGGGGCTTTTTACAGACACTAAGATGTTACAAATAAACACGGCTAGTCAGCCCAGTTTTACCATTCAGACTGTCAGCTGTAGAAAGCCACCAACCCCCAAAGGTCTTCTGGTAAAGGAATGTAAAATAAAAAGCAAACAAATATGGATAATCATGCTGCTGGCTAAGATGTGTTACCGAAAATTACCGAYGACAAACCTCAAAATTCGGTGATTCATCCAAGCACCCAAGAAGCACTTAGAAGAAACCACATGACTAATTATGCTAGAGGTCAGGGACAGTTCTATACAGTCTACGCACATAATTATATACTTTACAAAAACCAATCCTTGTCCTCTCAAGGTAGATAATAAATGCTGTGCTGTTCTTGAGAGAAGGGTATGAACTGCTTGGAAGAACAAACTCCTCCTCTTGGGTCCTTTCTCCTGCTCATTTATTCTTTGCACAGCACCTAGCACMATAGCTAGACAGGCAAAAAAACAACGAAACAGCACAGACCAAAATGTGGAAGGCCAGAATTGCCTCCTGCCCATGCTGATTTTGGTGTGGTGGCATTTCATGCGGATGACTTCAACTGTGTTACACACACAAAGGCAAAAGCTGGCTTCCTAGCCGGAATTTAGCAATGCAACCCAGATTAGTGGGATGGGAATCCKAGCAGAGAGGCTGACGAGCCTCTGCGGAGTTGTAAGTGATGTCCCTGGAAGGGATGTGAAATGCAACGACTCCATCCCTCATGGTGAGGCAGTGCTTCTCCTTTCAGCTGAAATGTGGCTTTGAAAGCGTTAAGATGTTCTCACATTGGTGGGGAGAAAACCGTGTCTAAATTTGAATGCGTTTGATGATACTACAAGCCATATAAAGYTATAAGCTAATTATCACATGAAACTCCCATTTCAGTTATTTCAGCAAAATTTCAGTGCCTATGTACCTTCGAAGAGCTGGAACAAAACAACTGGGTTTCGACTTTCACAGTTTACCAAATGTGGCATTGATGGTGAGCCGTATGGTGATGTAAAGGACAGAGCTATATTTGTTTAAGGGACCTTCAGGCTGAATTTCCAGCTTTGTGAGTGCTGAGAGAGAGGAAAGGGGGAAGCTCTGAGGAAAACAAATGTTTCCTGAACTTTGAGTTTCTTTGCTTTGATATATTACCAGATTTTTCTGTGATGTGACCAGTCCTCCTTTATAAACTTTCCTTTATCTCGGTGACATTTTGCATCTAGAAAATGATTAAGCTGTCATATTTGGGGACTGGAAAGAGCAAAGGGCTGAAAGAGTTTGTTCTACCTGTCAAGTTACTCAGTTACAGCTGAGTCCCTTTGCAGACATGCATTTCCACTGGCGTATGCATGCACCACGTGCTGGCCCTTGCCTGCTCCTCACACTATGGGAGCTATAGATATAAAAATACATATGTRTAAAGCTATATGTATAAAAAATATATCACCTGATGAGGACGACTGCGGGACTCAGCAAAGTTCTCTATTACTTATTAGCCAGCCAGTGGTCTGGCCTGTCTGTCTCTGTCCTTGGCAATAAAACAAAGATGAAAGGTAGCCGCTTATTTGGAGGCAGACTTGAAAGTACAGTAGCTATCTCAGGCTCTCGCCTTATCAACGGCTGGGGCAGCAATGGCAGAACTCGATGGAGCAACAAGGACGTAGTAGGCTAAGCTGTCAAACAGTTACACCTTGTGCGCAAACAGCAGTTTCACATCCCAGCGGGCACCGAAACGCAGTTGGCAGCTGAAGCTGGGTTGCAGCAGATGGTGCCTAACCGTGGGACCAGCCTCCTTCTCCAGGCCTGGGCACGGGGGCAAGGTTGGGCAGGGCATCGACTCCCCGAGTGGGGGAACCTTTCCGGTAGCCAACTTGCGAGGTTCAAGGCTCCTAGGCAGAGCTCGTGCCCCAGGCTGCCAGTGGAAGCTCAGCTGTCACCGACCCGGGTCTGCCAAACTGGGAGAGTCATTCTGCACAGGTTTCTCAACTAGAGTCCCACAGATCAGCCCCCACTCAGGCTGGAAGCAAACAGCAGTGAGGACAGCCGCCTTTACGGATGCTTATACTGTCATCTCAAATGCTGGCAGGAGGGTGGGACGTGGGAACTGTTGCGCTTGTGTTTTAGGGGCAGTGGATCATCCTKTCAGAGATGACCATTAGAGTTTCGAACCCCAGTGTTCCTCAAGYACCGTGTTGAAGCCATGAGGAATCTAGCTGATCCTAGAGAAGAGAACTCCTGCGCTGAGCATTGACTTGAATCAATGACTCAAATGAAAAGACAGGGCCTCTCTCAAGGAGAAATAGACTGAGGTACTGAGTCAGTCACTGCAGCTTTTGTTTGCCTCATAAAATGATTTTTTTTTCAGCTCGTTAAATTTGTTCATTTCTATAATGCTCTATGGCTAGATGTACCTGGCTTACACAATACAGCCAACAAACATGGAAGAAAYGGTAGGAAAAAGTGCTCTGTGCAACCCTGTAACACTAGGAGAGTCACCCAAGAACGTCCTGACCAAGCGAAGACTGGCTGAGGGGCCTGGGCCCATGGGACTGAAAGTCAGCAGCTGGATTTCCACAGTAAAGGTCAGAGATGAGCATTAGCAGGATATCATCTAAAAGCGGGTATGGTGGGAGGCAAACTGAAGACCTTGCTTCAAACGCACCGGGTAACCTGGGTCCAAATGTTGCAATGCATGGCTCTTTTTGGAGCATGCTTCCGTTCTTGTTCTCTAYCATGAAATTGCCAAATGAAAGTCAGAAAGCGAATTTTTTGGTAGGTAAGTCAACCAAATCTTTGGAGTTGGGAGTATAGTGTTAGTGCTGGAGTTTGAATGTTTCTTACTCCCATTCCTCTCTACAGATCAGTTTTTCAGAYAGAGAAAGGAAGCAGAAAAGATCCACAGAGAACCTGTTAAAGGCACAACATACACAACAGAAGAGATTGAACTGACAAGAATAGCATAAAAATATGTTTGCCTTTAGTCACAAGGACTTCATCCGGAGAGGACACAATATCCAATACTGTCTTAAATACTAAGTTCTGTGGCAAACATACTTTTCCACTGCAGAATAATGGTGATGTGCTGAGTATATGTACAAAGATTTGGTAAAAGTATCTTGATAAGTTTTAAKGAGCTTTTAATAAATTAGTTGAATATAAAATTCTTGGTGAATAATTTTCCGAGTCTGTGAGTGATGCTTCAGTTAGCAAAAACTAGGGGTAGYAGGTTGCAAAAGACCTCTCAGAAAAAAAGTCTCCAAATGCATTTTCTAACAGCATGCTTCAGCCTTGCTTAGAAGCCCATCTCTGTTACACAGCTGATGTTTCTGGCAACCTGAAGAGTTGCTGGACCCAGGCTACACAGCATTAGGTAAAGTGGTTTGCTTCATTTCAATCTTGATAAGAAAATTCTTGGAAGTTGCTTAAAAAACAGTAACTATGGTGCTGATTTGTTTCACTTTGCTGCTATGAAGCAAGGTCCTGACCAACGTGGGAGAGATGACGGCTCGTGAGAGGTCCTTCCTGTGTATTTTCTCATTCCTAAGGGTAAATGAACAAAGTTTTTGAAAACTTAAGCTTGGAGCATTTTTTCCTACTCGTATCTGTCATGTTAGTCATCAGCATTAACGTTAAAGACCAAGGTTTTAAATCACATATTTAACCTGAAAATATCTGGGGTAGCAGGGAAAGAGGAAGAACATGGGAAATAGGTCTGGAAATGACATCTGAAGGAGCTGAGTCCTGTTTTCTGACACCATGGGGAACCACATAGTGTAATTCCTTTCATACATTGATCGATTTTTTTTTTTTTCAAATGGGGTAGAAAGTTTTCTCCTGCTGCTGCTCTTGAAAGGTCCTCCAAAACTTCCTTCCTCTGATGGTTTGAAACATTCTTCTGATATCTTGCGTACGTTTCTCTAAGGGTAGCTTATATGCATTACTCTGTGCAAACATTGTCTTTAGCTTAAATAGCTCTTCTCTTTCCCCTATTTTCAGAAAGGAAAGCCATATACCTGCTGAGATAWTTTTTTTTCTAGTCTAAAAAAGCTAAATAAGCCACTTTCTGTTGGCTTTTTTGGGTGAGATCACTTGTTCCATTTGTCTTAATTTCCTTTGATAGAGCTAACTCAGTTCAGCTTTTGGAAATTATCACTCTTATAATGGTTCCAACTTTTAGGACCTACTTCTTTTTGATAATTACTCATTTTTTCCCATCCTTTGCAGCCACTCCTTCTACACCTTGAATCGTTGAAGTCCTTTTGTTGCAGCTCTTCCAGTTTGAGTTCATCAGCATTGGACTTCAGTGACCAGAGCTGCATGCAGCATGCAGGAGGACCTCTTAACACTGCCTGCTATGGAAACTGTTATTACTTATTTGCCACCAATGACCTACCAATTTAGCATAAAAATTCTCTCAATCCATGGCCTTAGACTTTGCACTGAATTACTACATACTGCTAACTGCAGCATTTTAGAGTTAGAGCTTAACTTTTCCTGCCAGTTTCAGTGCACTGAGCTTCACCAAGTTTGCGGTCGCTGTGGATAAAACCATTTTCGTACCTATGGAGTCCCTTCCATTTGCCATACTGTCTTTTCACTGCCATGTTCAGCCTTATCCAGGCTGCAGACAGCCACAAAGAAACTATACAGGTTTTCGACCATGCCTAGGAGGTGCCTAATCTCTGCCTCATGTTCTCCCTCTTTCTACAGCAACATCTGCTACTTGTTTCAATTTCCTTTCATGCCCTAACTCAGCTCAGCTTGGAGAAAAATTCTCACTTTAATCTCTAAATGTTTTGGACTCCAAGACATAGCTGTCTCTGCTGATTAGTCTATTTTCACAATCCTAGTAACTTACTCTGAACCGATTATTCATCCAGGGAGGTATGAATGAATGTGGAGACAGCAAATGGAGAAAGGGTAGGAGCAATACAAGTTGGCCCTATATTAACCTCACTTCCCTMCTGCCTATGGGTAAAATTAATACAGGGATGCTTGACTGCATTTCCCATGAATCAAYGGCAAGTGTATCTGTAATTCTGAAAACAGTTTTGCCCCTAGTGAGCACCCTCATGGTGAAAACAAACTAACTTAAAATTGCCTCCAAGATTTTCTTCTCCTGTCTTCAGCAGCAGAAACCTAGAGGCCTCTCACCGAAGTGACGGGAGCWGCTGGTTAAAACTGAGAGTTGGAGCCCAGCTACCAGTCCTTCGTGGTGATTTAGAYGGATAATTAGTCAGGTAACAATTGCACTGTTGAAAGGTCTGTGAGGCTGGGATCAAACCAACTCAGCACTGCAGGCAACTGTCATGAGATAAAAAGATAAGATGAATGAGTTTGTGTTTGTATAGCACTTGGAATGCACAGAGTCCAACATAGATATAAAATATTATTACTAAATACACGACCGCTCTGTCATGAGGAAATTTCCTGCAAAAGCAACTGAATGGATAAACTCCAGAGACCCAGATAGGTCTTGAAAATAAATCATGACAGTAAAGCAGTACCCTTTCCTGGGCTGCACCCTGCTCTCCTGTAACAATGTCCCCTGGGCAAGGTTTATACCTGCATGCAGTGGCCATAGCAACACCAACAAAGACAAATACAGGAGCTCGCTTGTGCCAGGTAGGCAAAGCCCGGAGAAGCGGATCTCTAGGTTTCCATCACGGTGGGAAACTGCTGATACCGGGTTTTGATCTTTCTGCCAGCGCCAGCCAGGGGCTTCGGCTTGGGGGCTGCCCAGTGAAGAGGGGGCTGCGCAGTCGCTGATGGTGATGGGTGATGCTAGACATACCGGGACTCTTGATATTCAACTACACAGCAGAGGGAGATACGTCTGTCCACCGAAACATTTAAGAGTCCTTTGGCAACTAACTTCTTGTAGGGTCCCCTCCTGCCCCTCGGACGGCTGCTTTGCTCTGGTCAGCAKCGTGGGGTGGGTGCTGGAGCAGATCCACAGCCCCAGCGAGCCAACCCGCTCAGGGGCAGGACGTTGTCAGAGCCCCATCCACGGGCAGCCACCACGCTCGGAGCGTGCTACGCCAAGCACTTTGCTGGCTGAGTCGCTGTATGTATAAACTTTCCCATGATCATCTGGGCAGCTTTTCTCATCCCCTCAAGCACAAAGCTTGTAAATGGGAACACTGCCACTAAGACAAATTTCTGTGGGCAGAAAGCAACAGATACGCTCAAGTGACTTATTCACATTTACCACTGCGATTGTCTGTTCTGACAGAGTCATTACAGAATCCCTCCCAGAGCACAGTTAGTTTAGCTGATGTTTCAGACATGTACCAGCAAAAGCGAAAGGATTACCTGTGGGTGATGYGGGGATCAATCACATCGCCAAGGCGCAACTCAGGATCCAGCCCTGCTAAGGTTACTCTTGTACGTTGTGCTTTTATCGCTCACTTTCTTTCCCACCATGATTTTGTGCCATGGGAAGTTCTCACTGGAAGATTTGACGTCCCATGCTTCTCTTCCCAGATATAGGGAGAAARAGGAAGGCTAGCTGGCAGCTACCGTAAAGTCACCGGTGTGGATTTTTAATAGCAGGCAAGCTCCTTTGTAACCCTTTGGTATACCATATTGCTGCGGTGCTGCAAAGAGCCGTACTGCAAATAAGTACCAGGCTAATTGAGAACACAGGCCTAAAAATAGAGGTGTCTGGGAAGTGATGATTTTCCCACAGAAACATCAGGTTTTCATAAAAAAAACGAAAACATGGAAGTTTTAAGTATAATGCAGAAAGGTTTTGGGTGACCAAGCTTAGATTTTATGCTCTTCTTTCTGACCAACACTGAAGATTTTTTTTAAAACTATTTTTAATAGAAAAATATTGGTTTCCCAAAGAAAACCACAGCTACTGACAAAATAATTAAAAAATCATTAAAATGTTAGGTTCAGCTTATATTTTTTTCCTGCTTATCTGCTTTCCTGCTTCTTTCATTTTTCTATTTTCTGTCCTCTCCTCATATGCAGCCCACTTGCTGGTACTTATGTGGTAACAAGTCCTACAAAGGGAAGCTAGCAGTTCCATCTTCCTTCTTAACTCAGTTCTTCCCCCATTGCTTTTTCTCTTTGTTCATATTTGTTACTGTTGTTTTGTTTTGKTTTGGTTTTGTTTCATTTCTCTTTGTCTTTCCTTAACATATTCCTCCCCTTCCCTTTTTTGTTCAGCACTTAGATGTCTCTAATAATCTTTGTTCTTTCCTGGCTCCATCTTTTATTCTTTCTGGCCACTTTAATACCTGTGCTTTCATTTCCTTGTCTTCTCCTTAGATATTACTGTCTGTTGGCAATCTTTCCCATCTGTGCCCCAGAGTAGCACATATTCCATAGGCCTTTAAAAAGGAGAACCAGTTTTTCATCACAATACTCAAAAAGTAAATATTATTATATCCATTTTATGCGTGGAAAAAATACAGGCAGAAATATTGACTAGTTTAACCAAAGCCATGAAGCAATTCGTCGTTAGAGCTGATGTCTCCTTCAGCCCATCCCATGGTCAGTCTATTAGACTGTTTTGCTCCTTCTACTGCTGTGATACTCTGTTTTATAACTTTCTGGAAGCACTTTGACACTGGACTTTTGCAAACTTCAACCCTACTTTACTCTTCATCTTCCATCACTTGGAATCCACCCCAGAAACTCTTCCTCATGTCTGTGTCACCAGGGAGCAGCAGAAGCAGCTTCTTGAGGACTGCTGGGTAAGAAAGCACAGCCTTCAGCATCTGAGGTYGCTACTTGTGTCCATACAATGAGAAGTACAGAAAAAATAGTTGTGAAGATCCAGGAGTCTTCTTTCCACCATCTCTCCTTGGAGACATGGAAGGATACAGATTTGAGTGTGCGGAGCAGAGACACGTGAATAGAGTCTGAGGAGCTGARACCAAACCACCCACAGAAAACTTCAGATACAGGCAGGATGAGCTGGGCTGCTGAGAGAACAAGCAGTCTGCCCCTAAGAGGAGAAACAAGAATGGGTTAACGGACACACAGCATTTTCATTTGGGTTGCTTAGGCTGAGTTTAAGATTCACTAACCTGGGTATTTTTCACGTGAGTTTGAGTTTCAGAATGAAAGCTTGCATAAGGATAACAGGCCTGTGAGAATAGAGAAGCAACTTGCYCCTGCTTCAGGCTGTGAAGGGTTAGTACTTGAAGACTGCAAATTACCTACATGTGCATGATGTGTGTGAGTGGAGGATTTTTTTAATCTTAAAACCAAAGTATGTATCTGGGTCCAGTCTGTTGGGCATGCAAGTACACCATATCTAGGAAGATTTTTCTCTTGGATGCTGCAGATGAGAGAAATCTGATAAACCTTGGAATGCATTTCCAAGCAAAACTTCCTGACTTCGAGGGGCCACAGTGATTCTATTTTGTGTTAGGGCCATGTGTTAAATATAGATCTTCTATTTCTAGTGCAAGCTCTCTTCTCACCACCCCAAATGAGTTCAGTATAGTTTCAAGGAAAAGAGATATAGGCTAAGCACGKTTCAGATCAAATACAGCGTGGGTTTTGTGCTTTTCCTCATCCTTTCTGGGAGGTTCAGACATTTCCAGAGGAGAGGGGTGGGAGACAGCTGCATTCCTCAGGCAATTGAATCCTTCCCTTGCCTGGCACGAGCTTGGGCTCAGCAGCCTGTTCAATGGAACCCTCACGCAGGCCGTGTTTGCGGAGGCGCTGGAGAGCGGAGGTGGACACCTACCATGCGCTGTGTCTCCTTGAGGTGAGCACGGCGTTCATCCCACAAATCACACAGCAGACCTCAGAAACGGCGACTCTCGTGGGTTACCTTGACATGTTGGCATGCCCAAGGCCTTCRTTCTGTGCCACCCATCCTTCTCAGGGCTGTGGTCCTGTTAGCTCTTGCACGCTAAGCACGTTTGGGCTTGAGTGGATARCCAGCAGCGAGAAGGCAGCGCTGGGGGAAGCGTGGCTGGTGACTCAGTGGGTAGCATTCTTCCCTCTGAGTCAGTATCGAACCAAGCACCCGCATGCGGTGCTAAGGGGGGCTGTTCTGCTGAAGCTGCTGGGTTTTGGACATGACTGAGAAACCAAGCTCCTAACCACTTACGGCTTTTGAAAGGCCTGTGGTCCTTTCTCAGCAGCAGTGGCATTTACCCGGTATCTTGATCACACTCCAGCATGGAAAATGTATTTCACTCACCTCCAGCTCCATCTGTTACTTCAGTGAAACACTTTATTCTTCACTACTGCAGCACAATGCGTTAGTAAGGATACGCAGTATCTCATGTTGCCTTTTGGCTCTAATACTGGCCAAAATGGCTTGCACACACATGACAAAACTTTTTTTCATATGCCATTTTTCATACATACCAAGGGATATCCTGGGCGTCCTGCCCATACATGCACAGTACTCCCACAAATGTTAATCAGAATTCTGCATAAATATAAAGAACATCACACTCCTCAAAGCCCAGTTTATCTCAGGGCAAATAATGCCAGCTCTTGACTTCATCACRCGAAGTCCTTTTGCCCCCATTTGTTCACAGCGAAATGCAAGTATTACTTAGTGTCACGGAGGCAACAGCCTTCGTCACATACAGCTGCTGATGAGGCAGCGTGCCTGGTCTGAATAGGTCCAGATTCACCTCCAGGTCCTGTTGCCATTACCATCCACAACAAAAGTGATCTTCAAAGGCGACCAACTCTGAAACGTTTGTGCTTGAGCCCACTTTGTACCCGCTTTGCTCACTTGTCATGGCTGACATGCCTCACTGCATGCCTCCCAGTGATGGAGGAAGAGGCCTTATATGCCAGCATCGAAACACGCATGCTGCCTGATACTTGCTTTGTTTGATATGTGATGACAGCTCTTTATAGTTGTCTGAGAAAAACAAATGAATGAAGAAGCAGTTCCTGGTGGCCTCTGCCAGCTGTTGACAATACCGAATAATTTGCTTTTCCTGAAACAGACCTGATGCCTCTTGTGGATGATGTGGTGTGTAGGTGTTGTGTCAATCAATAAAAATTAGAAGTTGCTGAAGGGCAGGAACAGCAGCTGTGAGATTTCTTACTGCTTTTTGTTCACAGGGAAATGGTATCAGACTCTGCATAGTGGCTTGTGTGATTTACTGTCGCATTTATCTCACACGCTTTAGCAAGAACTTTCACAAGTAGATTGATTTGAGATCCCAGCTTTTAAAGGTGTAAGACAAATGGTTCATTCATAAAAAAATTATTTGTGAAACCTTGTTTAGCATCTAAGCAGGTGTCCTGATCTGTAAAAACTACTAAGCAGTTTTCTCTGTGGGAACTTTTTTATTGTTCAATCCAGGTCAGTCTCCCCGATTATGAGATTTTTGCTTAGAAATCACAYGACTTCATAATTTTGGAGTTCACAAGCGTACAGGATAAGGGATGAATGGATAAATGATTTCACTCCCCTTGTGTCACAGGCAACTGTATCATTTATAACAATAACAAGCTCTATATAACAATATAAYTCTTTATAACCACATCAAGCTCATCTTAAAGGTAGGTAGAGTTTTTATCCTTGTGACTCTGTTCAGAATTCTGTGCCAGAACCTCACGATGATTGTGCATTTCTTCTAACATGCTTTAATTGGTGGGTTTTCCATGCACCAAAGGGCTAGAAGCCTGCAACTGTAACAGGAGGGATCAGATGTTCAGGTATTTTTCCAACAGCATCAAGAAATGCTCGCTATCGGTACTTGTGTGTCGATCAGCCCTGAGCAGTCAGGAACTAATTTCTGCAGTCGGAGTGCCATTGTCAGGGCCTGGGATTGGCAGCTGCTTCTGCAGCAGCTGGTACCGGCTACTTCGGATGCAGGAAGCAGCRCACACCAACCATGGGATGCCCCAGGTCCCTCTACAGCAATGGCTCTTAGCAARCATCTCTGGTGCTAAGCAAGCAGGGAGAGAGTAAAGCTGCGCTCCYCTCCTGCAACGCTCCTGTGTCAAATACATCAGCAAAACCCTTGTGCGTGGAAACAAWCAAATAGCTGTATTTAGGTACTCCTAAGATAAAAGAGATAGATAGTTTCTCTTCTGTTTGAAACCCCTTTCCCATGAGGTCTTGTTAAAATGTTTCTATCGAAATTGTTCTTCAAGCAGGAAGAGGTGCTTCAGACAGAGTGGGTCTAACAGAAGAGTGAGAAATGTCTTCATGCTACAGAATATTTAGACGTTTCACTGGAAAACAGAAATGTCTCTGACAAAAGGGTACATGCTGTTCAATGTGTTATTTTAATGCAACACACGAGAAGTTCTGCCGTAGAGCCCTGGAGGTGACACACCAAGCTGTCTAGCATTGCCGTGTTGCTTTGTCTTTACAATAACTTCTCTAAAACCTCCATGTATCACTAGCCTAATGGCGACCCACAACCAGTAGGGGAGAATGGGCACATGAAGCACCCGGAATTATGCTGTCATAATGTGGCATATCTACCTCATTTCATATTTCATTTATTGGGCAATGTATTTTCCCAATAGGAGAAATTGGATGAGTAATTAAAGAAACCCCACAAAATGACCAAAACACCTCCCAAGAACCRTTTTCCACCATTCATTTTTTAAAGAATTAAACGAGGTTTTAGTGCAAGGAATAACTGTACGCCAGCCCTAGGGTTATGAACTGGATAAGCTATTAGGAATTTTCCATTTCTAACTGATTGTGATCTCACATCAGTGTAACTCTGCTCACTTTAATGGAATTACTTCAGAATTACTCTGATGTGAAAGCAGAACGAGGTCCTGTGATTCTATAACTATTTATACTAAGCTGTTCACATATGTCTCCGAGAGGAGCAGCTTTTAAGAAAATATAGTGGAATTTAGAGCCCATTTTTCATCAGTTCAGTTAATCAGTTTACTCTGGTCTACTGATCACTTCTGCTGCTTTGCATGTGATTGTCCTTATAAGTGAGGTCAGCTTTATAGGGAAAGAAAATATCCTTTATAAATCCAGCTGGTATCATTAGAAGAAAACAGGCAAGTTGGGCACCTACAAAGTTTTTTCCTAATCTTCTTAAAGACAAAGTTTTACCTGTAATTAAGTATTTATTGTTCTATGTTACAATTTCTAAGAAAAGTTGGGTTGTACTTACAAGACCCTAAGCTGGATCTTGATTACTTCTGCTTCTGTCAATAAGAAACTAGTGCTTACCTGGCTGGCACGACAATTCATCCTTGAAGGTTTGCAGAAACACCCTAAGGTCCTCACTTACAATATGACGTATGGTTCTCATCTGACTAAATACATAAGCCTGTGCTTAGCTTTAAGCATCATGAATAGTATCGCTGAGGCAATGAGTGTGCTTGCATGCTCTGAGGCGCTGTGGTCTGGTTGTGCACCCTCTTCTTCTATTGCAGATCCCCTGAAAGTGTCCCGGGGATCCGCTGCCCGGCTCTTCCCTTTCGCTTCAGCGTTATCACCAAAGGAACTCCTCAAACACTGCATTAGCCGAGTCGTTATGCATAGAAGTGGTCTTCAGTGGCTTCTTGGCTGCACTGTGAGCATGGGGAGACAGGACAGAAGGCGTTGGAAGGGCTGAAGCTCCTTCTCACTGGATCCTTCCTGCATGGTATATCTAGCATATATATGATTGGCAGGATGTGGGCCATACAGTCAGAAAGTCACAGCATGATTTAGGTCGACAGACATCTCTGAAGTCCAATGACCCACTTAGAGCAGAGCTAATTTCAGTTCTAAAAAAAGGTTTTTCAGGGTCTTCTCTAGCCAAGTTCTGAGTATCCCAATATTCATATACAATATACCAGTAGGTGCAGGACCAGTTACCTGTAATGGAACAAAACAGAGATGGTCTTGAGGGCTGGAATCAGATGTGGTTCAGGGTTGGAATCAGATTTCAAATGGACTTAAGCTTCAGGGATTTTGTACTGTTGCCTCGGCCTTTTTCTCTAAGGGTCTCTTAAAATGACTTTAAATGGAGAGGAACAGTTTAACCAATCTAGTTCCATAGGGCTGAATCCAGCAGTTATCAATATCCCCAGAGGAAAAGAAGCAGCTTCTGCAGTCTCTTGATTAACTGAGCATAAAATGAGCCACCCTCCCCTTTCTGTTTTAATTAGATATGAATGAACCAGTTCAAACCACATAAAAATTGACTTCTGACTCCTCTGCGTGTACATTAACCACTAGGTCACGGTTTTATTTTTTTCCCTGAGAAAACCAATTTTCCCAGAACGGGAATGGCATTTAGAAGTACTCCCACCGTATTTTTTTCTCCATCCCGGCGCTTTCTTACGCACGGCTGTCCAAGCGGCAGGAGGACCAACGGGCCGTGACACCAGCTAAGTGGTCGGCAAGCGCCAGCAGATGTAGACGCTTCGGTGGTCGGCCGCTGCCCTTCCATCTGCAAGGGGAAGGAGA
>JASVER010000076.1:850086-1225002 GCA_030449065.1 Oceanodroma leucorhoa
CGCGGGCACCGCTGCCCTCTGCTGGGTGCCGCCGCCCGTGGGTGCCGGAACCGGCACCTTGGCTGCTTGCTGAGCTCTAGCAGGGTCTCTGCAAGCCTTTTGTGTGCCTCTAGTCCAGGGGCAGAGCAGGGAAGGCACGGCTTCTGCAGGGATGGATGGAAGCGCTTGCCGAGAGGGTCGAGCGTGAGTTTCCACTGCACCGGCTGCAAGCACCTGTGTCCCGGCTGTTACCCCAGCGTACCCTCCGGGATGGCAATGCAGCTCTGCTTCTTCCTCACTGAGTAAAGAAAGCGTGCACGTGTGCGTTTGCTGCGGAGCAACAGTTGCACTGCAAATTTATCCATCCCATGGTRACTTGTTCCTGTAGTCCTATCTTAGAAGTATGTCTCAGATGAACTCCGATTTCATTCCTCCAAACACTTACATTTTTTTGTGATAAATACCCTAAGCCAACATTCCTGCTGATGCTCTTGAGGARGTTGCAATATGTGCTTGATAAGAGCTGATGCATCCTGCATTTGGGAGACATGCAGGCTGGAACCGCRTCCTACAGCATCTCATCTGACAGGACCGGTCGCGCAGGGGGAATGGTGAAGTAAGAAGAGAAAGCAAATGATGTGGCAAACACCTCGAGAGAGGTCTGAAGTCAAGTTTCCATATATGTTGTTTGAAGCAGAAAATATATGTAAATCCCTGTATCACCAGGATGTTGCCTGCACAAGAAAAATGCTGTAGTTAACAACTGCAGAGGGAGAGTGAAGGTAATCCTCTTCACCCCGGACAAGGATAGTTGTGTTGGGGTGAAAGTGCTTTGTATCTATGGTAGAAATCTCCCTGTGGAGAAAGGCATCTATCGAGATATTAGGCATCTTTGTAGAGATTCAGCCAGGCTTGATAGCAGTGCAAAGTGGATAATCATTTTTAAAAAAGGAATCACACCTGTACCCAGAGAGGTRTAGAGCAGCCTGCTGAAGAAAGGAGCAGATGTCATATAAACCATGCGATGCCAGCAACCAGTTTGGCTCTGCCACAGCCRAAGGCCCTAACTTCAATTTCATGTAAATTAGTAGCAAGACCCCTTTAGGCCCTCATATGAAATCACGGGTCCTTCAGGCAGAGAGACCAAGGGCCAGCAGCTACTTTTGGGAAGCTGATGAAGATCCTGTTAAGGGTAAGCTGATCATGGGATGCTCTTATTAAACAGTAGGCTTTGCAAAGGTGGGACTGCAAGTGGCTTTGCCTTGGTGCCTGCAGAGTGACTGTGACAGTGGAGGGGAAGAGGACAGGTGYCAAGAGTGCTTGGCACGCAAAAGTTCATTCCTGGTCTTGCTCTAAGTGAGCAGGCTCATCCAGTCTCCTGTGGCCAGGTCACAACTTCTTCTGTGCAAATTGTTGCTGGCTCCCTTCTGCAGTCAGACRGAAGATGCTCTGTGTCAGTCACTCACCGTGCTGGGATTGGAGCATGCAAACCATACAAGGGCCCAGCTGGGGCGTGCCAGAGATGCTGTGGGGAGATGGGAGAGACTCTGCTCCAGGAAAAGTAGGGAAAGGAAAAGGGGTCAGGGACCTGGTCCCCGTGGGCTGCACAAACTTTCCCACAGGCTACCTGAAGCACAAGGGCTGCCAGCTGGCCAGCACTGGACTAAGGGCTTGACCCCCTGCCCTCCAGTACTCAGGCATGCAATCACTTTGCAGGTCATAAAACAAGCCATGGTGCCTGACATGCGTTCACATATGGAAAGGGAGAGCTGACCTCCTGAGTGTTGCCTGAAGGAAATGGTGCAGGCTGCTCTTTTCTGAAGACCCCTCGAGTTTTGACCTTCCAYTGTAAAAGGGCCAGGATGCTACAGAGCTCTAGCACGCTCTCTCTGTCTCGCTGCCTCTTCCAGTGAGAACATCTACCCATAAAACCAGCCCCTGTGCATTTTGGCTAGCTATAGAAAACTATATAAATGGTCTTATTTCTCCTTTGACAAATCCCAAAGAAAGTCTCACCCAACCAAGAGCTTTAGAAGCATACAAAGCTCTCATAATCAAAGTACAATTGTAAAATCCTTAGCCTTTTATATAAACCTGCCCAAGCCTGTCCACCTAATTAATGAACAAAGATGCAGGAAAGGCAGAACCTTGAAATGGAGTTTGTATCATAAACAACATGAAAAATAAATTCAGCCTAGCCGGGTAGTCAGATGCATACAGGGAACTGAAAATTGTTGTGCAAGGGGTAGTACTTAGAGCACACTGGAGTCTGATAGGGGTCAGAGATGGACTGCTGTTAAAATCGGTTGTATCTGTAAAAGAGGTGTGTGTGTGGATAAGCAGGACTACATGTGCCGGGCTACGCTGGTGCCTCTTACAGTACAGAATGAATATGCAAGGACAGCTTGAGCTACTGAAACTTCTGCAAGTAATTGCTAGCTGATATGTGTAAGAAGATCAAAATTTTGGCAGATTATACAACTGCACAGTGGTGGGGATGGACAGACAGCACAGCAGGAACTGGAAATCTGGTTAGTCGAAAAGAAACTTCTCACACATCTGGGAGAAAATATTCAGAAATCTAACTACTCAGCAGGAGGGTGGAATTTGGAAAGCAATCAATGCTGGGGGACTCCAGGGTGATAAGGGCAAAACAGTCATGAGCTCCCACGGTGCTATGGCAGAAGGAAATAAATGCAATGTGGGACTTTACATGAAGAGGCAAGCGAGGAGGTGAGGAGGAAGAGGTGGGCAGATCTGTGAAAGGCACCGGGGTGCTGCATTGTGGTAGGACTTCTGAGCAGCCATGGATTCCTTATTTAGCCAGAGACTCAAGTATATCATAAACTTGAACACTTAAGACTTCAGAGGACTTGGGGCACATTTGAAAAGCAGAGCATTTTGAAGACCTTTAGGCACATGTAGGTAACTGGAATACCTTTAAAAATCTACCCTGGGAGGGGCATTGCTGATGAGCAATGGGTATATATCTGTTCTTTAAGATAAATACCATCAGGACTCCAGCAGTGACAAGAAGACAGAACGATCTGGAGCACTGCTGTTCAACACCAGCTCACGAGAAGGAAGAGGAAACACGCTGGGCCAAGTCCTGATCTCAGTTTTCGCAATTTTTGCACCACAATGATTTCCCAGAAATCCTGGGAAGGCGGTGCTCTACTCATGAGAAACATGGGTCTTCCATAGCCCATGGTATGGGAAGCAGCTTGCGTATCGGCGGCAATGTTCAGAGGAGTCTGAAGCTCTGCCCTGATATTACACCACGGTATCCCCAATACTCAGATGAGATACCATCTCAGTTCACTCAAAGGGAAAATAAGGTACGGAAAGGTTAAGTGACTTGCTTTRTGTTGCACAAGTCTGGGGCCCTGCCAGGAATGGAAATACCACTCAGCCCCTTTATTCTTAACAGCACCCAGCCGAGGGAACCTCTACTAGGCTCTCCAAGGATTTCCTCCTACGGCAAAGGCTTTCAGTTCCAGTAAAGCGGGGAGGCCAGGGAGGAACAACCAGAGGAATGCCATGCATTATTCACGTGCTTGCAAGCAGCGTGGAATGTGAAGGCTGAGATGCGGGAGGCAGCAGTGCCTGGCTAGGAGAGTGCCCCAGCAGTTCAGGTGGCCAGCTGGCCGGGATCCACACAGCAAGCCACGGGTGACTCAACAACATCGGGGGGGGGGGGGGGGGGCTCGCTCCGCTGTGCCTCCTGCCTTTCAAGCGGCTGGTCTGGCCGGTGGAGAGCAATGCCGCGTCCCGAGGTCACCCCCGGGAAGCTGTGTTTCTGAGCAAAGCGGAGGCACTTTTGCTTGAACGCTATACCTCCCCAAATATGTGGCAGGAAACCTGAAACCCAGCTCAGCAAACCATTTGACTTTGTGCTTAAGCCAAGCCCTATATAAATACATATAAACTACAGCTTCGGGCTCAGCCACACTGGAGGCATGGGGGCAGAAAAGTCTAAGTAAGATGTTTAATTAAGATGGTGCTCGATGAGTTTCAGGGAAGGAATTTTAGGACGTGTTTGCCTGGGATTGCAATGAGCAAATTTATRTGTCCAAGAGATCCCTACCTGTTTTAAGTACTCTGTGTGTCCTACAGCAGTCATTTAATCCTCCCAGGCATCAGTTTTCTTAACTACAAAATGTGAAAAATGTTCATTCTCCAGGTGCTGGCRCTGGATAATGAAACAGCTCTTTGAATGGAAGATGCCATAAAAACATGTTCTGTGACTGTTACTATTGTAAGTAATAGGTATATATTCCTTCTTAATGGTGAATCATGAGTAATTGCTTGGTGAGTCAAAGCCTAAGAAAAAGGGAAATCAACTTGTTTTGCTGCTATATTTGAATTACTGTTAAAAGAACAATTGCCTGAGTAAAGTGCCCAAAGTCTGAATAACTCGAGTCTAGATTTTTAGCAGCAGCGATTCTTGACTCCTACCGAAACTGGTGCAAATTGCAAATTTGGCCCCACAGCTTTTCTTAATACCTGAAATATCTGTGGGCAGATAGGTGTAGGTGTCTCAGTAAGTCACATTTTTCTGTTCTTCTGAATCCTGCGGAATGGGGGTCTGGAAAAATGTTTAATACTGTCTTAACTCTGCTTTTTTTTTCTGCCAGTGTTAATACAAGCCCAGTGGGAGCTGCATTAGAATTGCGGTAGTGGTGTCAGTTGAATTTAGACTTCTAAGTGGCTTTTTAAAATTGGGCAAAAACTCGTGAATTCTTACTGCGTGTGTCCTTCCGTAACTCCAGTCTTATGTAAGTGTCTTTGAAATTGGTTAACACTGGAGAAATTGAAATATGGTCTCTGGAATGCTCATTGAAAGCAAACTCTTCCAGAGTGATAGCTCTCCAAAATGTGTTACTTCTTTTTCACAGTAAATACTGTAAAAACTTATTTCAGTATTTATACTCATGTTTCCCTTCATGGAGGTTCTTGTAGCAGTGGAATCAGGAATCTGATTCTCCTTGGAGCAAATTGCATAGGTACCTTTGAGAAAGGGAGAGAGTGCATTACCACTATTATTGCAAGAAATCCAGAAGCTTAAAGAGGAAATTGCACCAAATATGCTTTGAATCTGGGAGTCAATTCGGTTTCTGTTAACTAGAAGGTCGTATGCACATTCTGAAGGCATTTCAGCTCTTTTTCTCTAATTCAGTGTGTCTATGTGATAAATATTTAACAGAGGTTGAAACAGTCATTCAAGATCTTTTTCAGCATCGATGACTACTGATCGGCTGTTAAGGGCCAAAAATAGCATGTATAAATAAGATAAATTACCTTAAGTATTATTCTGACAGTGATTATAATCAGGTGATGCAGCTACTGAATGTCTGKAGCCAATTATTATTTCATTTGCATTGTGGTCGTATTGGAGAGCCATCCCAGAACATGACCCAGCTGTATAAAGCACTGTACAAAGACAATACAAAATAATTCTAATTTTGGACTCTTAAGGGTCTTYTCCAGCCTAAAYAATTCTMTGCTTCMTTCTCTTTGATCTCAATGGCATTTTACCATCTCCCACCTCCATCRTACAATAYTTAGCAGCTGCATAATATTGTGCAGACACTATCCAATGAAACATCACAGTGATGGGATAAGGTAGATGATAGATCAATATTATGCTTATCATACAGATAAGTAAATGTAGGCAGAAATGTAACAGGGGGCAAGATGACAGGAATCAATGCACGAGTTTATATTAATCCAAAAACCCTTTGTTCTCAACTCTCTGATCCGTTAGCTTCATATCATGCTAATGCACTGCTGTTCTCTGAGGGCAATGGCCAGGATGGCTTCTTACCAGAGCAGCCAGCCCAATGTCCATGAAGTCACGTCTATCCTAGACGACTCCTGTCTCTGCTCAGCAGCGTTAAACTTCATTAGACTTATGAGCTGCCCTCATTTCCAAAGATGAAGTAGTTTCGCTGCTGCCTGCCATGTGGTTGAATGCAGTTTTGTTTCTGTGTCGAGTTATCCTTATCGCTCTAAATAGTCTCAGAGAGCCAAGGAGACCCACAGTGACATGCTCTGGAGGGTGTTTGAACAGCAAGCAGAAATGGAGAGGGAATCCTGCAAACCCACAGGATTGTTGCCAACTGTACACGTGGGCTGTGGTTTAGTAGGAGCCACTCCCTGGGCTGCCACGGCCAGAGGGAAAATTAAGGAAGCAATTCCATTGACTGCTCCCCCCACCCCCCAGTCTTGGATTCCTTTCCAAAAGGATCATTTGCAATTGAAGCAGGTAGTTTCACAGGCATTCATGATGATGTAGGTTATGGAGCACTGAGGTGAGTTCCTGGGGTCTCCCAAGTGTTCTCCCATGGCAGGAAAGCTTTCCATGGGAGGAACCAAGGATGTTTCCCTTCATGGAGGTTCTTGTAGCAGTGGAATCAGGAATCTGATTCTCCTTGGAGCAAATTGCATAGGTACCCTTGAGAAAGGGAGAGAGGTGCATTAGAAAGATGTGATAATAGCCCTCTGTTTGGGAGGAAGGGATAAGAAACCAACAAAAAGGCCACTGAAGCCAGTGGGAGGATTTAACTGTTGACTTTAGGGAATGTAAAGCTGGGAAGGATAATGATGGGGGTCGATGTGGACAAGTATTTTTAGAGGGTAAATGACCCTTTAGAAACTATTTTGGGTGGTAAAGAGAAAAACTAGGTGTGGTCCAAAGAATTAAGCAGTGGAAGTGTTAGGTAAAGTATCAGGGAATGCTTCCAGTCTGTTAGACTGGAGCTTTTTCTCAAGAGACAAATGAACACCACACCTTGGTGGTGTTACCACAACTTGGGTGAGTTAGGAGTGCACGTTCTTTTTCTGCCCTCTTCCTAAGGGAGTGGAGCTTGTCTCATGGATCTAAAGAAGCCTTTCCATCTCTAATTTCCTCTTTGTTTGAATAGGTTATCTGATCTAATTGCATAACATTCAAGTGCACAAGTGCAGGAAGAAGTGATAAAATCAAGAACAGCTTTAATGAGGCCAGAAAAGGAAGAGAAAAGGAGTCAGCTCAGGGGACCTCCGAGGTCCTTTTGGTGATATTCAAGCAAAGAAATGGAAACACTGCTAAGACAGAAGAAGCTGGAGGCTGCATGGAGGGAAAGGAGGAGGTTGGAGTCAGAAGGTTGCTTTTGAACTAGTAGAGCATTCAGTAGTTTCAGTCTCCAGAAAGAAGCAGGTAGTCTCTAGATTAGATGGTGTCAGGAAGCACAAACAGGAATTAAGACTGCAGTCATCTGGGGAAGCRGTCCTGCTGTGCAGACATGCACCTCTGCCTGCTGTAGACTGATGTATCTGTTCCAGAAGGGCTGGACTGAGTGCAGTGAGACAGGTCAGAAGGAGGGATGGATGGCCACATAGGAATGGCTGGGTACATACGTCCACACACAGGTATGGTGAAGACTGATGATGACCAGGGAGTGCTTAGAAACACAGGTTTGTATAGAAAGCGTCAATTTTCTGCATCCAGTTCTATTAGCATATCAGTTAAAATTAAACTTGGTAGAAAGGTGAGAAAGGAGGAGAATTTCATCTCACGTAAAGAGCGGATGTTAATATCCAGTTATTCCTCAGAAGAAGAAGGTGAAGGGTGTCATTGCCTGCTGGACAGAAGCTTTGAAAAAGCCTGATGTACATAGTGGTTCAAGGGCACTGGACACAGCGCTAGGGCCTGAGGGTGAGAGCTGATCCCCAGCTGAGTGAGCCGGGGTGCTGCTCCAGTCTGCCTCCTCCCTGAAGGTAGACAGTCCAAAGCTCCCAACGATCAGGTTCTGACTAGGGGCCTCTTTTGATGCCCAGACGTGCTTCGAAGGACRACATAATGTGAGCGGTTTGGGAATTTGGCCACAGTTGTATGGCTAGAGGTGCTGAATTAGAAGGGAGTAAATGCAGCTGATGTGTCTAAATGATGGAGACTGCCAGAGAAATGGGATGAAGGTGGTGACTGAGAAATTACCTGAGCAGAAGCCAAAGGAATAAAATAAAGAGAAACAGCAGTGGATATCAGATATACACAAGCCCCCAGGACAGGAGGAGGAATGCTTAGATGGCTGCATTCAGTTTCCAGCACAAGATAATACAATCAGGCCCACTGGAGATACCCGCATGCCTAACAGGAAAACTGTGCGACCAAACATGTCGTCACCACAGCTCCTAAATTAATGAGGAGATAATTTATGATCTCAGAAGCAGAGACCTGATCAGTGGAGAAACCGCTTGGGACCCACTCTTCCCGACAATGTTACCATCAGTCTACCAGTGACCATGGGGCACCTGGATTCAACCTGCTGTTACGGTGAGCAACGGGCCTCAAGTATTATATCAGGAGATGCCAGCATCTGGGAAATGAAAAAAATGGTCGGTCAGATTCAGCTTTTAGGTGTACAACCATGAAGCAGGAGCAAGTGACGAGCTGAGCCCAGTTCTGCTGCTCTGAAGCTGGTCTGTGATGAGAATCGGGTCCCTGTGGGCTGATTCATGCATTAGTGCTCCCTGCCCTTCTGCTCCAGCGCAGGAACCCAGGGAGGTCCAGGTGTTCATGTGGGCCGGGCTGGGGGGAAACAGGGTATCTAATACTGCTGGATGCCAGCGGAAGGATGTGCACACGGTGTATGGGATCAGGGCTCAGAAGAACGTCCYTCCCCATGCCTTTTTGTGCATCACGGACTCATTCAAAAAGGTGCACTTGTCACTCAGTGCGGAGTCATTTCTGCGGCAGGCTTCGTTAGCTGCGGAGACAAAGAGCAAGACAAGGTTTTCCCCTCGCCTCACCAAAATGAGACACTTTCTGGCTCAGGACTTGTTCTCCCACCACATTAGCGTGCAGACCTTCARACAGGGGTGCCCCATGAGGCACTCTCAGGCACAGGGCTACAAGCTGGGATGTGCGAGGTGTGTGTGCAAAATAGCTGTAACCTCGCTGCCTGCTTTGCTGATATGAAAGAGCCGGGATGGCCTCTGCTGCTGCTGTTCCTGAGGGAAAGGACAAGGTAGCAGCTGCTGCTGGGGTGGGAGGTTGGGCTTCAGTAACTCACATCTCAGAAGCAGCCCTGCTGTGGGACAGTCCGAGCCCTTCATCCTTAGGGCAGCAAAATCAAACTTGGTCTCTGCAGCTGAGAGGTTCTGGTGTCTCCTCCCCAGCTGCCATGGGGCCRGGGGACACCCTGGCCAGCTTCTTTCCCTCCTGCGTACCTTATTTGATGGGGTTCACCATGATGTGGCGAAGAAACTTCATCATGTTTGAAAGTTCTTGCATTCTCTTTATTATTTTATTTACTGCTAACATGTATGTTATATATCACACCTGTATACATAGCTAGATATTATTCTGACACGAATTTCTCCGTAAAGTCTAGATTTATTTCTCAGTCAGCTTTTGAGTGATGATAAGGAAGCCCAGCCCTTTCCTGTAGAGAGAAATGCTGCACTTCAATTTTGGTCGTGCCCGTAAGGCATTGCTCTACTCCTGCCTCACGCTTTTACCTGTCTGTAACCCAGGATAAGTAACTACAGCAGCAGGTTCGGAGTCAGTACCGGCACCTGGACTTGGCTTCAGGCTCCATAACTCACTTCTTGAGGTGAAATCACTTCTTTCTCCTTTTTCTCCCTGGCTAAAACAGGAGTAATTTTCRCAACGGGCTACAGAGGTCATGGTCCTTCCTGTATTTTTCTCAGCTATTTCTATTCATCCAAATTATTGTTGCAGCTAAGACCTCACAGGCGAGATACTGTTATTTCCAGCCAAAATAAACAAAAATAAGGAAAAAAGAAAATAAAGAGGCATAACTCTTAACTTTATAGAATAACAGGGCAAGCATTTATTTCAAAAACAAAGACAGTGTTTAATTAAGAGTGAGCACATAGACATCAGAGTGCTGCCTAATCACTGTCAAAATAGATGTTAAACAAAGGTTTTCCTCACCAATATTTTCCCTCTGACTAGAAAATAAGTAAAGGATAATATCCATGCAATAAACCCCAGTTATCACAAYTGCACACTGTGCGAAAGATTTGCAGCTGGAAAATTAATTTCATTTTTTCTCTGTTCAGCAACCAAAATATTTTTGCTCTGATTTCTTTCTGCTCCAATGAAAAATATTTGGAGCTATTTTTCTATGAACCTAAGAAAGGTCTCGCCCAATGCTGCTCACTGCTATCCTACATAACAGRCCAGGTGTAACTTTTTTATTAGTGTTTTGGTTCTGAAACTGACTTCATAAAAAAGCAGCCAAAGTGCTTGGAGGTATTATCAAAGCTTGGGGAAAAAGGAAAGCATTTGGCTCACTTCACTGTTAGTGACAATAATCAACGCCCAGACAAGCATGGCTTCAAAAAAATGTGTCAAGAACCCACTTTATATTTTAACAGACCATGAAAGACGTTCAAATTCTTCATCTGGAAGAAAAAAAAGAAGGGGGGAGATGGAGGGAGGGAGAGATTTCCTTCCACCAGGCAGYGAGAGACCACTTCACGCTTTCCTTTGGTAGGTTACAGGGGCAATTGTAAAGCCATCYCATGTGAACAGACGGAGGCAAAGGATCTCAGCTTTCGCCGGGAGCGGGTTAATGATCTGATGCCTGGGACGGTGGGCTAGACAGGGCCCAGCAGCGGGGGCTTTCTGCCCCCTGACAGTCAGACGTCTCCAGGGCCTGCTGGGGTGGCAGCAATCCTTGGGGAGCACCTCGGCAGGTTCTCAGCAGACCGGCACCAGCTAAGCCTCAGGCTTGTATAGGCACTTCACATTTAAGAGCATGTCTAATCCAATCACCCCCAGATTGGAAGCTATCTGTGTACCTCCCATATAGCATATTCTTGTCGGCTTGAAAGCAATCTTCTCCTCGTCAGCCTTCCCCCTTGTCTTCCTATCGGTCTGTGCAAGCAGTGGCGCTCCCCCCTCGGGCACACGGAGCTAATCCTATTTACTCAGCCCATCAATTTAACAGCTTCAAATATTCGCATGGGTTGGAGGGACGCAGCTGAAACGTTAGCAGCATCGCCGGGCCAGCAAGAGAGGGGGGAGAGCGGTGTGGCAAGCAGTGGGAGGCAGCCTTCCCATGCTGGCAAAAGCAGAAAGAAGACATTCAAAATGCCGCAGGCTCAGGCATATCTCGCGCACACACACACACACACACGTACAAACACACACAAAGCAGACTATGCGTGTGTAACCTATTACCCACACGTGCACCCACCAGCGGAGTGTCACTTTTGCACCCCACAGCCCCTGTTTCCGCTAGTTAGCCGTTTCCCGCTGGCTGTGGACTCAGGTTTTGACACGCTCTTACCCTTGCTTTACGTCGGTCCACCAGCACGCCCACACGTGGTGGGGCCAGTGCTGTCTAATCCTGCTCGCTGTGCTGTTGCTGGTATTGAGATGCGTGGTATTGGTATATGTGGTCAGGTGGGATTTAGCCCCTGCCTGTGTTAGCACGGGCATGGGGTCTCACGCATGCCCATTCTCTTCTCTTGCTTACACTGGAAGGTGTGCATGGAAGGATTGAAGCAAGAACAAACGCAGAGGGTGCCAAACACCCCCTAAAGAGAGCGCTGACCATGTGTGGCTGCTGCCCGAGCGCAGACACACGTCCTGTTGCAGAGGAGTTCAATCYGACTCGAGGAGGCTTTACACTTAACTCCGATCTCAGCTATCTGTTTACAAATTCCTGAACTGAAATTCCTCCCTTTCTTCAGTTTATCTGTCCTGGGCATCCTTTAGCATCTTCTAGCTACACCTCCTGTGCTCTGRCTATAGATTAGAGCAGTCCCGAGGAGGCAAGTCCTTTTAAAAGGATTCAAGAGGACAATCAGGGAGCTGTTAAGTGCTCCCAACCTCTTGCCACTGCTCCAAAGGATCCTGGACTTCAGAAAGAACCAGCATCCGCCTCTGAAAACCCAGTGGAGGCTGCCGGGAGTTTTTGTGTGCCCCTCCTCCAGCACCTGTGCCTTTACTGATCACTTGACTCTGAGTGTGGAACAGCCTTTGGCTTGTGGTTTAACTCACCTGCATGAGTCACACCTGAATTCCTCTCCTTACCCACTGGAGGTTAGATAGAATTGGGGTGGCTGYTGCCTTGCAGGGTATTGCAGTCTTTGATGTGCAAAGGACATACATCTGTCTGACATTTTGACCTGGTACATTTTTTACATTTAATCTGTTCTTTTCTTTTCTGTCTCATCCTCAGACTCTTAGAAATGTTTTTTTTTTTACATGCTGCTTGTGCTAGTGGAGATGATGTATACTAACAAAAATCTCAAGAGGTTTCTAGTGCAAGCAGGCTGCAAACTTGGGGACTGTCTTTGATGATCCAGAATTGGGCTCTGCCCCTAAAAGAGGCAGACAGATTTCCATCATTCTGAACTGAGACGTAAGGCTGAAATGGAGTAAAAAGAGGATTTGCAGTGGATGCCTCCTTTCCTCACGCCACTTCTCAAGACCTAAAGGTATTTCTCTAAACAGACCACAGTGTTTTGATCTATTGGACAACACCATTTTTTCCCAGGCTGAGAGCACTTTGGGCAAAAACCATGCAGTGACTTTACAATTCAAGAGGTGTATTCAAGGCTTGCACCAATAGCACTACAGGGTAGGTCAGATGAAGTGAAGGTCCTTTATTCATCTGATTAGCAATGGGAGGTTATGGCAAAGGAAAGCACTCAGAGTGTGCACTTTCCAGCTGCTGGCATGCTGAGAGCCTGACACGCCCCGAGGAATCCAGAAAAAATTCTTGAAGCATGAGAATCAGTTTTCCCCCAACAACTCTGCCTCCCCTTCTCCTTCAGGGGCCGGGGCAGGCAAGCAAGATCCAAGAGGCTCTGAAATCATTGGCATCCCTCCTGTTGACTTCACAGGGCTTTGGATCAGGTCTGGAGTGTTCAAAGATGGCAAACTTGTAAAACTGCTTGGAGAATGAGAAAGTTGAAAGTTCCCACGTGCTGTTTAGGGTTACATCTTGGTTTGCCCGTTGCACGTATCAGCAATATATGTCATCAGTACCTATTGATGACACTATCTTTTTGCACATTATCTTTTTGCAGTAGACCTGTGTTTAGCCCAATATCCCGGGGTTTGGGTTTTTTTTGAATCTTATCCTCCTGTTTCATTTCTTGGCATTAATTGCTCATACTGTCCTCTACCTTGGCACAGTAGGACCAAGTATTCTCTTGCCCTAAAAGTCTGGGGATGTTTTTGGTAGAGAACAGCAGAAAATTTGGCCAGTGCAGCTTCAATTAATTGTGTCAGCCATGGTGATATTCAACCATCAGGGAAGCAATTCACTGGGAAAAGAATGAGAAGTGCACATCAGAAGTCAAGGTCTAAGGTGAGGAGGCAGAAGATCCAAATCCAGAGGAGAGAGAGCCATATAGAGTGGCTGGATGGGAGAGGACAGATGGGACTGTGTGGAGAGTGGAAGCAGGATTCGGGACACAGGGTATTCGGAAYGAAGGCGATAGCAAGGACGCGGTGTTCGCAGCTGAGGTAGAACGGCTTTTAACTAGGAAGCCATTAAAAGTGGTGGTCCTCTCCTTTCCCTTGGCACTGGTTGCCTGTTCCCACTGCCCGTGTCATAGCTCAGCGAGATCTCAAGCTGTGACAGGGTCAGCTAAATGGGGAAACTAACCTGGCTGAAAACAATTCATTTACCACCCCAGGGTTTATCTGTCAATGGATCAGGTCCGAGATCTGACTTCCACAGAGCTTTTCAAGCAAGGATGCTGGCACAGGGGAGGGGTTGTCATCAGCCAGAGACACAGCGACACCCACGTTTCACACATTCCCCTCCCCAAAAGCATCAGGCTAAACCAGCTAATGGATTAGCAAGAGGAGGCTGGCGCCCACCCTCACGCTTGTGCATAAAGAGTCTGTGTGAAGAAGCAAAAAACACTTTAAAGGTTGAGCAGGCCTGGGCAAAACCAAGCAGTCATTTAACTACCACAATCCGCTGCTCTCAGAGGCTGTGGGCTGCCCCAGTCATTACAGAGCCTGCGAGGAGCCCACATGGGCAGCCGGGTCAGAAGGAGCTGCAAAAGGTGGCCCAAAGCGCCCAGCCTCCTAACTTCTGCTCTGGGCATCAACAGCCTGCACCCCCTGGCAACTTCCCACCAGGGAGCAGCACCAGCGCAAGCACATGTATTTCTGACTGGATATAATTAAATTGGTCAAAAAAAAAGGAAAAAAAAAAAAAGGAAAAAAAAAAAAAGAAAAAAAAAAAGAAGAAAGGACTATGGTTAGACCAGCTTTAGACAGAAGCAGTGATAGAGAGAGCTATATCCCAGGAGGCAAGATTAGTGAGACAGATAGACAGATTAGAGGCGAGACAGATTTCATCCAAAAAGGAGGAACTCCTCAGGACATGCTTTTCCAAACAGAGTTTACGCGGGTTTACTGAATGGATACCGCAGGAGGTGAGCCAAATCCTCACCTGGAGTGAAATGGGAAAGCCCTCCTGCCAATGGGGCTAAGGACTCATCCCAGCTGAGACCTGGCCCGGTGTGCCGATGGCAACAGCCAGCCTTTCCGTGTGTCTTCTGCATGCTGCTGCTTCCGCCTGGGTCCGTGACCACCCCTACGGGGGGAGAGGTCGAGGAGCCACGCACCTTTGAGGCCACACAATGATTTCATAGGAAGTTCAACCCCAAGACATCTTCTGTAAGCTGCATTCAGTCGCCCCTGCCCTGGTCAGCTGCCTTTTGTTAGAAGTGCTCACTCTCGGTAGGAGAGGCACTGCGACACTGTTGAATTACACTCCCTTATTCTCGGGATGCTGTTTTTTCTTCTCAAGAGCTTTGATGTGGAGAGGTAAGGGCCAAATATCCCACACCCGCCCCGCCGCCCGTCAGCTGCTGCAGCGTGGTTCAGCGCCTCGCCGGGCTTCAAGCGGAGTTAATCTCCTCTTCACTCCCACTTCCTCCCRCCCCCCTCGGGCTCCGCTGTCCGCCGTGAGTTTAGCTGGAGCTAGATCACACGCACGCCACTGGACTCCCCTTCCCTGGAAGCAGAAACTGGAGTGACCCCGGCTAGCTGCGGGAGAAGAGAGACRATCTGCGAGCCCCCGGCGGCTGCGGTGGTTCTGCCTGCCGCTGTGCGCCAGCACGAGCAAGCAAATTCCAAGAAGATGCAGTCATCGGCAGCTCTGTGAAGACAGGAAAGCGGTTGCAAATGCTCTCTGCCTCAAAGAGAGAGAGAAGAAACCGCAGTCTGGCTGCAACCTCACCTCGTGCTTTCTGATAATCTGCTGTTTAGAAACRTTCGCTATGGTACCCGTGGCTAGGTAGAGGTGAAAACAAACACGCAGATGGGATGCGAAGGGACCGGTTTATCTCCGGCCAACTCAAACACAGCCTACTTTCAGCACGCATACAATAGCCCTCGTGTACAAAAGGGAACAGAGACAGAGGTTTCTTCCTCAGAGCTGTCTACACGGCACGTTCTGGGAGAGAAAAATTTGCCAGGGCGCATGGCAATGACCATCCGCTTCCAGTCGAGGCAGGACTGTTCTGCCCCAGCGCAGGCTCTAGGGTTTTACATACTGAAGTCCCCGGTGACTCAAATGCAGCATCTTCTTTATACACTGACACTACTCAGCAGGCAAATACGTCTCATCATTCAGTAGGTTTTCCCCAGTCGTCTGCCTAAATATTTTCCATTTTGATAATCATGTGCTGCATTTGCATCTGTTTGCCTGAAGAGGAGGGAGCAAGTACTCGCAAGTATCCCTACCCTGAAAGTAAGTGGTAGAATTAACAAAGTTGAAAGTTTTCTGAAATATTTAATTAGCAGTTCAGAGGCCAGATCCTCCATCCAGCCCAATGTCCATATATTGCCCAGTTAGAAATGATGAGGCTTGGGTGGGGTRGCGGTGCAAAGAGAAAATATTATTGATGCCTCCCTAGCCAATTTGTACCAGTCCTTCATGAGCCATTTCACCAGCTGAAGTTACGTGTTCCCATCGCATCTCCATACTCCCTGGTGTGCCCCTTGTTTCGGGAGCTGCAGGCCAGGCCATGTCCCTGAGCTTCTCTCCCACCCCTCCATTGCTGCAAAGCTGCGTGGTTCCTTTTCTGCCCCAGTCTGAAAAGGCCACAACAAAACACAGAATCTGGCCTCCATTATCGATATCTGAGATTTCATATTTTCATTATCAAAAGGTTTTAGTGAAGCCTGGAATTCGCCACAGTGGGTGTCCTTTCAAAACCTGCCAAGTTTGCTTTAGAAAAAACAGATAACATTACCTTGGTATTTGCGGTATTCCTTGTGCTGCTCTTCCCACTTCAGTGGAAGACTGCTGAGGATGTTTAGGGAAAGGCTAAGATAAATGTACTTCAATATCAAAATAAATAATAGAGGCTAATGTGCAGCTTGTATTATTCATGTTCATTCTGGATTCCAGTTTGGGTTTAAAGAGAGCTGCCCCAGAGCTTTTAGGCTGTTGCTCCCAAGTCCAAAAGGATCAAGGGAGCTCTGTCGTGAATAACGTCTGGTCTTGTCCATGGGGCACACATGGTTTTGAGCACAGAACTCTAAAATTACAGCAGGCGTGATCTGAAGCTCGTGCTGGTAAGAGCTGTTCCACTTCCCACCRTTCCTTGTGTTGGTCTCCMAGTGCCTTGGGACCACTGCATCTCCTCTGAGAGACGTGCACAATGGGATTGCCATTGTTCGTGGCGTGGGCCTGGAGATGGGCAGAGTGGCTACATCTGGCATGCAGTCAGCCATGACTGCACAAAACGTGGCTCCTGTTTGGGGCTGCTCTGCACAGCTGGAGGAGGCGGGTCTGATGAGTTTCTCCCACATGAGAGCACTCATTCCCCAAGATAGACGCTAATGTTCTTGATCAAGTCCATACGTACCGTCTTGGGCTGTCTCTCCATCCAGGCATCGCTCCTGTAGGGACACTTCATGCAGAAACACAGAGAAACGATGATTCGCTGTCGTCGGAATCTGGGGTAGAAGTGAGGGCATATTCTTGTATGTATTCATGTGCATATGCAGATAAAGAAGTTTCCCCATGTAAAGTCTCTCTTTCAGGATGGGAGCATGTTGCCAGCACTCAGCAAATAATAAATAATAGTAACAGTACAAGAATTCTTCCACAGAATAATTCATCAGCCACAAAAATTACCATAACTATTCACCAGCCTCTGGTCTGGCAGGGCAAAAGCCAGAAGCTTAACATGCTGCATAAGGGGAAAAGAGAAATTCTCCAGGGCAGTCCTTTAGTGATCCGGAGGGATCATGGTTTTCCTGCTTTGGACTATGTGCAATGCAAAGAGTGAAGTTCAGAGTCAACTGATTATTCAGACCTAATGTTTGAAAAGACCAGATACTGAATCTTTGATGTTTAGTCTCTCACGCCGTGTTGTTCTTGCTCCCATGTATTTGTTGCATCAGGAGATGGTAAGTATAATATACCATCCTAGCATAAACCACATGGGGTGTGCCAGTCTAGGATGACAAGATTAAGGCAAATGATTGCCAAAATTTGGTGGAGCGGGGCACCATTTTATAACTAAGTGAACAGACAAAACGTAAAATGCTGTTGGTCCTTTAGGGCATAACAGAAACTGCTCTATGGCCTAATCCTGCACCTCCGATGGGATACAATTTGATGCCTCAAATATCCTGCTCCTATTACGGGGGCCTCTAAGAAGCACCTGATGTGAGATGCTCATCCATACAATCCGGAGCAAACAAAGAAGAAAGAGCTGCAGAATTCTGGAAGCACCGGTGCAAAACACAGCCGTGCAAAACAGATCCGCGTTTGATGTCTTTCTAAGAAGACATTATCTTAGAAACATCTCAGTGTGTAAGGCACTAAGCTGATAGCTTGCTACTCATGCAGTGCCTGAAAGACTGAGTTGCTGAAGACTTCATCACAGGCATTATGTTTGAGACATGCTATCTTTCTCTGTTGCCAAATCTAAGTATTTGGGTTTAGTTTCAGCATGGCTGCTGTTGCCATTGCAACGTTACCTGTGGTCCTGCAGAGAAAGCAGGAGACGGCAGTGTTCTCGGTGGTGCCTCAGCTCCACAGGACAAAATACTGGCTGGTTTCTCCTCTCACTTACACAGAAATAACTCCACTGGCTTCAACGGAGTAACACTGTCAGCTCCAAATTGGGTCTGTTGACCTTGCTGAATATGTCTTCAGAGCACAACATTGCTGCTGTTGTTGCTGACGTTACAGGAGGGAGCAATGACGACGTGTATTTGTGTTTTCCTTTGTTGTGGTGGATCTTTGAAATCTAGCTGAGGGAAATCTAGCAACAGGAAACCCTGTTGTAGCCTATGGAATCCCACATAGATTTAGCTGGTATAGAAATAACTTTAAAATTCATTTTATTCTTTCCTTATGATTGTCAGGAAAATCCCAGAATCTCCCATGATACCACTGAACACCGATACTTGTGCTCCCCCAGAGCGGTATGAAACTTCACTTCAGAGCGGTGTTCCTTTGGGAATATCCGGTGATAGCTTCTTACAGAGGCAGCTGGCCTTGGTTTTCCATCCTAGGCCTACTGACACAGCATGCAGAAACCATTCCTGAGCTTCTGGGACTGAAGTGTATTTCTGCTGATACTGAACATAGGTGGTCCTGAAGGCAAAGCTCTGGAGATGGATGCTGCAGTCCTAGGTATTCTGGGTGTAAATCTCTTCCCTGGTATAAGACTGATAAGCAGAATTCTGACATAACAGAATTTGTAGGGTTTTACCTCTAAATAAATCCAAGGGAACTAGGTACAAAACCAGTCTTACTGAATTGGCACAGCCATGTGAGGAAGTGACAGATCCTGACTGTCCAAGCAGTGAAAATGGGGGGAAAGGGGGGGCAGGGGAGCTCATCCGTTTCTAGACAAGGCAGAATCTATCCCCGTTCCTGCCTGGCAGATGACTTTGCCCACATTTTATCTACTGCTGGACCACAGTGTTACAGATGATCACAGCGTAAACGATGTTCTTTTAGTACGGCTTTTGCCTGTGTTTTCTGTAGGATGTAGACTCTCCCTGTGAAATCAGACTCTGTCAGGCCAGGTGCTGAAGAAGACACGTGTTAAGAGATAGTGCTTGTTCCCAAGCTTTCAGGCTAAATAAAACCAGACCAGAGGTGGGRGGAAAGCAGAAGCCTGGGTGAGGGACTTGATGGAGTTCCCACAGCAAGCCTACGGCCAAGGTGGAATTGAGTSCAAACACCTCATACCCTGCTCGTAATGATCAGCGCGGGGCCGCTTCCCAAAGCCCCTTGCACTGATCAGGAGGTTATGATTTTCCTGCCTGTTGCTGTAACACAGAACCTGGTTTGTAAGATATATGAAAATTACGGCTTCATTAATCATATGATCCAATTTCTATTTGCCAGCTATCTGGTCTCTTTTGCGTATTCAGGATTACCAGCAGAGATCCCTGATAACCTAATGAGAACTGCACGTGCTCATTTTGCCTCACTTCTGAAGTCCTGGATGTGTTTATCCTTAAGCATAATTCTTTCCTCAGCCTTGCTCCTGCCTCCAGCCCTGACCTTATCCTAGGCTGTCAGAATAAAAGTTTAAAAATAAATATGCAGCCAGTTTCCTTTTATTTTTTTTAATACAGCTTGATAGTGTTAAAATGCGGAACACAGATCTTCCAATTATCACAAACTGCTGTGATTGCCTATCTGCTTTGCGTGTTTTTAACGTCTATACACCCATTTTAATTTAAGAGAGAAGAATCTTCCATTTACAGAGCTAATGTGGTAAAAGCATAGGTAGGCTGATATTTAATCATAGCCTTCAGACGTAGGGTAAACAAAGTTGAGAGAATGATAAAACATTAACACGCTTCTTGTTGTTATCCTTTATTGTAATGGATGTATTGCAAGTTCATAGCTGGTGGCACAATGCCTGTAGTAAGTACTACACAGTTATGGTTGTGCTGGGTGTTACACGAGTCCTTGGCGAGTTCAGGGTGAGGAGAAAGACGAGGAACAAAGGTGTAAATGAGGTACACGTTGTCTGTCCCACGAGCTGCCAACAGCCAGAGAGCCTTAACTGAGRGACAGCGGACAGAAACTTTCAAAAGCAGCCGACTTACCTTGGAGCTGAAGCACCGRTTTCACATGTGACTTGGGCTTTTAGGAGCCTACATCCCACAGACTTCATGGGGACCGCGCCTGTTCAGAAGCAAAGACAAAAGCCGTTTTGCTCTTGACTTCAAAGGGAAGAGAACCTGGCCCTCCCTGCAATCAGTTCAAAGATGCTGGTGGAGCAGAGGCTGAGAAGGACTCAGAAGTAGAGAAACCCCAACTCTGTGCCCTCTGTGGTGGGAACTGTCCGGTGGCTCCTGTTGGCATGAGCGAGGAACTGACTGGACRGGCCAAACCTTAGCTGCATGCAGTTATGCCGCTTTTTCACACACTTGTGCTGGGATGTAAAGTTGGAGTGAACACAATGCTGTTRTTCACACTGCACATGAATGGACAGAAAAAATGTGTCTAATGTGTCTGGCAGTAAAGCTCACCCCAGCCTACGCTKCACTCAAGGAGTCCTGAGGGCAGCCACCTTAGAAAGGATGGTAGAAGTTTTACCTGGGTGTGTTTGTGCTAAAGACTCTTTTGAGGACTTCTGTGCCATTGGAGTTGCTTTTGCCTACAAAGCTGAAGTAGTGCACAGTGTGCACTGAGGTACTGAGGAGAACCGTGAGGTCTTTGGCTGAAAGCAGCAGTGCAGGCAGAGGGCCCTGCCTGGGCTTTCCCTAAGTGCGGGGGCTGTGGTCTCTTTATTTTGGCTGTGTAGCACAGCCCTGGTGTAAACTGTGTCTCTCTGGAGGTAAAAATAGACCTAACAGCTGGACTCCGCAAAGTCTGGATGAAGACTTTGTGGGGAATAACTTGGAAGAGCACTGGCTGGGTGCCTCAGCAGAGCAAAACGGGGGAGCGGGGCAGCAACCAGTTTCATCAGCAGAGTGTGGAGCATAACAAGGCGAGGAAGATGCTGGGTGGCTGCACCCATGACCACTGATGGCTGSAACAGGAGGGCTGGTACAAGATGCTAGAGCAAGTTGTGCTGGCGGTACAGGACTCGGGCTGACAGCTAGCATAGCACTGGCTCRTTCAGCTCTTTCCAGGTTGCTGTTTTACTTTCCCTGTCAGGTAGTTTCGTTTCATCCCTTTGCTTTGTRTTTGCAAGTGGGAAGCGCGTCAGGACATGGCTGGGGGATGTGGGAGCTGATTTGTTGTTATTCTCAAGGTTGTGACAGGGAGGGGGAAAAGGAGTTCGAAGGTGACTCGGTTGCCATTTTCTGTACTGTATTTATCTTGTGTCAGTCACATGCTTCATGCTTCTRCTGGCTGCCTGAGGACTAGGAAGAAATTGTCTTCACAACTGCTGTAATTTATCACCTGCACTGTAGAGTTTAATTTCACTTTTGAAGCACCGGTGTTGCCCTGGCTGAAAAAAAGGAGGCTGGACAAGCATGCTTATGCTTGTAGTGGTATTGGAAAATTTCTCAAGTACCTGTGGGCAGGTGTGGCTCACATACTTGGGTTAAACCAATCGCCAGATCTAGGGTCAGGAAGGAATTTTGCCCTAGGTSACATTGGCAGGGACTATTGTCTTGTTTTTGTTTTCCTTGCTTTGCAGTGTGGGTTGCGGTTGGCTTCCTAGATTATCTACTGCCATCTTAAGAAATGCTAAAGACCCAGGCTTTAGGCGCACAAGTGGAGAAGTAGATGGAACCCTGCAGGTCTCCGGCCCGCCTCATATAATCACACAGCCACTTTGTGTGCAGAGACTCCAGTCTCAGAAACGTACAAGGCATCCTCAGGGCTGTCAGCATCCTTCAGATTGCCCTGTCATCTGGGCATCTCCACCTAATAAAATCCCTGTAAGTGTGCGATTTGGAAATCTGGCCATGCTGTTCATCTCTCCGGTTCTTTGCCTGTGGCACAGCAGGTTTGGTGGCAAAGGTTTTCAGACTGTTTTGGGTGATGGAGCATTTTGTGACAACGTGCTGTAGGAGGACAGGACACGGATACTCCCTGGAGCTTGTCAGACTGCAGGACGCTTGTGACTGCGAGGCCTTGGACTTGTTGATGTGGGTGATTTTGCCTGAGTGCCACAGAGCTGTCGTTTGGTTTCCTGTGTTGCTGGGGTGGGGCTGTGTTGGCACTGTTCAATTTTTTTAGCAGGATCTTGTAGAAATTACTAGAAGGTTTACATTTAACAATGACTGTTCCTCTACCCCTTATGCGGGATGACTGGAATCACATTAGGAGCATCATTGCATGATCCAAGAAAGGCGGAATGAGAGAGCATTGCTCTGGAGAGACGGCAGGCACTCTTCTCTGTTAATCAAAGCACTCAAGGCATAACTGCACTGTTAATTCATTTCGAATATGTTGCTGCATCTGAATTTCCTAACTAACCGGTGATTAAAACAACATGATCGTTAGAAGTCTCTTGGGGAGTGGCTTGTGTGATGTTGGTATTAATAGGATGAAAACAATCAGAAACTTAGGGGCATTCTTCTGAGGTATTGAAAACCCTTAATGAGACCCTTAGTTATGCAATAATTTCTTTGCAAGCAAACACATGCCTATTATCATTATTATTGTGCTGATTGTTGATATCCCACTGACATGAACAATTTAGAGAATTCCAAGTATTATGCAGCTCTCCTGCCAGCTCAGAATAGGCTGACACAGCTACAGCTACCTATTTAAGAAGATTAGCCTGATTTTATTTGCATAAGAATTTAAAGCGACAAAACCACTTACCACACCCAGGAAATGATCATTAAAAATGAATTACTGCACATTCTTCTATTAGCTGTGTGGTTAACTTCTGAATGCTACAGTAAAAGCCAAATCTAAAGAGAGATGCCCTGGAATATTTTCCCCTAGGTTTTCTAGGTTCTGGGACATGCAGAGAAAATATTTCATTATCCATTCTGACAAAAAGGGATCTTGTGTACAACATACATAAGTATCCTTAAGTGGGCATTCCAYAGCTAAGATGACAAGTAAATCTTTGCATGCCTTGTGTTACTCATACGCAATTCTAGCGGTTCTGCGTGTCTGGGTCGGCCTGTACGTAATGCCAGCCAATACTCTGAGACATCGGACTAAAGCAGTYATAAAACAGTGGGCTTCATTCTCTCTTAAAGTTCCCCCAGTCCCACTGGCAGCAAAAAGGAGCCCTTCAGGAGAGGTAAGCCGTTTTAAGCTGCGGTCTTCTGCTGAAGGGGGGCTGCTTGCAGAAGAGAATCTGTCTCAGCAGCTCGGGTTTTGGAAGGTAAGTGAAAGTAGAGAAGGAGCAAAAGCAGATGGAAAAGCGAACATAGAAAATTTGTCCCTCTAAAAAGTCTCAGCCGTAGGCTGCTCTCCTCGTTGCTGTTTTCTGGTACTACAGTAGTAGCCAGAGGCCCCTGCCGAGGCCAGTGCCCTGCTGTGCTGGGAATGAGATTCAGCCGGGACAATCCGATTCTCTTTTTCAGCTGAGAAGTCCCCAAACACGCCCAGGGACAAAGATCAGGCTGACCAAGGTAGCTCGAACCCCCAGATGCCCAGACGCGATGCCAACGGTGAGCATCCATCCCCGCCTGGAGGCCGTTACAGGTATAACGCACATTTAACTCTCCGGTTTCGGCAGGAACGGGGAGCAGAGGTGGCCGGGCTCCCGGCACCCCCACCCCAGCGGGGACCAAGCGCCCGGGGCGGCGGGGCCGGGCGGCGGCGGCGGCGGCGGTGGCTCCATCCCGCGGCACCGGCGGCGGCTCCATCCCGCGGCACCGGCGAGCCGCGCCCGCCCTCTGCCGGCACCGGCACCGGCACCGGCACCGGCATCAGCACCGGCATCAGCACCGGCACCGGCACCGGCACCGGCACCGGCAGCGGCATCGGCACCGGCACCGGCACCGGCACCGGCACCGGCACCGGCAGCGCCCGGCCGGCGGGGAGCCGGGCCTCTACTGCCCCGGTCACCCAAGAGCCGAGCTCTGGGGGAAGCTGCTGGAGAGAGGGGGTTACTGTTGGTCGAGTTTAAAAAAGAATGGTGTTATTTCAAAACGTCAAGGAGAGAATCATATTTTTTTGTGTTTCTTTTTCTTTTCCCCCGAAATTTAGTTCGAACTATTTTCACGTCTGTTGAAATGATTGGAAATAGTTTCATTTTGAAGCCTTTGAAATTTTAAAAGCCTCTTCAGTAATAATTTAGAAAATATTTTCGGAAATAAGAAAGGATGCCTGAAAGAGATTTCCCCCCGCCAGCCAAAGGGGCAGCAGCAGCAGCATTCCAGCCCAGCTCCTAGCAATGAGACAGCAGGGAACAAAATGCAAAATGTCCACCAAGAGACAGTAACAGTGGTGAGAACACCTTTTTTTTTCAATGGACTGTGTGGCACTTGCATAGCTGTGTCAGCGAAACAAGGCTGAAAAGTGCCTAGAAAGGAAATTGCACCTGATGCAGCCCCTGATCACAGTGAAGGCACTATCTGGCCGTATTTCTTAAATGCATCTTTGTGGTGAATTATGCCTCYGGAGTTTCCAGCCTTCCCCAGCCAGGAACTCCATACCAAAATCTGCACATGACTGAAAGCAGCACGACAGCTAACCACACCGCGGAGAGCCAGGCAAGAGGTGCCCTGGGACGAAATCGGACACAGAGGTAATGGATGCCTGAGGGTCCCTGCTCCATCACAGGCTGAGGCAGGCCTGGGCCTGCAGCTTTCTCCCAAGGTGACCTAGGGATGGTWGGTCTCAGCTCTCCCGCCTTGCTTCCTCCCAGAGCTAGGGATTCAGATTGCTCAGCCRTCCCTGTATAATCACAGCCTTGGCGGTGAAGCCACACGTTTGCAGAGCTTGTGAGCCGAACGTTGCTTACACTCTGTGATCCCAGGCAGCGGCAGTGACTGGCGAGAGATGGCTGTGGGACTCGCACACTCTGGTTCTCAGGATACTAGCAAGTATATCAACAAACCGCCAATGCATTCAGCATCTCTTCTTGCCACTCCCATGGCAGTTAAGGGACCTAAAAGTGATTAGGTGTCTGACCTGAACCGATTTCCAGGGGAGCAGAGCACCAGCATCTGTCTGAATTCTTCAGAATCATATGCCTGAATGGCCACAAAAAGTAAAATCGTATCATTGTACAGGGAGAGCTTCCACCTCAAGATCAGGAATTGGCAGGTTCATGCAAGGAGCATTTCTATTTCTGTACCCATGTCCACACCTCTTACATGTGGCTAGATGTTTGCTTCCAAGGCTGTCAAGCTTATCGTTTATGTGGACCCTAAATTCACTACAGAAGACTTCTTTGTCAGCTTGAGCTTCTCAGTCTGTGTGATGAGAATGGGAAGACACTGCGCAGCGGTAGGAAGAGTGACACTGGCAGACCATGGAGAGTCCTGCTATTACTGAAGCCCGCAAGTAGAAATGCTTTTCTTGTCAGTGACACTGGTGCAGGGTCCATATAAGGAGGGATGCACTTGTGCTGTTACAAGCCAGGACAGACATTCAGGAATTTAGGGCTCCACACTTGTCTTGCCAGAACATTCTGCCATGAGTTTAGGGAAGTCACTTAACATGAAATCCTGTTCTGATGGGAGCCTTGCCATGGAATTCAGTATTTAATAAACACAAGAGAAAAATGTCCCCTGTTTGACATCAAAGAGGAAGTACTTTGGGGCYGAGACTGTCTCTTGCTGTGGTGGTTGGTGGCCCTTTAGTCCATCAGTTACACACGGAACAAGAAATAAGAGCTGTATAACTGAACGAGAGAGAGAATTTAAGTCTCTGATTAAGGGAAAAGAAAAAAAAATTGCCCTTGCAAAGACAACTGGGACGCACCTTCAGCTCAGGGTTTTCATAGACCATGAGGCAGAAGAGAGAAATAGAAGTGCAGACCCCTGCAAACCARGGGGCCAGATTGGTGGCAGATAGGACAGACTGATTTAATGTTGCAAGGAGGTCAAAACAGAAACTTTAGCATCAAAGAAAGGAGGAGTGCTGCAAGAGCCCAGTGCTCACAAGTGGCACTTACCAGAGGTATCATATAAACTTAACCCTGCTGTCGTTATTCCTATTGGAAAGAAAGGAGGTGAAGGCCATGACCTGTGAAGCAGAGGTCAGATGTTACAGACCATCAGACAAAGGAAGTGACAATGGGGAAAGCTTCTTCTCTGAAGCGTTACCAGATGGTAGCTAATCTCAGTTAGGGGAGAAGGCATGGCCACCAAATCTACACGGGCTCCCTGAACCTGACACTCAGGCATTATCAAGGGAAAAGGCTGTTCTTCCAACTGTTACAAGACAGACTATACAATGCAACCCATGCAGTTAATCACAGCACTGTGCTGGTTTGGGACAGAATTTGCCAAGATCAGATATATAACTCGTATTTGCTTGTTAATTGCTTCAGCATAAGAGCTGGAATCTGAAATAGCCTGAAAATTTCTGCCTTAATGGAAATTTTTCCTCCTGACCCCTCTGCTTATTTGTGAAAATGACTTTGTTATATGATTTAGAGGAAAGCACTGTCAGTCAGATCAAGGGTTGGTATGAACTGGCAGAGCCCTGTGATCAACATTGGGGTCTGTCCTAGTGACTTCTTTTACGGTAATAGTGGTGGAAATTCTGCAGTCCTTGCATTCAGCTGCAAATCTGCTCCGACATTTACTGAGAAATCTCTGCTGGCTGAGCTCAGATAGGACTCCAGCATATTTCCATATCTGTAGCGGGGATGAGGAACACACGAATGGGCATACAGGTGGAGGTGAGCTCAGTAGTCCCAGAGCGGCATCTACTCAAGGCAGTAGGGCACAGACATGGAAACTTAGATGCTTCTTGTGGTGTTCATCACTACATGGCTTGCATTTAATCTTGTCCGAGTAGCTTATGTTTTCACYGTGCTTCTGTTGTCTGCCTGGATGAGAAGGAATAGAGCCCTCATTAYTGTAAGCAGCTGCCACGAGAGCCGCATGCACAACGCAGAGCTGGGACGTTGCTGTGCCYGGCGAGAGCCTCACGTGACAAAGACCACGATCGGGTTCGGGTCTCTTCCAGTCATTTCTTGTATAGGAATACTAGGTTTACTAGGACTCCAAGCTAAGTGGTCTTACTGTCTATCTTTGGGAAACCTCGGTGATGTGATTTGAGTCCCTTAGTTTSGCAGAGCACTCAAAAGGTTTAAAAAAAACCCAGCCCATGGAAAACAACGGCAGCTAAACACCTTCATGAAATTCGGTGTGTGCCAAGTTGGTTCTTTCATTGCTGTGGTGGTCAGACCTCCTCAGCATTATGCACGTGAGCAGTATCACACACGTATCTGCACGCCTTTTTCCACAACCAGGAAAAGCAGTGAAGACATACCTTACATGCCTGCCGCTCATGGCCTTAATACTTGGAACTGTTACAATCTGATTTAAGGTCCTTACTTCCACCAGTCCTCTTGGAAATGGTGCATAGCAACACACGCTTCTTAAAATGATCCACTGTGCCGTGCCTGTGTGTTTGTGTCTACCAGTAATATCATTTTGTATGCCTGCCAGGTGGGACGTACGGCTCGGAACTGTGGAAGCGAGAGCTGCAACGCAGGCCAGGGGAAGTCCAGGAATGGAGTTCAAAGCCGTAACATGGAGGGTAACAAAAGCCTCCCGAGCCCACTGTGGTATACCCCCAAATGATCCTGCCACATGCTGGGAGATGTTTTCCCAGCCGATTTTCTGGGTACCTCAGCCACCCTGTAATGAAACGARGTTATGAATACAGCAGAAACGCAGGTGTTACCCATGATATAAGCTGTAAAACCTCCCCAAACTTGTGCTGCTTTTGCTGTTGTTACCTCCTGAGAAGTTCTGCTTCACYTTTTGAGTGCTGTTAACGGTGACATTTCAAAGTGTTTTTGCYGTGCTAAATGTGTATAGCTAACACAGGAAGCAGAAGACACAGAGCTTGCAAAGAGCCTTGCTCTGCCCSTTCATACAGTTTACCAGTCTTGAAATTACCTTCAAAATTTGGGTCTGTTGAACCTGGGGCACATTTCTGGTTTCTTTTGGGCATCTTACTGTTATTGGRTGAGATGGACTCGGCAGGGCAGGCAAACCTTTTAAAGAGAATGGACTGTTTTCCCCCCAAACTGGCAGCTATTTATTAGGAAATGGCCACAAAGTGACATTATTTTAGAACTGCAGCAGTAGAGCAGAGCTGGCTGGAACTCAAAGCTTCAGTGAAAACTTTCAGCACGATTTCAAATTTTGTTGAACAAGAGAGTTGGAGGTTTTGACTAAAATGTTTCTGAAAATAGCAAAACTCTCACCCACTCAGAGAGCTGAATGTGAAACCTCAAATTTTGATGGAGAGAAAAAAAAGCGATGACATTTTCCTTCCAGTTTTGGATCAGCCCCAACAATAAACCTCGCTTTATATAGGAACCAAATAGACATAATAGGAATGAAACTGTACATAGATCATAAATAGAAAATACAAGACTAATACAAGTACTACCAGACTTGTTCAGATATGCACAAGGCACAAAGTTGAAGAACAGCAGAAAAGAAAATGAAATGAAGGGGGAAGATATAGCTTAGATGCTGCAAAATGAGACCAGAGTAGAGATGGAGGCACAGAGGTAAGCGCGGTGTCCTGGTGCAGCGGGAACGCTCCCAGCCCAGCAACGGAGAGCTTGCAGTCATGGACGAGGCAAGGAGCGCAAGGCGRGGAGTCTGCCCTCTCTCAACAGTCACGTCAGCGTACACGCAAAGTCACCGCCACAGTGCCCAAAATGCCAGTGGAAGGGGCTGAGGGGCAAGTGAAAAGGAGGACTGGTGGCACAGAGAGGTGAGGTAACGCCAGGGAARGGCGCACGAGTCGGGAAGGGGGAAAGGAGGAGTGCTCGGTGCAAACGAGAGCTTGCAGGGAGCCCCGCCGGGCAGGGGCATGAGCGGAGGGAAGCTGCCTGCTCAGGTTGAGTTGGGAAGTCTGAYGGCACCGTGCAAACCGGTGGCAAGTGGCAGCTGACCTGGCCTGGCTAGGAACTGAAGATGTATCTGTGCTGCCCCTGGGGATGTGGAGGGCCCGGTGGCTGCTCTGGCCGCCCAGAAGCTGTTCCTCCAGAGGACTGGCCCTGCTGCAGCCCTCGGGCAGATCATAGAATCATAGAATCATAGAATCATTAAGGTTGAAAAAGACCTCTAAGATCATYGAGTCCAACCATACCTGCCCTCGCCCGCCTCGGCCTGGGCTGAGGGGATTTCAGGGAGCTGCCAGAGGTGTTTGGCAGCCGCCATGAAGAGCCTTATGCCTCAGCCAACCTCCCACAGACTTGTCTACCCGCCAAGCCCGGGGCCCCGGGAAGTGCGAACAGGGAGTAGCAGCCATACACTGGAGCGGCAGGAGCTGCGTCGGGAGAGACTGATGATTCCTTCGGCCAACAGAGCCGGCTGGGACCTACAAGCTCAGCTCCTGGCTCTGCCGGAGGCTTCCTGGGTGCCTTTGGTGCCACTGCCTCTGGGTCTCGCTTCTCTGACTGCGAAATGGAAATAACGAGTATCATCTCCTCCGTCTTGCTTATCTGCTCAACCGATTTGCGGGCGGTTCACGTCTTGGGCTGGGTTTTGCTCCCTGTCTCTCTGCGCTCCGCGCAGGGGATCCCAGGGGCACCGCCGTGGGACAAAACCGCGAGAACAACAATAACTGCACGGTCCTGGCACAGGAGGGGGGAGGATTGTTTTCAGCCTTCGCAGCCCACGAGTGTTGGTACAAATGACAGATACAATCGGGCCTCAGGGTTTTTTTTACGTTTATGTGTCTGGGGAAGGATGTCAGCGGCTGTTCTCAGCCACTCTGTCGAACTGAAGCTAAAGATTTGGGCAGGTGGGGGAGAGAGGGAGAGAAACGCATTGAATTGCCATCGAAAGAAACATGCATAATTCCTAGAAATGCTTTGTGTCAACTTCAAAGATCCTACTGGGAATGCAGCTTATTCTCTGACCAACATGTTTCCTTTGCAAAAGGCAGCAACTGATGTCTTTTTTTTTTTTTTTTAGTCTCCAGCAACAGTCAGTACTTATGTTTTCTTCGTCTGAAATGCCTGTAAGTTCAATCAGCTGAAATAGCTTAAATGCAGTAAGGGATGGGGAGAGTTCACATGTCGCTCTAATAGGACCTTGAGACAAAATGTGGCCTCACTGATGTAACTGGAGGTTTTGCTTCAGTTCTCTGCTGATCTGTGAAGGATAAAGCAGGAAAGAAGGAAATACTTAACCCTTCTGGTAGAAGACACCATGGGAAGCAGAGAAACTAAGACAACATTCTTCTAAAGCCCCATCGCAGAGTTGTGGCTAAATCGGCATGAAGTTCTTTCTCCTCCCACTGACTTTACAAGAGTATAAAAATGGCATTTTTGAAATTTTTCTGGTGTTCCATTTGAGAAAAAAACAAACAAAAAACCAGCCAAACAAAAACCCTGCAATAGTTAAGCACTGTTACTTAATAGAGCTTTAAATGCTAACCAGCATCTAGTGCAAAGGTATCAACTTTAAGAACATATTTTCTGAYCATGGTTAAGTCTAAGGTTTAACCTCAACCAGTGATTTTTTGCTTAAGCCTTAATGTGTTTATGGCATACTGCTTGTGGTGACGATCCTACTTTCAATAGCAGTATCTCTGCTTCAAAGCCAGGTCTGTCTTCTCCTTTCACTGAAGTCAGCACTCTGCTGAAAAAATTCTGTGGATTAAAAAAAAAAAAAAAAAGAAAAAAAGAAGTTGTTTTAAAAACAGCCAGGAAACAAACATATTTCTGAAATTATTTAAATTTTTAAAAAGGAGAATTTATCTTTTTTGTATCCTGGCATTATACACGCCAGTGTCATTACTTCATGGCCTCTACTGAACCAGACAGGCTGCGAAACCTAAAGCCTTTATCCAGTTTCTCTTTGATGAACCCTCAGTGCCTGTTTTTGGAATTTTGTTTCATTTTTTCATTGAGGGAAGTGCTGGCACCATCTGCTGGGATTTTTGTCACTGCGACCAGTAACGTTAGGATTTCAGTCCTTGCATCTATAAACATACTAAATATTCCCAGTTTGACCTATATGGCTACATTTTTTTTTTTTTTTTTCATATGCACTTCGGTCGGGTTTAGATTTGAATTCCCCAGGCCTCAGCGATTCCCTGCCCGGGTTGAAGGAGGCTCCCTTACCAGGGGTGGGATGCCCGGGGAGCGGCTCCGTGCGCCGTCCCGGCTCCGAGCTGCCCTCCTGCTTTGCCTCACTCCTGCTCCGTGCAGGAGGGCTCAGAAACGCTCCCGCTGTTTTTCCACTTCTTTCCTCACCTGGCAGGCTTTGGCGAGCCTGGCAGACMAGGCAAGGCAGGCACACGGCTGGCTGTCAGGATGCGGGGAGGTCCGCTGACTTCTGTGCAACAACCCATAGTGCAGGGGCATCAAATGCAGCCAGCTACCTTTGCTTAACGAGCGCCTCGTGTTTAAAGACAGGGAACAGTTTCTCAGGCATTACTGAGATGAAGACGAAATTCCAGGCAATTAAAAAATCTTCTGTACAGTTGGGTGCTGAGAGTAAAAAGATTAATAAAGGTATTTTGCGACAGGACAAAGGGTAATGGTTTTAAACTAAAAGAAGGTAGATTCAGACTAGATATAAGGAAGAAATTTTTTACAATGAGGGTGGTGARACACTGGCACAGGTTGCCCAGAGAGGTGGTAGGTGCCCCATCCCTGGAAACATTCAAGGTCAGGTTGGACGGGGCTCTGAGCAACCTGATCTAGTTGAAGATGTCCCTGCCCACGGCAGGGGGGTTGGACTRGATGRCCTTTAAAGGTCCCTTCCAACCCAAACTGTTCTATAATTCTATTGATTAGCTTTACAGTAGCCACACAAGGAGCCAATATGACTTGAGTCCTATTGTCCAGGTCCTGTATAAACAGATTTTATCTGCCCAGGAGGCCACTGAGTTTAGATRGAGAAGACAGAAAAAGACTGGGATGAAAAACAGCAGCAATGAAAGGTGGAAGCATTTCCTTGAGCTTGCATAAGATTCAGAGCAGGAAACAGATATCAGTCTGTGACAATATAACCAAACTCTTTTCCTGTAGACCTCAGAGCAAGATTTTAATAAGTAAAGAACCGTGGGAACCGGCAGTCACAGCAGCAAAGAAAGGTCTTCTTTTTTAACATTTTCAGTCTAAAATGTAACTGGAAATTATTGTAGTCATTAGATCTGGAAATCACTATAGAAATTAAATTCACAAGCTTGTAGGTAATGTAAAAGTAGAAGAATGTGTTAAGTACCATCTATGTTTGTGTCATATTTTCAGGAAAATAACAAATATTTAAAAAGAATGCATACAAGACTATGTATCATTCATATGGAATTGTCAAAGCTTTGACTCGCAAAGATCATAATATAGATATTTTAATAATTTGAAAGTRTTTTACTAGATATATTTACTCTGTAATAAATTAAGAGATACTTTAATCCTTATGATAGGTGGCTCATACATTAAACCCGAAATATAAACACCTGTTATATTTTGTGGACAATTTCCCATTTGAATCTCCAGATTTATCAAGGATAGGGTGATTTAGTTTTTGTGTGGATCCAAAATGAAATTATTCCCCCTTAGGGTTCAAAAGCAGTTTTTAAGGTGGTACAGTGGAAACACCAAAACAAAACTAATCTAATGAGGTTTTCTACTCTGGAGTGACAAAGTCACTCAACTCTGATTTAACTTGTCATCTAAAGAAAATGAGCAGAAACTTTCTACTGCAAACGATCACATTGCAAGTCTCTCTGATGCTCTGTACTGACTTGAACACTAGTGATTGCCAATCCCTGCAGAGTATTGCCATTTTGAGGCATTTTCAGGTACTTCTAAAAGGAGGCATAATAGTTGTGTGGTTGAACAAAGTATATGAGGTCTTGCTTTTGGAGCTGAATTTCATCTCCGATGTAAGTATGTACCCACACTTGGAAAACTTAAAATGTGAAACTGGGCAATTCATATTCAAGTTTTGCCTTCTTGCTGATTTTGTCAATATTTCAAATGTTGCTTTGGCAAATTTTAAAGCACCAAAAAACTTGATAACAGTTGACAAAACTCAGCATTAATAATTTGAAACAGATGCCAGACCTACCTGCATTCAGATTTATGTGCTATGAATAGGTCTATTGGAGGGACGGGTGACGGCACCTGCCAGTTGTCAGGAAAATGGTCTGACATTCAATTTGTAGACCCATTTCTTCAGTGCAGTCTCAGACACTGCTCAGTGCTTCTTCCAGCCTCATCTTCAATGTACTGTGGAGCACATTGTACTGAGGAATCTGACGGCCCTGGGCAGATGGAGCGGTGATGTCATCGGGCTTTTCCATTTCTACTTCCTATGAACATTTGCCTTATTCTTACATCCCAGCTCTTTCTCGACATGTTTTAGACTAGAAACATTTTTCTTTTTTTGGGTGCAGAGAAGGAATCACTTCTTTTTGATTTCAGACAAGATCTGGCAAGTAAGCTCTTGTTGCTAGTCAAAGAAAAAGCCTTAAAAAAATTAACACAGAATCTGTGTTTAGGAAAGTGATTTGCATAAGCTGTACACTTGGTTCTTAGAGTTGGAACAGTTCTAACCTATGACAAATTCCTCTGTCTGGGCTGTCTTCCAAAATCATTTTCATCTACCCTGGCAAAAGAACTGAAGTCTGCGTTCTGCACTAATTAACAGCCTTCAGGAGAAGGGCCCCAGTTGAAATGCTGACACACTTTGTACACGCTTTATTTGTGAAAGGGGATACTGAGCCCATTTGATGGCGCCTCCTGCTCCGTCATGCTGTGCAAAATTTTAAGTGGGGAAACAAAATGGGTACAGTTATGTCTTGTTAAGATTCTGAGTTACTAAAACACTGCAGTTTTCCCCATTAAAAAGCACGATACTGGGATTTTTTAATCTTTGAATAACACTAATAAGCAGTAAAAAGACTAAAACCATGGCAGTTCCTTAGTGAATATGAACAGACACTCACAATTTTTATGAACCATTATGGCTTAATGCAGCTGAGCCCCTCTCTCAACAAATGTCTTCATTTTGGACACAGCAGAAAATACACCCAACGTCTCTTTTACATAAAACTGGAAACTGCTGAAAAGGGAAGGCAGGGAGAACAGCTGTCCCGATAACTCTGGAGTTCTTCTAGCAGGTCTACCCGGTCCCATGAGAAAGCTTTCCATGCTAGATCCATGAAAGGATTCATAGCTTTTAGGCACCCAAAGCATTCAACGGAATTCAGAGTCCTTGACTGAGCAAGGCACTCAGAAAACGACACATGTGGAGAGCCAGGCATACTGAAACACAGCATCCCAAACAACTAGGAGACACACCTATGTAGTCACGAATAAATGGGAGATGGCATAATGTTAGTTTTCTATAGGAGAGCATCCATTCCTGTTTGGGCTTCCCACCAATAAGCTCCCTTCTGGAGCTTTGTGTTTGAGCCAAGAAAGCTCCTGCTTGCAAGGTACAGCCTTCTACAAGAGGAACAGCCTATGCCAGGTTCAGATTCAGTCCCTGCTCTGTGTGCTATGATTACCGCCTTTGAGCTGAACGTCCAACCACAGAGCTATCAGGGACCGTCCTAGGCACGTCCTTTCTAGGCACACGAGGCACGTGCTTTCAAAAGAAAAGCACCATGAATGCTTACATGTCCCTGTATTATCAGCCACGTGCTCYGTCACTGGGAGACAAACCGTCCGCTAAGACAGCAGGGAGGCTGTCTTAGTCTCTTCTTCTGAAGTTGTTGAYCTGAGYATTCACCATCTGCTTTGGAGATCTGAATACACACGTGCTTAGGCTGAAGAGAGAATCTGACCCTGGATGCTAACTATTTCATCCAAGTGCCCAGCATGAGGCAAGGAAAGAAACTCCTTTTCTGGCTTCTGTGTGTGGAGCCTCACCTAGGAAGTGTGCTCTGAAAACACTGATTAGACTCAACTCTGCAGCTGAACTACATGGAGAGCTCCTGTGGAGACTAATAGAGCTTAACTAGGGTTCAATGCACTCACCCTGGTCAGGGAAGGGAGTGAAGTKCATCTATCCAGCAGCAGATGTTCAGATGCTTAGTGACCTGTGGGAAAACACTTGGTAGAGGCAAGGCCATTTAGGCAGCTGCATGGTGTTTGAGGAATTTAAGGAATCCCAGCCCATGTCTTAGGCTTTTCTCCTTGCTCCTTTGCGATGAGTGCAGAAAAGAAAAAAAGGAAGAACAGGAGGATTTCTCTCTCAGATATTCTTGCAGAATGTCTCCTCAGGCTTCGCCCTGCTCGCCTGCTGCAGCCCTCAGTAAACTATCTCATTGTGAAGCAGGAATGCACTGATTCTGTAGCCACTGAGACAGATCCAGGGCTTCTGCTAGCAAATAAACTAGCAAACATAATCAACATTCTTTGTGAATCCTCATCGTTGCCTTAGGAGGAGGAATTTCAAGTCTATATTCTATGAACCTTAAATGCGAAGTTTCCGAAAGCACAAATGCTCCAATATTTTCCCTTCTTGGGTACAGAGGACAATTCTGTCTTGTTTTTGTCCCTAAAAGTATTGACTGTGCTAAACACTAGGCACGTGCTTTCAAAAGAAAAGCACCATGAATGCTTACATGTCCCTGTATTATCAGCCACGTGCTCCATCACTGGGASACAAACGGTCCACTGAAATGCGGCTGGCCTGGACGTTCCACATACCAAGCAGATGCAAGCAGAATGCCATAGGGAAATAAGAAACACATTGTATGTGATTTAAAAGGCTTACAGCTATGGAATATCCTTCTGAAAGCCTAATGAATATCTCCAACACATACGAAATCGAAATACAAAACGCGCCCTGCATCAGAATACAAAACCACGGAACTGGAGATAATCTCTGAAGAGACCCACAAAATAAATCTACTGACAGCAGCACCTATAATCRTACAACCCCAGCATTTGGCTTGTCAAAATGTTTCCAAGCTCAGGATTTTCTGTGGAGAGGAAACTGTCCACGGATATTCTTTCTTAATTTTATGTCTTCTGTTTGCCACTCAAATAAGCTTGTGTGCTGGGTTTGGGGTTTTTCTTTGTTTTGCTTTCTTAGATGCTAATATGGCCCAGACTGACTTTGACAAAGTTACTGATTATAAATTCAGCTTGCTTTCCACAGGGCTGGAAAAGGACCATTTAAACAAGCACTTGTTCAAGTGACTGAAAATACAGGCTTTTTTTTTACCTGGTGACTGGTGAAGTGATAATACCCTATGTTTAGATCCAGTGAGGAGAATATTTAGGAAAAAGGAGGAGGGAGAGGGGAAAATCTCTCAGGATTAGTCTTGTAAAGGTGCTTTTTTGCATGGACCTYCCTGGTTATTTCAGATATGAGCTCTTGGAAGTACACCTGCAGAGTTTCCACCAAAAGCTGAGGTGGCAAAGGTGGCAAAGGCAAGGGGAAAGAGGTTAAGAAGATAATTTCATCCCTCATTCTCAAAGGGAAACACAGCTCTGAAGCAATTTATTCTAGAAATGTGTTAATTCCTGAGTTTTCCCAGTTGCTGTAGTAAGTGGAGGAATGGCTGGTGTGTTATAGCTGTATTGTGAGGTGAGAAGCAGGGTTAAGCAGGCCAGGCTCAGTGACTTTCTACCCACAAGACTGGTTGTAACAAGGGCTCAGAGTGTCTACTCTGTGGTTAAGCAAGCTGAACCCAAGGTATGTAAACAGCATAGGTTGTGTTGTTTCTCCTTATCCCTGTGTCATATGCCTTACATAAAGGAGCTATGACACACCTTAAGGAGCAGAAAGCATTCAGACTCTCCTCCTCCAGAGAGTGCTAAAAGCTTAGAAGCATGCTCGAAAAGCAGTGGACAAGTTTGGCTTTGAGAACAGGCTCAGCCTTGCTCATACAGTGGACCAAGTGTATCAAGGCTTTGRAGCAAAAGCAGACACAGCATAGCACTTTTATATGCAAATCCCAGCAGATGCCTCAACTTTGGGGACAAAGTTCTGGGAAAAGGTGTGGGAAGACAAYACCAATAATACAATACWATACAATACAATAGTACAATAATAATGCAAAAGCTCTGCCTACCATTYCCCACGTTGGTCCTGCATGGACAGATGATCAAGACTGCCAGGAACAAAATATGTACTTTCACACACAAAAAGAGGAAGAAAAGTAACAGCTATAATAGACAGGGACTAGGCTGAGATTTAGGAGACCAAGCTGAGAGCCTTCAGCACTAATTTCTGCTCTGCCACTGACCTGCTGTAGGACCTTGGGAAACTCATKTTGCTTCTCTTTTCTTGCACACTCACAGTATAAACTCTTCAGGGTGGGGACTGTCTTTTGTTACACATTTAAACGGCACAATGGGAACTTAGTCTTAGTTCAGGCCCATTGGTGCTRCTGCAGTTGAAATAATAACATGTAAACAGATTATATCAAACAACCAAATCAATTGGTGGAAGAGTGGAGATGGGAGTGAAAAGAGATATGGGTGAAAGAATGTGAAGGAGCAGAAAAGATAGGGAGAAAGAATGGCCTGAAAGGAAGAAAGTGAGAAAAGGGAGTAAACAAATGGTAGAAGAGAAATTGAACACAGACAGACGCTGGTCATTCTGAGATCAGCTGATGCATGCAGTTTCCCACTGTCCAGAGACAGATCTGGAAGTGGCTCAGACAGAGAAAGGGGTGAACAGGTTAAGCAAAGCTTTCCCTTGTCCCCAGTAAGAGAACTAGYGCTAATACCATCCTGCCCTTCGCCGTCTCTCTGCCAACCCTGGTTCCCTGTTCGTGAAGTCCTAAAAAGCGTTTAGTAATCTGAACCTGTAAGACACTTGGTTAAAGGCAGTGGAATCTCTCTTTAAAGACCCAGCACAACTATATCCCCAGCACACCGTTATGCCAGCATTTATTAGTCCTCCAGGGGTCATCTTTGACCCGTGCTAATGTAATCCTGCTAAAGCCTTCTGGCGTGTCTGGGGCCTGACTGTCCTCAGCAACACACTGGTGTGAAAAATTTTTGGATTAAGATAAAATTAAAATAYAATTTTCAGGCATTTTTAGAGGAATTCTTTAGCTTTGCTTGTGGCTAAGTGATAGATAGACTCTAAAAGGTTACAAATAACAGCTAAGTGGCTCAGAATATTGTGATAGAAGGTGAATTCTATGGAGACGGCCCAAGCTAAAGCTTTTTAAAGTCGATGGAAAGATTTCTCTGTCTCTCTGAGTGTTGAATTGGTCTGCGAGAGACTGGATGAGATCCAATTGAGGCCCATAGTTACCAGAAGTTGCTACCAACCAATGGCTATTCAGTGAGTCACATTAAGCRAAAAGATGGTTGCAGTAACGTGCTCAGTGACCAATGCCTGCAGACACAAAATATTTTTCATTCTTCATAGTGGTCTGGGGTCAGAAGACCAGGAAGGAAAGGGCATGAAGGCAATAATAATAATGAATTTATCAGTCCACGCATGCCCCCCACCGAGGGGTCTGGAGGAACAGTCAGATGAATGTAAACCCCACTCTGTTTTCCGAAAGGTATTTGGTCCAGAGGGCTGCAGGCTGAAGTCACTGTGCCTGTCAGGCTGACTCCCTTTACCAACAGTGAACTGCTGCTTTAAAATAAAAATCCAAGAATTGACCTACAACCACTACACCGCCAAATACAACTGAGATTTCTTAGAATCTGCTCTCACTGTGTCTTTTGTGTAAAATGTTTCCTAAGATGTCTTTGTATAGCTATTAGCTCTTGTAGCTGCTGTGGTGTTAAACTTTTTTAAATGGTAAGTCAAAGYGTTTCCTTGAAATCTCTTCTGAAATCCTCTTTTGTTATGGACCACTCTCAAGCTAAATCTGGAAAGCAAAGAAAATGTAATAATGAGACTGTTAAGGGAATGGGTAATATTCCTTCACTCTCACTGAAAATTACTCAGAAGCATAYCTTTAAGGGAGCACGGATTTCAGGTCAACCCGAAAGAAGACACTGGAATGAAAACTGGTTAAGATGAAGGATCAAAGTGTGATTATTAGAATCATAGAATCATTAAAGTTGGAAAAGACCTCTAAGATCATCAAGTCCAACCGTTAACCCAACACCACCATGCCCACTAAACCATGTCCCGAAGTGCCACATCTATATGTTTTTTGAACGCCATTGCAARTCTGTCAGGGGAAAGTTAAACTAAACACTGCAACACTTTTTCTATTGGTAAGGCTGGTTAATAGAATAGGACAGAATACATTGCCTAGAGAAATCGTGGAATTTTTAATTCTGAACACTTTTAAGCAGAGACCAGGCAAATGTTTGCTAGAAACAATTTAGGTAGTGCTGATGCTATGGTGGAGAAGGGGAATAGACCAGAAGACCTTTTCAGGTCTCCTGTAAATTTATCTTCTTTGATTCTGTGCCTACAAACAGAAAGGAGTGTTAGCCAAGAACATGCTAAACTTGGGAAGGTGTGCAGTAATGTTTTAAATCCATTTATATACAAACTAAAATTTAAGAAAATATACATATGAGATGAAGAACTGCAAATGAAAGATGACAGAGAAATAACACACAGGCATTTGAAATGTGGGCTGAAAATAAAACAGGATTCAGCTTGGAAAATGCATGCTAACATACTTGGGGAAATAGAATCTGAAATAATATCCTCAGTGGGAAAGCGAAACCTGGAAATCATTTATGTTACAAAGGAGTCTTCTGGCTGATTGAGGACAGCGAATTAGATTGATGTGTTTCAAGCACCACTGTAATGGATGGAGCTCAGCTGGGACTTTCAAATTCAGGTTTGCTGCTGCTGCAACTGAGGCACACAAATAAATCCCCCAGCACTCACGGTAACAGTCTACCAGCTGATTTATACCTCCACTGAAAATTTGGCTGGAAGTGTTTAGAAATTCATGCTGTTTTACAATGCGAAATTAAACTGACCACCTGCCCTAGGAAATAGCTTTGGTGTTGAGTCCCTGAAGCTYCACCTGGAGACCAACAGCCAGCTCTAGAGATATGGCCTGATGACGATCTGGCTGAACACTGTTTTCCAACATATTGAGTAAGGTAACAGGCACCCCTCCACACCTCCCCACTTTATGTGTAGTAAAGCAGTCTGAGCAAGGTCTTGATTCACTGACATTAGTAAACACTAAAATTCCTCTTGCTGGCTTTTATGGACACAGAATTGTACCAATACTGGATATTCAAAATTTCTGAGATTAGCTGGAAGAAAAAACTAGGCAAGTAGGTGGGGAAGAATTCAAGTGGTGAGATAAATCATAGAAACCTGCATGAAGAACTGTTAAGAAAACCACAAACGCAGATATTGACAATCTCTTAGTTTTTCAATTCTTTCTAATTATTAGACATAGTCTCTTTTACCTGTCTCGGCTACCAGCTATKTTCCCTACCAGTCTGTTCACAAGGAGATCTAAAGCCGTTGAGCAAAATTCCTTCTCCACCCGATAAGAGCAATCGATTCGAACTCCAGACCCTTGCTTATGCAAGGAACTTTAAAATGTGAGTAGGCAGAGATGACAGAAATACTACACCCCACCTGGTGTACTGTTGGCAGCACCTTTTTACCTAGTTGCAGAGAAAAACAACATATTAGTTTCAGAGACTTTTATTTCCTCGGAGTCCAGGAGCAATAATTTTGTTTTAGATGTTTTCTTTAACACAAAGTTTTCCATTCKGTCAGTGGCACACTCAGCAGCTCCTGCCATAAGCACAAGTCCAAGCACAGTGTGACTTCATGAAAGACCTTACATCAGCTGATGGCAGCAATGGGAAAGTCTGTGTTTGCTCTGTGTGAGATCTACGGATTCCCATAGTGAACCTATTTGTACTTACACGCAGGAGTTCGATGTTCTGTTACCAGATATAAAAAATTAGCTTGGTTTCCTTTGCCTTCAATACTCACTTTGTGATTGTTGTGTCCTTTTCTAACTAACTACTCCAAYTGGATGTTCCCACGGGCTCTTGACAGCTTTTACTTGTGCATTTGGAAGGAAACAGAAGGTAGTTTCCAAAGGAACTAAACTACAGTCTGAGAAGTCTCCCTCCTAGCTCTGTTAAGATGATAGCCACAGWGTAAACCAATCCTTCCACTTCTCCCTGCTCTTGATACTATTTCTCCATCCAAAGCAAGCTTTAATTAGACCTCCCTGTTTTAACTACATCATGCACTGAAATGAGATCATCGCTATACTCTGGCAAATGAGGTTGATCTGTGTGGTCCTCCAGCTGTGCAGAGTGCTTTTCTCCACGAAAATTTTCCCGTTCACTGTGAAAGGAATTTTGCCATCTGATATTTTTTCTTTCTATCACTGTTTCTTATGAACACATGGAAAGGGTCTGATGTTGGGCTTCACCAGATTAAGCACAGAGAAGCTGCATCAGACAAAATAATTTACTGAGTTCATTGTGCAGGATCCCCTCTGAGGGCCTTCAGTGGTGGAAAATAGAGCATGACTACTGGCACAAGCCACGCCAGTTTCCTGCTGAGAAATACTGGACTGGCAAGATCTGCCCACGCGGGAGCTGAGCCATCTGGGAAGGTACAGCCCAGGTCACCCAAGACTCATGCTGTCTCCCTACGACGGTCCTAGTTCTGTCGCAGGAGCCCCTTAGGGTGCAGGGGGTCAGTTTGTTTACTGAACTCAGTGAGTCATTCCAGATTTAACGCTAGTGCAAACACGATCAAACTTGGGCAAAMATGCATTCAATAGGCTGCAAGGAATAGAAACGTGTGAGTTCTCGATTCGCTGACCTTCTTTATAACCTTAATGTATATCTACTGACTGTGTAAGTGTTCATAAAGTAACACAAATGACTGGCCAGGATCAGCAACGAAGTATACAGTTATAAATCCTGATGAAGGGTAGTGATTACCTACTGGTATTTACTTTACTTCTGTTATTTTAGTTATGCCTTCTAGTACATTTCTAAATAAATTTCCCTCTTGCTTTAATATTTAAAGATCTCTTGCACAAGACATCATGTTATATGTCCATCCACATGAAATCTCGTAACCCACATAGATATATTCAATTTTTCAAAAAAATCACATCTTGTAGCCCTTTATCAATTTTCTGTCTTCTAAATTTTCTCCATTATTTCAGTATTTTTCTCTTAAAGTAGTTTCTTGGACTAGGTTTACTGTTCAAGGAGCAATCTTATGGGGGTGTACGGCTGAAGACTATGGTACCCTTGTACTTTAAGTCAGGCCTTAGCATATTTCCCTGTAGTCTCTCTGCCTCTGTATAAGTGTATTGAAAACACATCTCACTTGATCTTCACTGTCACTCCTTGGTCTCTTTTGGTGCTGTTTTCCTGATTTCTGCTTTCCACTGTGTATTTGTATTCCAGGTTTTTTTACAGCTGCCTTGCATTTTTCTAAATTCTGTCTTTCCTGATATTATAAATTATATTATAAATATTATATTATTCTGTCTCTCCTGATACTGCATGCAATCTCTCCTTAAGTTATAAATTTAATTTTTTGTAGGTCATATTCTATGCTCTCAGTGGTAATTTTTGTCTCTTTCTTATTGGCATTATCTAAAAATGTCAATAATAYACTATTTTCTCTATTTTCCACATTATATAAAATCACTTTTAACCTCCAGTCCCTAAATTTTGTCACAATATGCTCTTCCTGGATCTCTGTGATTTTTCTCGTATMACTATGCAGATTTCTAAAGAAAGACTACTCACTCCAGAACAAAAAACTTGGTTGTGCAGACACCAGTCTCAAACTCGCAAMTGCTTTCAAGTGGATAAAGAGCGAAGTTTGAGGGATGCTAAAACCGTAGTGCTTGCTGGGGGACAAGGACCGGAGTGCATGAGCGACAGGTGGGTTTGCTGCAAACTCCGAGTCGCTCCACAGAGCACGGAGCTTGCCTTTCCTTGGATGCTCCCACTTTCTCTTTCCATTCATGGGCAGCTATCTAACAAACGGAGGGACAATCAAGCTGTATTGCATTCAGTGTGTTCAGAGGAGAAACAAACCTGCTAATGACTCAGTTATCTCCTGGGCTCGACTCCAAGCACAGCCAAAACTCGAGGTAAAGAGCTTAGGTCRCTCTGCACTGGGCCAAACTCTGCCTGAAGAAAGATACTCAGGAAGGATAGGAACTCTGTGGTGGAAGCAGCCAAGAAGAGCACACAAAATTTTCTTCATGGAGGCAGGTAAATGTTAGTTTTTGTGACCGACATGTTTTTCAGACAGATTTCTGCAGCTATTTTGCATGCTTTTTTAATTCATACGTTTGCCAAGCAGGAGTAGTACAAATATCAGCTCCTACAAATCACTGGTGTATAAATGAGTCTGAGATGATGAAGTTCTGCTAAGTGCTTGGCTGAGATCAGCATGCTGTGCTTTGCTGGCCCAGCATCATGCTGCTAGTGAGGACACGACAGGCAATGGCCCTGCTCACGAGTTATTGAGCAGCCATTTCAAGCCTGGCAACTGAACAGAGTTGCCTACAGCCTCACCAGACTGCCTTTCCTTCTTGTATTTCAGCCTTGCTTGTAAAATTTCTCCTGCTTTGTACCCCTTCTCCACTGCTACTGATGACAGTTTCTGAAGCTGCGGAAAACCAGAAACACAACAGAAGTGTGTTATATACCAGAAGCGATATACAGGTGTGATATACCAGATGTACTGATACGGTCAATTATTTTAAAGGGGAACTGAAGAGACTGTGCACGTGCATGTGTCTGTCTGTGTAAGTGAGCATGACGTAGCAGATGCATCTCAGTCCTCTACTTCCATCCTGCTGCTGGAGGCTTACATTCTCCATGGCTGGATTCTGTAAGAGGCTGYCAAACGGAATGATTACAGGAGGTGAAGAGCTGCTCTCTGCTAGGTCATTAGTAAAGGGGAGAAGACTCCAAACATAACTCAGATTGCTCTTCACTGTCCAAGTTGAAAGAAATATAATAAATACAGAGTGAAAAGTAATTCGGGATTCTGAATTATTTGGGTACTCAGAATCCATAGCGATTCAGTAACATGGGTAAAAATGTATGTGAACAACTCGTAATGTTTATAATGTAAATATTKCTTTATTAAATGGCATTGCCATTATAACATTTCTGAATGTAAACWTCATAATTTACATAATAAATGTTGAAAACAAATGTATTTGTTACCTTTAAAATTAGACYCACTGAATTTGTGTGAAATACAGCATATAAGATAATTTTGCACCGCCTTTGTGCTGAGCTAGATGCACATATTTTTCTTTACRTCTTTAATTCCTGTTAGTTTACTATTTTGTAACAAGACAGTAGATTTAATATTACCACTTTGCTACTGTGGGCACTAGCTTAAAAAAAGAAATRTCTAGAAAAGATTTTATCAAGAAAATCTTTGTTCCCCATAAGGCAGTAAGACKGGGGGAACCAACCAAACAACTAAGTACAATCAGGTTCTAATTCCTGCCTTGCTCACCTTATTCACAAACTCCTCATCGCCATCCAAGAAGCAAAGCACGGTCACGTCTGCCTGAGAGGCAGTCACCCACCACAAAAGGGCTCAGAGCCGTTGCATACATTTTCAGAAGGATTTTGATTCACCGCTACCACCCTGTGTCCTGCTACGGTACCTTTACTGGATCCAGCCACGGAGTTAGGAGCTCCCAYGCCCTTAGAGCCTTCCGATTCTGTGCCATCGTCACTGCTGCCTGGCTCTGCCAGGAGTGACTCAGGGTTGCTGTATTTAACTGTCATAAGACACAGCTTTAGCACTGTGTCCACCAGACTGTGGACATGAATTGTGCACTGTTGCTGTCTCCTCTGTTCAGATCAAGTTGATAAGTAAGCGTTTTAGTCAGTCCAGATATGGCCTCTTCACAGGATTGCTCAGTGTCTGAAAGGCCAATATGCCCCTTAGTGTTTTTGGCAGTATTTTGGTTTGTTTCATCAAAAATTGGATTTCCGGGCTGACCTTCTACTTTGCAAACAAAAAAACCTCTTCTATTTTTGTTTATTARCTTCCAGATTAGCATTAATGTAGCACGGGACATGTCATTTTCAGGCTTCTGCTTTTCAGTGTCTGACTTCTGTGAATCTGATTCTTCAGCTTCTTTTGATGGATCCTGACATCTTTCTGAAAATGTTTGGAAGGTGGGACCATGGGACTCCTGTAATAACAACCCAAAGGCAGTGGGACCTGCTTTGCTAACGTCGCTACTTTCTGTTACTTTCTTATTGGCATTCTTCCGCTAGATTAGATGACAATCTATGGGCAAACATGCAATCACAATCAAGCCCATGAATCTGGTAACATTTTGGCTACATCCCARATTTCTGAACTCCAGGGCATGTTCCTTGGTGATCTCGTTTCAGCTTCCCTTCCTGGTTGTGATTTTGAGCACTGGCTGCATTGGTTTTGGTTTTCATGCCAGAGGGTAAACCCCTGCTTAATAATGTGGTTACCCACTGCATCTGCACAGGTCATTTCTTTTTCTTTCGGCAATGTCTCAGTCCTTGTCGCTGCAAACCTCAACTTTGAGCCTTTGCCTCTGTTTGTGAACCTGTCTTCACAGGGGTATATGCTACATGTTATCTCCTTCAGGTTTTTGCACTATTAAGGTAGAATGCAAATGATTCAACGTTGCTTGTACAATTTCTGCAGCCTTACGACTGCCTAGGGTGAACAGAGTCAGCTTCACTGAAGAAGCAAAATCTGAATTAGTCAACAGTTTGCCCGCTAGATCATGTAAGTTTTTCATACAGGAGTAGACTAAGTCTGAAACCACGGCCTTAGAGTGCTTCAGTAACACATTTTCAGCACAATACAAGCTGTGTTTGGGTCATTTGCCTCACCTTCCATGGTCTTCATAACTGAGACCACCATGACTGAAACCACATTATTTGTATAAATTAGTACCTCTTTGCTTAAATTATTTGCAAATTCATCTTGGCCAAAATGTTTTTGTGATGGCATTTTCCCTTCTCCTGTTGTCCTACCCTTCTCTTCTGGAAAAGCTCATTTCTATTGGAAGATTGGTTTATTTCTTTATAAAAAATGTCTTCTTGGAAGGTGGACTCTCTTCATATTTAGTTTCTTTCGTATTGACATGAGTAACATTTGCTGATGGATTATTTTTATCTTTATTTGTACCCAGTCCAACAGATTTATGACTAGGCTTTCCAAGAACAGCAAAACATGGGTCACGGCCCTCTGATTTTCATTAATCTCTTTATGTGCCATTGCAATGACAAGGTTAGAGAGTCTGTCAGCATAAAAGGAAACCTCTTCTCTCACTTGCCTTCAAGTAGTGGCCTCACCCTCTGCGCCCTTTGGGTCCTTTGGATTTGGAGTGGTTTTCATCTTCAAGTGAAAATCTGGTGGCCCAGCGCTGGATCTGAAAACCAGACTAATATGTTCACCATAGACACCGAATCCTCCTGGTGATACACTGCACTGCTTGAAGCTCTGCCCTTCAGCAGATGGTTGTCTTGAATTTCCATCAGTCTTACGCTTTTCAGCGTATCCTCAATGCTCAGTGCACATCTTTCAGGGTCTTTTTGAAACCAGCTCAAGGTTTTGAATGGATCAGATTCCTGAATCAGTCTCAGGAATAAAACAAAATGGAAACGCATAATGATTTGTAATCCACACCTTTGTCCCTTGGCACAAAGGCTCTTTCCATGTCAAGGAGTTCTGTGTGAGTACCAGGTGAAATTCTGATTGGTCTTGGTGACTACAGAGGAATCAGTATGTATACTGATCTCAGCGCTATGTTGTCAATGGTAGCAGCTAGCTCCACCAGTGGCATAAACTATGTGAATACTAATATGATAAAGGTTAGCTGGTTTTGCCATCATGCTGCTAAACCTTAAAGTKTTTTTTTTTTTCTGTTGAGGGCTACTGTTGCTTCCTAAGTGATGGTTACTGCTATCTAATAGGCTCTACTGCAGCCTCATTACTGAGGACACATCTAATTTCAGGTCAGATTAAAACCATAGACTCTAAATCACTACTCCTCTGTGGTTTTGTTTCTTACAATCAGTGTACAGTCAGCTAGCTACTCCAACTGTATATCTTTCCAYAGAATGAAGGAGACACACATTTAAAAAGGAACGAGTGACAGAAGAAGCCCAGAACAGTGAGGGGATTTATGGACAGGTATCTCGGAATATTTTTCATTTTCTGAACCTGTTTGGGGACTTGAAACAACTAATCCTTTTGCCTAGCATTGCTCTCAAGCCAGCATCTGCAGCATGATTGTATGAAAAATTGTGTACTTGTGAGTATAAACACTGCAGCGAATATTGGGAAAAATGTGGGGACACAGCATGTTGGTATGTCATTTCAGCAGGCAGCACTAATTCTACAGGCAGAATTTCCTAGGCTCATCCCCTCTGAATGCCTAAAAATGGCTTTGGCATAAGAAGGGTTTGCATCTGGAGAATATCTTCTACGCTTAGTACTGACGCAAGCATAAGTTTGTGGTAGACTTCAAAATTGTAGGCATAGTGACAGGTATGCTCATGAAAGTAGGCATGACCTTATTTATGTATTTGTAGCTCAGTTAGGTAACAGCAGAATGGCAGGGACTTGATTTAGCCTGTTAGAATTCAGGATAAGCCATTTTACCAGTGGCACTCTCATCCAGACAGTATTTCTACGGTCACAGTAGAAATATGAGGCAGCTTACAGCTGTGCCRCTCCTTATCATCCGAAAGCTTCCGTTTTCTCAGACTGGCATTGAACAATATTTGGGTCTCTCTGACTGCACTTAAAGGCCTATTTCCGCTAGCTGGAACCGTCAGTGTGTTTGGCATCCACTTCAGTGGCCAGCTGTGTCTTCTCAGCTAGATACCCTCCATGCTGTGGCTGTGCCACAAATGCTTACCTTCTTCCTTATGTTTGTGTCACAGAGTATGGATTTATATGCCTACCTGGCTGTTTGAATGTTGTAAATCTTTTTTTTACCTTGGCATGCACCAGTGGACATAGGATAAAGAACTGCAATCCTTCACTATGTTCTATTGTATTTTCTCATCTCTCCTCTTTTAATGATTCCTTTGAATAGAGCAGTCTCCTTTCTCTTACTTTCCTCAGACTAGCTCCTTTCAAACTCTACCACCTTTTCTGTCATTTGTGAAAGGTGTATATATATTGCAAGCTGAAATACCAAAGATTATCAAAAAGATTCAGTGGAAAAAACATTATTTGTCCATGGCCTCTTCTTCTTCTTTCTACCTCTTTTTCCWCTCACCTGTTTTTTTTGTCTCTAATTTCTACTTAGAAATGGGATTTTCCAGTATTTAGTTTCTCTCTAAAGCCATTGCAAACAATCCACAACACAGAGTTTTGCCATTTTTTTTCCTATCAATCTTTGTATCAGTATTTGGAAGTTAAACAAAACCCAGACATTCTGTTAAACTCAGGGTAGGCAGCTGCATGAATTTGAAGGGATGATAGAAAACTAGTACTGTGTCAAAGAATGTTCAGTCAAAATTTTGAATATATGATCACTACACAGAGAATGCAGACTGAACTACACATGCTTCTAGAAATACCCCCCCTTGACACCCAAGTCCTCATATACAGGAAGTGAACCTTTGTAGTTCCTCTAAGAAACCAGAGCACCTTTGCTGAGCGGTCTGAAAGAGCTAGTCTAGATTTACCCAGGTCTAGCTTCAACTCAGAATAACTTGGTTTGGATTAACACACTAAATCTTAATTCAAATACTCCTGGCTTGTGCCAAGGATAACGTTATTAAGCACTGAGGAACATGGTCTGAAAAAGTATGCTATGGTTTACTTTGGCTGATAAGAAAACATGTATATATCAGATGAGGAATTCTAAGTCTCGGTTCTCTGCATGTGCTTACCCAATTTACAGTACAAGAAACTGAAGAATTTTGCTTTCCCTTATTTAGACAACAAATTCCTTACTGCAAAGCAGCAGTAACTACCGCATGTAAGCAACAGCGACATTCCTACATTCAAGGGATGGCAGTCCTAGAATTAAGCAGTGAGAAGAATCCAAAGTTGTGTTGCACATGTACAAACACTCGGTATTTGGTAGCAGAGACTGTTCCTTTCATTCGCAAATTTAACACAGAAAAGGTGTAACTTTCTTAAAAATATTTAACCAGACACAATCCTCTTTCTTGCTTTTCTGGGTGCTTTTTCTACAAGCAGATGCATATAAAAAATAATTAAAAGAAACACATTTTTTGCTGTCCAATTCTGTTCTGTCTTTCCTCCAAGAATATAATGATCCACTTTACAGAGCTCTCTGGTTCTGCAGCCAATCAATATTGTCAGATATCAAGGAGTAAAAAACTAAAAATCCAAGAAAGGCATGGATATGAAAAGAAAAGAAGTGTTTACAGTATGTAGTGAATTATGGAAATACGAGGTTTTCAGTTTTTCACCAGAGAAAAGTCAGAATTTGATTTGGTAGCTTAATACTTTATTTGCATCTGTGGACAGACTCACACACTGAAACTGGGATTTTTCAGAGAAAACAAAGGTCTTAAAAAAATCTCTGTCTGAATGAAAATACAAGTATCAAAAATAAAAGAAGCTTTTGTAGGCTGAGCTTGCAATTTTTTTAAATTCATGCAAGTGAGTATATTACACACAGATTTCTAAAGGAGTAGAAAGTTGTAATTTAATGCCTTAACTGCAGAAAATGCCTCTTGTCTCTTCTGGAGATGAGCTGCATTTAAATTAAGTTTTTGAAATAACTTACCTTTTTGTTCCTGCAACAGGCTGAAAGAGTGTGAATTTCCTCAGCATTTCCAAGAAAAACTCCTGTAGGCAGTCATGTATAATTAGAGTCTAAAATGGACAAAAATTGTTGTTAAGCTATCTTTGTGAATGGCAACACCAGCACTGTACTTTTGCTAATTTTTATCTTTACTAGGGATCTCACAATGCATTTGAGAACAACATAAATCAAATGCAGCAATATTATCGGCATTTGGAAAATCTCATTAGATGTTGAAAGAGTAACTGAGGAGCGTGAAAAAGAGAAAGGCAGCAAAACAAGAACCTATCAAATTATCTCTTGTTCTCATTTGGTAAAAAGTGATGGTTTAGATGTGGATAATCTGCTGGCTTTAATCGGGCCTTCATTTAGCCCACGGGCATGAATTTGCTGAAGCAATGTACTCCAGAAGTCTAGCCTTGTGCATACTGAGGTATCTATCTACCTTCCCAGGTGCATAAGCAGTAGCTCTGATACGTGCTGTTTGGAAATAATTTTTTGCAGAGAGAGCACCCACTTTATTAAATATTATGATAGTCTTTTTTTTTGCAGCATGCATAATTCAAATGCCACCTGCCTTTCATGCTATATAAAATACTTTTGGCCCAATAACCTGTGTTCACCTTTCCCTACAAGAMTTTTCTGGTTTTATTTTTTTTCTATTTTCTACATAAACTACTTCGTAACAGTTGCAATTATGGCAAAGTATAAACCAAAATATAATTAAGTGAGCAGACATTATATCACTRGTCTTATTCAACAGTGTTGAGAAAGAATTGGGCTCCAAAGTCTTAAATGCTCCAGATCCTTCAAAGTCTTATGCAAATGGTTAATTTTACAATTTTTAAGATTTTTTGTTGATTTCAGTGAGCCTGTCCATGAAGGGTGCTTCGGCAAATGTTCACATTTGAAAGAGAATGCTACAGCATTCACATAACRCATGCTGTCTTATCCTACTGCACTTACGAAATCTCATTTTTTAAAAATACCACAAAATGCCACAGAAATTCTAGTCTGCAGCACTACTGCTGCAGAATTTGGATTAGTTTTGCTGCAAAGTTTTGGCTATTGATACAGTGAAATAGAGGAAGGTTGTCAGCTGCATAGTTGTTCTCTTTTCCATGGATGTTTTTCATTTATTTAATGCTACAAAAMCCATCTAATATTACTAACAGTAGCTATGAGGGGAATTTGAATTCTCTTTGAAGTATTTTGTGTWTTTGACATGCATTTTGATTGCTTTTTCAATCATATTATATTCTCATCCATTTGCCTACTTTATTTGAGCGTTCCATTTTGCTAGAGGTGGGAGAAAATGCTTACAGCTTGGATTACAAAATCCTTATAAGGAAATCTCAAGAACAGATACGGTACCCGTAATTCTTTTTATTCATTTTACTTTGGAAATTACTAATTTTCAAGTTGACTGTCTCCATTTAAATCAGAAAAAAAAAACCAGCTCAATTCATTCCACCCATTTATGGTGGCATGAAGCCTACCTTGCTGGAGAGCAAAGGGCACCACAAAAAACAGGTCTGTCAGTGCAATTCAGCAAGAGGATAAACGGGAATGGGAAGCCTCAGGGATGTCTTGCTGCCATTGAACCTAACTGTAAAGGAAGATTAATTCACCCTGACCTACCCAGAAAGTGAATCTCTTACCAGATCAGGYTATTAGTGCCCACTGAGGAAGAGTTGTTGGAAATTAAGATTTATGGATTACAGACGACATAAATAGAAGCATTCTGATAATTGTTTGAAGCAATGTTTTACACAGATCCTGGGTGTGACCGATCCCTGAACCCCAAYAATGGAAAAAGCCTCTGAAGAGATAGGCAAGGGCAGTGTGCTCATGAAGCTCAGGGAAGAATGCATGGAGTGACTGACCACAGCTGTTGCACAGAAACATGAACTTCCCTTGACACAAAGGGGACCGGAGGGTGGCCTTTGTCCGAGATAAATGGCTGCATCAGCTGTGTGAATAAACCAGCTGTAGAACTGCTCATCCCTGACTTAATCAAAAGAGCACAAACGTCTTCCTGCGTTAGCCAGACCAGGATGAGGAGTGTATACCTAAGAAACCTCTCTGAAGTGGTTCTAGACTATTAACTTCTGAGACTTCTCACGATAGTCTTCCTTGTCCTGCACCTGAGCTGGCTTCAAACCATGCATTACCTCCCAGCAGCAGAGGATGCCCACCATCGTGATGTAGAGATATAGAGACCCACGATGAGAAACACGTTTGTATTGTGAGTCAGYTGTCTACTGCAATTGCTATAGTCTGCTAAGTGGAATTTGTATTTGTACTGTGATTAAAATACATTGCTGTGCCATTCTGCTAAATCAAAATCCCATGTAACATCAAATAATTTCATGTAAGTAAATCTGGTATTAAGCATTAAACCCTCCCAAGTGCGGAATACCTAAAAGCACCTAATTAGAGATCATTGAACTCTGACACTGGGTCAGATGTGCTGAGTGGGATCCAGGACAGCGCAAGTATCAACTACCCCTTAGCTTACATCCAAGATCTATTGGAAAGACAAYGGATATAGGTGCTCACTGTTTTCCCTGGGGTTACCGCTGGACCAAAGTAGMCACAAATTCACGTCGGTGGCATAACAATGCTATGGGCACCCCCGTTCCCTCTGCACCTTGCTCTGCGTTCCAGATGTGGTTGCTGTGTGCCCCCACCTTCCTCTTCCTATGGCACTTCTGTCCCAGAGGCCCCACATGCAGGTGTAACATCAATTTCAAATGAGGCTGAATTTAACCCGCTGTAGCTTTTAGTTTACCTAAGAACAAGCTTCTATTGTCAGCACTAAAATWTTTTGTTTATGTAGGTCTTAATGTGAGATGGTCATATCTGTTTTTCTCAAAGTTATTTATTGTTGTATACGATGAGAAAGACAATTTGTGGGGAGGCCGGGATAACTTAGGATACCACTCTTACAAGGATAAAGAAAACAATAACAGTATCGCCTACTAAGAAACAATTTAAAAAAAAMCACCAAAASAGGTATTATAAAAGTTACAATTCTATATAAACAGAGGAAGCTGAAGGATTGGGATATTAACCTAAAAATATGCTACCTATAGGAACTAAAGTTAACCAATAACAATAATATCAATACTCTATTCTAACATAGTGCTTTTCATTAGTGTATTTCTAAGTGTGTCACAAAGTAGGCATCATTATTGCACTTTATGGGTGGGGAAGCTGAGATGTGACAATGTGACATGACTTCTATATGTCATGCAGCAGACCAGCAGCAAAACTGGGAACACAGTCTTGTTGTCTTAGGTCTCCTGAGCGCTAACCCTGTGCTTGATCCACTGGCAGTGCTGTGATCCCCTTCTGCCATCTACAGATATACTCTAGCTTTGTCTAAGTCAAATTCATAAGTAGCATCACAGGAAACGACCTATCAGGCAAAGATCTCTGCAGCATATGTCTGTTTTCGTGCACTCAGAAATGGCTTTCATTCTGATTCACGGGGTGCTTCGATTGCAGCGCGAGAAGTTGGCACCTTGGGGAAATTACATAACATCTTACAAATCAAACACTGCTCAGGGAGTTGGCAGATGAAACAGATGCAAGATRCCATGAAGTAGATGCAACCTAGCATGTACAGAGTAGAGGCACTTCCTTGCCTCCCACCCTGCACCCCTCCTGACTGCTGGCCTAAGCCACCCAAACACCTTGGCAGAGAAAACCAGCAGGAAAGGAAGAAGGAGTTTTCAGAGGAAGGAGAATATCTGCTGGCTGTTCTTCACACACCTCTCGAAAAAGCCATGTTAAGGGACAAGGGAGACTATGGCGAGGGGAAGTCTCCGAAGTGAACAGCCTAGAGAGGTTTCCTAAGCAGCTGAACCATCCAGGTGAATTCAAAGGATGGTGAAGTCAGAAAGCACATGGGGTCTCCAGGCATTAACTCATGTTCTTATTTATCCCTTACATGCACTGAATAATCTGAAGAATCGACTGGACTTTCCTACCTCAGCAGCACCAGTGTGTTTGTTGGGTCCAGGGAGCTTTCAAAGGATGGATTTATAACTAAGCTGTTCGGTCGTTCTCACCAGACAGGCTCTTTGGTCTCCCGCTTATCTTGCTCCAGCCAGAAAGCARAGTGACATCAGTATTTCCATAACAACAGTAAGGCCACAAGGAGACCATGGGTGCAGGGTTGTGTGGAAACTGAGGCATGCCATTCATACCTGCCAGCCCATAAAGTCAGCATTCACAACTAGCCTGCTGTCCCCTGATGTGGGAGAGCTGAGAGATGCCAGAAACACTCAGCACGGGACTTTTAATAAATCCTCACACATTTTAGGTGATCAGTAGCCCTGAGGCTGCTTTTAGATGTTTGGCTTTAACTTCCCTGAGATTCAAATACAGTGAGATAGTCCTTAATCAGCAATATGATGCTCCAAATTGTTTTTAAAATCAAATTCAGCTCCCTGTAAATTGCACATTTAACCTAGTTAACTTGTAATTGGAGCTGCAACAAGTTGGATGTGTCCATTATCTTACCGCCTTTTTTTATGATTACATCACCATAAGAACATAAGCATCTCCTGTCAACTAGCACATCTTATCCCTAGAATAGCACTGCTGAAATAGGAAAATATTCTTTTAAAAAAGGAGAGTGGAAACCACAGAGCTCTGGTTCATCTCTCCTAAAATCAGGGGGTGGTAAGCCCGAAGCAGAAGACATATATCCTGATTTATAGTCCTTTTCCTTAGCCTTAATTCATCCTTCTCCTTCTAGTCCAAGCTTAGCATTTGTTATAAAATCACTTCCCATGGACACTTATGTCACTGTACARAACAATTAAGGGTCAAGTCCCCACAGCAAGAGGCCCTGACTTAGATCAAGAACAAGATGTGCGTGTGAGATGCAGGAATTGGATAGACGCTTTCATGTAGCTGTGCGCCATTTCTGAAATGAGGCTAGGAACCCAGTTCTGCTTGGTAAATTCACACCRCTTTCCATGAGCACCCATTACATTTGTAGATTGTGAGCACCGGCTTTTTTGTACCGCATCTAAGCACAACCGTACAAACTGGATTTCCCGAAGGCGTTGAGGCAGGCTGGGCYGCTCAGAAAAGCTGTGGTGAGACTGTCAGGCATGATGAAGGTGGAGAGAGCAATGGTGGGGAGGTAGTTTGGGGGTGGGAGGTGGAGAGGACCTGCTGCTGTGGTTCCCGGCTATCAGCAAAAAGAGACAAGCACGTTTAGTTTGGTGTGCACCTGCCTTACACGTCAAAGAAAATAAGTGTGCTGTGGCTGAGAACTGGAGACGGCCACAGTTCACAGAGCATCCAAATTTTTGCCCCAAACCCCCAATCACCTGCTAAGCCACAGCTCTGGCAGAACTGCCATTTGGATTTGCATCAGAACAAAAGTTGAGTTAAAAATCAAATATTTTGGAATCTGTCCAAATTGCCAGAAATATTCCCTAACYGTTCTGCCTTTTACCGCACTGATGTTTTAAAAACTTTCTGGTGAATATGAGCACCAGCTACAGTGGCGTAAGCCAGGTTACAAAAGAATGGCCATTTGTATTCAATGCAGACCAAAAAGCAATGGGAACCCATGGGAAAAACGAGGCCGTAACGGTGCGAGTGGCAGATTTAGAGTGCCCTGTGTGTGATCGTGATGCAACATTCACAGCAGCACTTGCTTAGGTCAGTGAAATGTTGAAGACCTAGGATGACAGAGGCAGTTAGGAATTTTAGAGTGGCTGCATGTCTGTAATCATAAAATTGTTTAATCCCCATCTAAGGCTAATTTAATGAGGCCAGGTAATTCGAGGCGTAAGTAATGAGTTACTGAAAATGTTTTCAATCAGTCCAGCTCAGTAGTGGCTGAAGTTACTGTCATTTAATTGCTGGACTTGGCTCATTTCCCACTAGGCAAGCACTCAGAAGCTGGCGCAAGGACCTGTGAAACAGAGTTCCCCTAGAGAGATTAGTATTTAAGCTTGGGGTTGTCCAATACACCTGAAAGCGTTGGGGGTCATCCTCCCTCTGAAACTCCTCTCTTGGGTACTTCTGCGCTTCCCCCCCATCCACCACCCCCTACCCTCCAGAGCTGGGAGTCTACGGCCTCAAGCGTCCTTCCCCAGTCGGGCCAGACCGTGCACCACACCCCGCCACGGAGCTCGCCGCCCGGCCCCCCCGTCCCCCACGGGCCGCCTTGGCTCCAGCCCACCAGCTCGGCAGCTGCTCCGCTGCGAGGGGCTACGACTGCCCGCGGCTCCGCTCCGTGGGCCGGGGAAGGGAGAGGGGGCTCGGGGGGGCCGGCACCGTCTGAGGGGACGCCCCACCTGCTGCCGCCTCCCCTCAGCGGAGGTAGGTGCGGCTGCGCAGGCGCACTCCCCCTCCCTCCCCCTCCCCCCCGCCCGGCGCGTTGCTCCTGCGCAGGCGCCGGGGGGGAGGTTTGGCCCTGTCCGCATGCCGTCCGGCGCGAGGGTTGGTGGGTAAGGCAAGATGGCGGCCGTGGCTCGCTGCTCTCTGGCTCCCCGCGGCCTCTTGTTGCCAAGGGCAGGTGAGTGTCACCGCCGCCGAGGGGCTGTGCCGGGGCGCCGCTTCTCCCCGCGGGGAGCCGGGCTGCCCTTGCGCTCTCTGCCCGAGCCTGCAGGGTGCTATGGTAGCCGCCTGCCCGCGGGCCTSCCTTCCCTCAGCGCGGGCGCCCTCGGCGTAGAGCTGGGGGAGGGAGCTCGCAGGGCAGCGCCTGGAAAGCAGCTGGCGAAAATAACTGTTTGCCGCAGAAACGGTCGGGTTTSTGCCTGCCTTCTCTTCAGGGAACGGGGGTTTGTAGCCCAGAGGGCTGCGTGGGGTTGGCACGGGCTACCGGTGTAGCTGTACAGTAGGTTGTCTCGCTGGGACTGTCAAAATCTCAGCAAATGAAATGTTGCCCTGTAGGCTGAAAGTTTGGATTCCTTTTACGATTTCTTAGGTGACCTTGACATTTTGGCCATGGTCTATAAGCATGCTCAAGCACCAAAATTATATTTAAAGCTTGTGTGTGGGCCTTTACCACCAAAACAGAACCGATTTTTAATTAAATTGATCCAGCACATGCTCCTGTGCTGAGTAAAGTGGGAGATGGCAAACAGGTTTTGTTGGTTGATAAACATGAGGAGGGAATTTGACATAGTTTTAATTGGAGCAATGTGTCTTTCCAAGAAAAGATGGTTTACTATGGATATTTGAGGTTTAATTCAAACCGGTGTTCATAAACTGCTTCAAATATGGATTGTAAAAGTAAACTTCAGTGACAAATAGATTCTGGTTAGTGAAGAAGATGAAATCCTACTGTTCTGGGAAACAATCCCTGTGTAAGTCTGTGTTACACAGGAGCACAGAGCTTTAAGCAGTGCTGCTCAGTTTGGAGATACTAACATGGGCTGTGAAAGCTGTATGGCTCTATTAAGTTACTTTGTCCTGAGTTACTAAATAGTTACTTCCACACTGTGTGGAAGGTCCTTTACTGGTTGTGAATCAGTGTGAGGATCTCTAGCCTGCTTTCTTCAAGTCTCATGGATATAAATCTCAACTTTTTTTTAATCATATAGTAGTAATTGGGCACGTAGCCATAGATGGTGATAATTTGTGACAGAWCTTGTACAGTTATGGAACAAGAAAAGATGTACACCACTGAAGACCTTACAGTGTAAGGCAAGCGAGCAACAACAGGTGTATACACAAAGGTGGGAGAATACAAAACAGTAGCTGGATGTTATTAGTTAGTGTGACAGTGATAGCATCATGAAGAGCCTGTCGCCAATAATTTTTGCAGAAATAACAGCAAAGAAGCCACAAAGTAGTTGAAAGATGTGTGTGATTTTTTTTCAGATTAACTTTCTTGTCATTCTTACATGGGTTGATCTGTTTAATAGTACTTTTTTCAACAGGTGCTCGCAGTGGACTGAAATCTTGCTGCTTTTAGGTTTTATATTGTAAAGAGTGAAATGTGTTCCTATGTTAAAGTAACAGAGATAGTGTTAATTCTGTAAATACAAATATTGTGTAATATTTTTTTTACAAACCTTTAGAAAGAGAAGTGTATGTAAACAAAATACTGAGGAGTATAGGTCATCAAGCTTTCTCTTGCATCATCTCAGCATACCATGTAGCTTTTTTGCCTACTTGAAGGAATCCTGCTAGTTATAAAGAACCCAGTCATTTTTCTGTGAGTCTGCTTTTCCTAAAAAATAAATTAAATAACAAAACCCTAGTTATTAGAACACTACAAGAACGAAGGTAACAAGATCATCCAACTGTGTCCCTCAGTGTTATTCTTTACGCTTGCACTTGTACTCAGCTTGGTTAATCTCCACTCTCCAAATACCCACTGCATAGCTACAGGCTTTATTCTGTACAGAGTATTCGGTATACACTACTGATTTCATTTGCAAGTTTGTTCTGTTGTTGTCGTTAAAAAGAATAAAGAAAAAAAGCAACCCGCCTCTTTAAGACTTTTGAATGTAAAAACCTAGGGTATGGGCTGTACGTTTGTGTAGTTTGTGTCAGATGACATTGTAAGGATAGCGTGGGAATGTGTTTTAAGATGTGAATGGATTGGAAATCCATTGAAATGGCTGTCTTCACCTTCACTGTAATTCCGAAGAAGTACACACAAAGATTTTAGAGGGCAATGTTAAGTTAACTGGATGATAGAAAAAGCAGAGAGTAAAGGTAAGTGGTGAATATGGCAGTGATGAGTTGGCATGTTCCTTAAAATTTCAGTTTGAGGTATTATAAAGTTAAATATGAACATATTGTGTCACTTTTAAAACTGCACGTCAGGTTTTTAGACATTAATTGGATGCCACCAGAATGTGTACTTCTATTAAACTCCAGCAGATCTTTGTCAAACGGGTTTTTTTTGGTATTTTTGTTTGGGTTTTTTTATTTTATTTTTTTTTTTTTTTAGTGGGTGCCTATCATAGAGTGTATTTTCCTTCTTTCTCATTGTTAGTCTCAAGGTCTCTAACGGAGAGGCGCTGTGTATCTGCCGCTTTAAGACAGATACCATGCCCTGTTTAACTGTTACTGAGCTTGGACCTATTTTGTAGGAGAATTGCTTCTTAGGAAGTTGTATACCTACTTGAAGTTTGCATAGGTAGTGTCTTATTTTGTCCTGTTTCTATCAGCCAATTGGGGTATAGTTTCTAGGCATAGTATATTAATTTGATAAGTACAAGTGTATACGTGCGATTGCTTTATTTAGTTAAGTGGGTGTCAAACTGCCTTTCAGGACAAAATTGGAAATGTGGTATCTTTTATTATTCCAATTTGTGGGGTATGGAGAGAGGAGGGATAGACAAATTTTTAAGGTAGAGAAACACCTCTTTCAGGCACTGGAATCTTGCTGGATTTTCTGGTTTGAATTGTATCAGCTGATCTAACAAARTATAATTTATATCCAAACATACCCTGTCCTTTTGATCCTCTTAAYATCATGGCTATAACATCAGTGCCACTGTGTAACTGGTAATACCTAACCRTATCCGGATAAAACGTACTCCTTCAGCCTACAAGTGGGATTTTTTTTGTTGTTTCRTAATGCATCCATCATTCTGATATCAAATACTTTTTTTTTATGTATTTTCATTATGATTCTTGCTACTTAGCTTTATATGGGGAAGATTAAATTTATTTGCTTATTCTTATCCAGAAAATGCTTATGGCCATGACTTACTAAAAGTTCAAAGATCAGTTACTGGATTTCTGTTATATCCTCAATCTAGTTCTCCAATGACAGCTCTTACAGTCCGCTCTTGTCAACAGCCAGATGTCTGTAGTGTATTTATGCACTCTATATTTCATCTGTTCCTTTCTTTTTATGAGCATGGACATGTAGTAACACTAAACACTTCTAATTTAGAAAATCTCTTACAAGCATTTTATTTCTTGCTTTTGGCTAACTTGGTTGGAGAGGACGTATGTTTCTTCTTTTCAAACTCCCTGTTGGAGCTGCCTTGTCAATTTATGTYAATATCCTAGTGATGTCCTATTTCCATGGCTTTCAAGTTTTCATAGCTCCTTGAGAAAAGGAGCAGCTTTGAGGCAATATTCTATGCATCATGGATCTGGCTCTTTGCATCTCTTCATTTCCCTTCACTCTAGAGCTACGATATAGGAGGATTACTGCCTCTTCCAACATTTGGGTCTGCTTTGTTTAGACTGAGGTAAAAAGTCTGGTTAACTGCATCTAGAGTGATTCTGAGGTCTCTGTCCCGCAGTTGCAAGATCTGGGAGCAGGATGTGGAGGTACTCGGGTGGGACCTGSCTTTAGCAAGTATTCTTTATTTGCTTAACCTCTGTGCTTCACCTTGTACATCAAGTACTAATGCCAGCCAGTTAAGATTTATTTGCTGTTTAGGAACCCATAACCTTAGTCTGCTCCTTTTGTGTCTTAGTTTGGTCTTTGACTTTTATCAACAGCTCCCTCAAGCCTGCTGTCCTCTGACCTATCCAGATGTCTCTGAAATAGCCTGTCAGGAGTCTTGACGTGGGAAATTTTGTGGAGGTAGATTAGAGAAAATGGATCTGTAATGAGAAAAATAACATTAACTATGGTTTGACACTGCTAACTTTTAGCTTATATCACATGCTCTCTCCCRCTTTGTGTTGTAGGCCCTGGCATTTCTGTGTTAGCTGCAGCACCATCTGTGTTGCAGCAGCACCGCCAAGTTCATCATGCGGTGATCCCTCATGGAAGAAGTGGACGATCCTCTGTTAGTGGCATCGTGGCCACTGTCTTTGGGGCTACAGGTTTCCTCGGACGATATGTTGTCAACCGTTTAGGTAATGTTCTCCAGCARTACTAATTAAAAAAAAAATTAAGTGTTTAATGAAACTAGTTTTTCTTCAGGTTGCAGGATAATCACAGAAACTGGTGAGCTTCTGTCAGCTATAGGAAGGCACCCATCAAACATCCGTAAGGTGTTTGGTCTGCTAAAGTGCCAAGATGTGACAATTAGTAAAAACTGTTTTAATCTAGGAAATTTAGAAGCTTTTGAAGATTGTTGAAGTCATTAAAATAAGTCATTCTCCTTCAAGTACTGTTTTTCAGTCTGTAAAATGCAGATCTGAGGAGAGGTACAGCACATATTTGATTCTTCTGGTTTTGGACTTATTAGGACATTTTGCTAAAATGTTTGCAGGAATTTGATTGGAGTTCTTTAAAATTGCCCTTTCGAATTTAAGTTTTAGAAAATAACTTGCCTTTTTTTTCCCTTCTCCTTTCCATGCACCTTAAAAAATGCAAATAACCTTAGATGTGACACATTTTTAGGTATTGTACTATGTTTAGTACACACTGTGACTTTTTTGTTGTTTGTTAACAAACTTCTTGCAAGCTTCTATACTTTGTCTTACAAGCCCAAATACTCATGTCCCTGCTTAAGAATTCCAATGATGTAGGTTCAGAAACTTACTTCTATTCTACTTTTAGCTTTGCAGATAACTATTCAAGATTATGTGTATTTGTTGTGCTTTAATGCCAGGGAAAAAAGGAAGTTTTGTATATTGAGAATTTAATCTACTTAAAGTTATGTAGTGGTTTGAGATAAATGAAACTTTTTTTGAATGTTTAGGTCGCATTGGATCTCAAGTAATCATACCCTATCGCTGTGATCAGTATGACCTCATGTATCTGCGGCCGATGGGTGACCTGGGGCAACTTCTCTTCTTAGTAAGTCTTTTGCTTTGGCTTTAGATCAAATATAATACCATTGCTATACAAGGAAGTCTGTTAATCATTCTCAAAGTCAGAACTCTAGCTATTGTTTAGCCTCTAAATGGAAATGGTGTGAAAGAGCTTTCTTTGATTATGCCTATTTACACATTATCTCATCTTTTTCCCGTTTGATGCTCTGGTTACAGGAGTGGGACTGTAAGGACAAAGACTCTATCCGAAGAGCCATGGAACACAGCAATGTGGTCATTAATCTTGTTGGAAAGGAATGGGAAACAAAGTAATTTTCCTTTTTTTTTTTTCCTATATAGATAGATTTGCACCAGGTATTGGACATTGTAGACACATTTTACAGCATGTGTACAGTGTGCAGTGACACTGACATTATTCTTGGCTTCAATGAAAAGGCAAACCTGAAATTTTGCATATAAAAGTTATTCCATTTCTTTAAACGGTTAACTAGAGTCCTGGTTATGATCTGCTTTTGAAAACTGCATTCTTTCTATAATTTTCTAGTGTACAGCTTTTGTTCTGTCAGAGTTCAACGTGCAGCTTTCATACACCTTACGGATGTTTCATGGGTGCCTTCCTATAGCTGACAGACGCTCACCAGTTTCTGTGGGCTAGTATTTACATTACTACAGAAGTGGGCTTTCGTCCTGTTACTTTGGTGTAGCGATGAATTCTAGCCTACTAGAATAAGCTGTGATCAAGCTTTTCCTATTCGCTGGTAAATGTTAATAAACAGGAATAGCTAATGGAGRGTCCCTAAGATTATGATTAATAACATCATTCCTTGATAGAATTTTAGCAGAGACACTATTAGCTATATGAGTATTTTTTTTGTAATATTTTAAAAAAAGAATTCATTTTTGAAATCCATTTAAAAAAATCCCATATTTATTTTAAATTAAAAATACCTGTAATAGCCTCATTTTTTTTGCATGCGTGCAATTCTGCCCACTTTATTTAAAGCCTTGTGCAGAACTGCCAGACAAAAACTCATTAGTTGTGTGATCTGCCTTTATACGGTACATAATTTTGCTATTGTAGTAGACAGAAATAAATGTAGATATCAGTTTCATCTAYGTTTACAAGCCTAACACCTTTTTTGCTCTTTTTTTTGTGAACAGCCATTTGGTGTTCAAATTGTAGATTTAATGGTCAAATTGTATTAATAGAATAGAATTAGTAGTCTCAAATTGTACAATTATTTTTCCTAAAATAGGTGCTTGCCAACAGACATACTTTTTCAGCTGTTTCTTGTCTAGTCAAATGTCATACATAACTTCTGGGAGATGCTGATTTTGCATTCAAATTCGTAGAGGTACTTTTTTTTTCTGATAGTCACTTAACTCCTTGTCCCACTGTTGGGAGTCTATAACATAGTTTATTTGGGGAARAGCCCACCAAGCCTAAATTAACTTCAGTCTTGTGCATCTGACAAGGTTTTGGTTCTTTTTATATCTTCTTCAGACTTTGGGGTATAGGTAAAAATGTACAAACCAACCTGTCAGGATTGTTTTGTGCTGTTACTAAATTATGAACATAAGAGTTCAAGTGCTTATTGCTGTCAAAACAGAAGAAACTTCTTTGTAATGTGGGAGTGAGGGAAGAAAAGAAAGTCTGTACAGTTGGCCCAAGGACAATTCAATCTCTATTTATCTTTCAGATGTATATTTCATGTGTACTTCCCCCTTTAAAAATTTCTGGACTCRTGTAAAAAGTATGATTTGTATAAGGGAGGGCTTCTTTGTTATTGAAAAGGAAGTGTGATGACAACAACAGAAACTTTCATTCTATTTAAAAACCCCCAAACCTTGTCACTCTGGTCAGGTTCAACAGATTCAAAAGCAGAAGAGGCTTGGTACATGTTAAAGACTTTTGGACATTCCAAAACTTACCACTGCACAAATGTTCTCACCGTGTATTTTATACATGTTGGTATCAATGGTGGTTCTGGAACCCTGAGATAAAATTCTGTGGTCTGTTAAACACGAGGTCAGACTAACCATTGTAATCATCCCAAAGTCTATGAAAAATTTAATCAGGGGAAAAAAAAAAGTAAGATTAGAAATAGAGATCAGTCAAAAAAAGTAAAGCCTGCCATTAAATACTTTCCTCCTTGCCTRGTATTAGTGTACAGTCTCATCTGTGTGTACTATGTTGTTTGAAAACTCCATAGTTACAGGAGGGATGTTGTTCGTTCTTGTGTGTTTCTAAAATCTATTTTTGTGAGTAGAACAGGAGTGATGGTTCCCAGGATCAGATTAGTTATTGAAGGGTCAAAAATAACTTTTTGTTTTTAAGGCTTTCTTTAGACTCCAGTGGGATCTGAAAAGCTGTGGGAGTAGATAAGGACAGAGAGAGAGGCATTTGGACAAGATGTTTGTTACCCAAAGCAAATGGAATAGATAGAGCGGGGTGCTTACAAGGACAATATAAAGACATGAGAAGCCAATTCTCTTTCTTGCAGTCTTGGGATAGTTGGAAAGAATTTTGGGATTGTTGCCAGCCTATAGTGTCAGTTCTGCTTGGAGACAGAGCTTCTGTATTTTTCTTGATCAGATGCCAAACTAGATTACAGTTGAACCCCCTAATTTAGGCCCCTTGAATGCCATAAAGTGAGTGGAGTAGTTGTTCTTTCTGCATGCTTCTCCCTGAAGTCCCATACAGCCGCTATGAAATGGTTCTAAACTGTTCTGTCAATGTAAAATTTTCCATTTGCATAAGCGCCTGTGTCTTCTCTGGTCTGTTTTTGTCCACTTCCCCAAGGCCTAGCATCTGCCCTAACTTACGCTGCTCAGAATTTTTGAGCTCCTTTATAATGTAATTGAGTGCATCAAATCAAGCCRAATTTTGAACAGGTGTTGTAAAAAGACAGCTTTGCTCAGATTTCAAGGTGCAGCACTTCTCTTTAAAAAAAAAAAAATGTTTTCACTTGAGATGAGTTTTCTATTTGTCACAGACAAATGGCAAGAGGATTTTTCATGCTGATTTAATCTTTACAGGTGAAAAAGCAGATAGTATTAAGCTGTAATTGAAGCTCACTGTTGCATTTCACTTGCCTCTGGTTTTTATTATATGAAGAGTCCCTCATGAAAGAAAACTTTGTTTCTAACAAAGAGCATCAAGATAGTTTTTTGAAATATATTCAAGTAATATGTAATGATTGCTGTTTGGTTGGTAGGCAGCCACTGTTGATTGCTCTTAAAGTAAAATTTATTTTTTGCCTTGGTTTAGAAACTTCAGTTTTGAAGATGAATTTGTAAATATTCCTAAGAGTATTGCGCAGATAACTAGGGAAGCTGGTGTGGAAACACTCATTCATATATCTCACCTGAATGCTAGCATGAAGAGTCCTTCCAAATACCTCAGGARTAAAGTAAGTCTGGAATCCTTTTGAATATATTTTGTTGTTGTTGTTGGGTTTTTTYCCCCCAACTGGGTCTGTTTGAAGGAAATCAGTATATGAATTTACTATGGAATGTTTTCTGCAGCTGAGGAATTTTTGAGTTATTGTGCTTATTGGAGCTAGAAATCCTCCTTAGTACTTCGTGTGCTTTGAAGGGAAATAGATCTTGTATTCCTGAARACTCTTCCTTTCTTCTATCCTTGAATATCTTTGCAAGTAAAATTACTGTCATTAGGAAAGAGGAACTAGTTTGGTGGTTTGGGATCTGATATCAGGCCTAACATCTAAGGCTGGAATGACCTAGCAAAGTAAGTAGTTGATGCCAAAATGAATGCTGCAAAGACAGATGAGTATCACGATTACAAGCTCTTGGAGTGGGATTGTTACCTGCTCTTGTACAAAAAAAAAAAAATCCTTATTAGGAGGTATAATTTTCTATTACTGATTTTCTCTTAATATAGCTATTGTCCCAGTTTCACCTATTTTTGTTTTGTTTGAGCTCACTGTACTCTGCCTTGTATTTAGTATAAAAAATTTTAAAATCAAGGTTAAAATTTGGTAGCTCTTAATGTGTAACAACTCTACAGGATAGTTAGGCCTTACTGTGTTGGCCAGTCCCATGTGGAAAGTAGATAGCTGTCACTGAAATTTCTAACTGTACTTAAGCAGTTCTTGGAGTGTTCTGATAATGTAGTAGGGGTTATGTAATCTTCTGTTTTCTTCCAAGCTCTGATCTGACATAAGCAAGAGAGATACTTAGGTTAGGCTTCTTCCTTTTTGAACTTTGTCATTTTAAATTTGTGTCACTTCACTGGTGAGACTGTATTGTATGTCAAATAGAAGAAATGATCCACTAGTTTATGGGACTTTTGGGACGTTCTCCGAGACCTTTATCTTAGCATAGCATCTCAAAGATCAGATGGCTCAGATATAAATAATTTTTATGCTACTGATGGTGTCATTTCTTTCAGTGCTGTAGTCAGGATGCATTAACTTGTGAAAAGGCATCCTCCTCTGGTCTGTTCAGAATGGGTCTAATTAGTGTGTTCATTTTAATTGAATGGTAGGCTGTTGGAGAGAAAGCAGTGAGGGAAGAATTTCCAGATGCTATAATTTTGAAGCCCTCTGAGATGTTTGGAAGAGAGGACCGATTTCTCAATCATTACGCAAGTATGTACTCTTGAAATAATAAAACCATGTATGATTTGTATACCTGTCTGTAGAGAACAGAGGGAAAATGTGATTTGCTTTTGAAAAGCAGAGAGGTATGTTTTTATCAGAAATGTACTGTATTTTGTTAGCTGAATGTTTGTAATGGGAAACAATAAATTTTCATCTCATGACTGAATTCTTTCTAAATCTAGTTAGACTTTGCGGTTTGATTTTTTTGTTTTGTTTTGGTTTTTTTGAGGGGGGGATGTGTACTATTGTTTTTTTATTTAGATTGTTCTGAGGCAAGGTCTCGTCATCTTAACTCTCAAAAGTAGTTTACCCTGAAAGTAGTTTTTCAAGTTGGTAATGCTTGAATGTAAAAATTGACCTGAGTTGTTCTGGGCTCAGAAGCAGCAGTACTGATGTATCACCAACAAAATTGTTAGACAGGATAGAATGGAATCTGTTTCTGTCTTGCAAAGTTGAGATATCTCTGAACCACTCTAAGTAAATAGTAAATACAGCCTTCCCATCGTTGATAATAAGAAAACTAAATGTGTGTTGAAAACAGCGCTACTAGAATTGGGTGGTAATTCTTCCCAATTCTATTTTTTTTTTTTTTTTTAAAGTTAAGTCACTTTTCAGAATAGGTTCACACTCAGTGTTGTACAAAATGTATTGGTTATTTGCTTACTGAAAGGATTCACAGATTTTATTCTCAAGTTATGTACGTGTCTTTCTATCAGACATGCGCTGGTTTGGTGGTGTGCCTCTTATTTCTCTGGGCAAAAAAACAGTGAAGCAACCAGTATATGTAAGTTTTCAATAAAACAAGACAATCCCAAATCCTCTGTGTGTGTGTGTGTGTGTTGGGTTTTTTTCTTTTCCCCCTGTAAATCACTTCTGAAAGAGGAGTGTGTGTATGCATTCCTGCTTTCTGTTGGTAATTGTCTGAATTTGTTTCTCACAGGTGGTTGATGTAGCAAAGGCAATTATTAATGCAATTAAGGATCCTGATGCTAAAGGAAAAACATACGCCTTGGCTGGGTAGGTTACTTTTCTGATTTTAATTAACTGAAGTACTTCTTTTTGGTGTCATTTTTTGGCATGCTGCACAGTACATTTAATTTCTCCATCCATGCACACAGTTTGAGCTGCAATAAATTCCACCTCCTTTTTGGGAGGAAAAATGACTCAAGCTGTTATTGTGAGTACTCTGAAAATCCTAGTTTGGGCCCCATTGCATTTAATGTTATGTATGTGCAGACAAAGAAATAGGCAGTCTTGGGAAACATGCTAGACAACATAGATTTGGAGAAAATTCTGCTAACGCTATGTGGAAACCACCTGGAATTAGAATGGTTAGAGACAGTGGATCTCTTGGAATATTTTGTGTACAAAAGCTCYGAATCAGAATAGGTCATTAGCATTAAGAATAAACAACGTGGCACATGCCAAGGTAATGGGGCCGTCTTTGATACTGTAACATAGCACTGGAACTGGTCTTTATCCAATGTATGTGGTAAAAGGAACATTAGACTCATTGATAAAACAGTTGCTAATTAGTCAAGTTAGAAATGATGCTGAACAGCTCTCTTTTTTCTATTGCATGCGTGCCTCTGTCTTCCCCCCCTTATACACTGAAAATGTGCATAGTATCTGGATTTTGCAAAAGGCTTATCTGACATTACATTGTTTTTTCCATGTTCGTTTTGCGACGCTGTTGTGGTGACGGCTCTTTATTACCATRGTGCAGAGTTCCTTGCTGGTTCGTCTCTCACTTGTGTGATGTCACTTTCTTCAGTGCTGTAACTGAGCTGTTGAGGAGGATGTTATCCTGGCAGCTAGGCTAGGTCTGCTGTATGCTGGTGTTCTGGAAAAGGCAGCAAGCCGGTCTTCGACTTCTCTTGGATCGTGCTGAGGAACTTCTGCTCAAAAACTAGCAAAATAACAGAAACAAGCTAAGAATGGTCTGAAAGGACTACTAACAGCAACAATAAGGTTATTAAGTAACTTCAAGTTGGTCTCAAATCACTGGGATGATACGAAGTGGCACACTAAAGAACAAGTGGAAACATGCTAGACAGCCATTCAAATCCACTTTTTTATCAGAGTAGATACATAGGTGTCAGATGGACACAACTAACGCAAAACCACAAAATGTGATGAAATTAACCCTTTGAGTGACTATTTTATCTCTTGGGGGCAAACTTGAAGATGGGTCAATATGTATCCAAAGCTACCTGCCACAAAAGGAAGGAGGGGCGCCCATTTTTAGGTTCATCACTGTCTGAGCAGAAGCAACTGCTCCAACTGCAGGAGTAATTGAGAATTGCACACTAAATAGACCACTATTTGCAGCCAAATGGAAGGGCAATTAGCTAAACTTTGAATGTATTCTTACCGTTTCAAAGTCTCATTTTTTGGCAATTTACAGAAGGCCAGGAGTTCAGTGCCCAGGTTTCAGAGGCAGGAATTCAAGCAAGGATGCCAGGCTCTCACTGCAAGGAACACAGTTTCAGGCACATAACAATGACTGAAAAGACTTTGAATAAATGATAGTCTAAACCGAAGATCCAAATCAGTGTTGGAAAACCAGAGGAACTCTGCAGCATAACCCTTGACTAAAGCTGTATGAGACACTTTTTTGTTTTTTTTAAAGGAGTTACCAGTTTGAGTTTAAAATACTAATTTTGTAAAAGAACATTCTATTTCTGTGTTCTTGTTTTTTGAGTTTTGTTGGTGGTTTTTTTTTTTTTTTCTTCCTACTATATGGTGGAATAGAGTTTTAACTATGACAGCTAATGGTGTCATTGCTATATCCAAATGACTGAAGATTTGTTATGGTTTTTTTACCTGTTCCCCTCTTTCCCCCMTGGCATTGGTTTTGTTTCATCCACTCGTTAAATCTTGTCTTGAATGCTAATGCTCTCTAGAACTTGATGTCTGCTAGTATTGTGGTTAATGTAATGACACTTCAATGTGATTCTATTCTTGGTGAAGTTGTATTGTTATGTTTGGTAATTTGTAAAGGAACAAACAATATTTATTTTTATTTTCACATTTTTAAGTTTGGCTATACTGTACATACTTACATGGTTCTAGCATATCAGGATAAAAGTGAAATTGGCTTATACTACCTTTGGATAGGCATGAGGATGTTAAAGTGTAAGGGCAAAAAATTTGGAAAGAAAAATGCTAATAACTAATGAAAACAAAGTTGTTTGTTTTTTTTTTTTTTTTTTTCCCTCAGCTGAGTAAGTAAATTTGACACTGCCACATTTTGGTGTGTTTCTCTTGTAAGTTCTATTAACAGAAGAAAACTGAATATGTTTTTTTGATAGTAGTAGTAGTCCTTTAGTGTAACTTCATAAATGCAGATCTCTCTCAGGTTCTATAATCCAGCCACCTGGATGATGTTGATAAGGAGTTTCGAGTGTTGAATTGTTTTGAATTCTCCAAAATATGCTGACCCACCCTTAAGTATATCCATTAGAATGTTTTACCCTAAGTTGCTTTTACAAACTAAAGTAGCAGTAACCTGGGGTTCTGTCTTTTTTCCAGCATTTATCAACAAATTTTGTTTGTGGTTATTAGCATTGCTGTTCTTTCTGAAGGCTCAATTTTCATGCATGCAGCCTCAGACCTTGATATCTTTGAGATCTTGGGTTTATCAAACTGAAATTCATATASTTTGTATCAAAGTCTTGGATTTTTGGACTATGTGAAGTTTTGCATACTTAGTCTTATTATACCACGGTTTCATTTTTGTGGGGGTTTAGATTCCAACAGTAATTCAGTGTCTCCTATTTAAAAAAAAAAAAAAGGGAGACCGAAGATGAAAAAAACCTACAAAGTCTTATTTTTAGGAGGCCCCTACCTGGGAAGTAATCAGTCTCAAACTGATTGTCATGTTGCTGAGATCTCTGCCTTAGCTGAAAAGTATAGCAAATGGTTAGGAGAGACATGCTTCTGGTGTGTTCATTGCCCCTTTGATCATGATCAGCAGGATGTAATTTTGATGATTGAAAKGCCAAGTGGCACACCAGTGCTCAGCAGAGTGCTCTTGTGTGTTGTCATGAAGATTTTCAGAATGTTTTGGAATACCAGCGGGTTGCCTTGAAAGCCAAGGGAGATACCTGTTTCAGTCTGAGCCATCTATAAAGACAGATCATTAAAATGCTAAGGCAAAGTCTGAACAAGAAAGGAATGGGAACTCCCAATGGTATGTCTTAAACTACTGCAGGTGTACAGGAGGCTGACTGCTTCCTTCCCTCAATGTTGAGAGGGGGAATGCATTCTTTTGGGGGAATTTATCTTAGTTTCTTCCTCTTGCTTTTGAAGAGAACAGTATGTTCTTAGTCGAGCAAAGACAAGTGARTCAATTTCCTTGCAGCCATTTGCTATTAAAGATGGGATGTCTTGTTAAGAAACCTTGCTTTATTTTACCATTTTTGCTTTCTGACTTCCTTCTATTACACACTGCCAAGTGAGCTTGTACAAATTCAGTCCTGTCCCAGTGCTGAAAATCTTGTATTCATAATTTGAGTCAGCATGGAGGAGGCACATTAAAGGTGTGCTTTAAAAGTACACAGAATACACTTTATTCAGTATGATTATGGTGGGTTACCCTTGGCCAGCAGCCYGACGCCCACCCAGCTGCTCACTCCTCCTCCTCAGCAGGACACTGGGAGAAAATAGTATGAAAAGCTTATGGGTTGAGATAAAGACAGGGATATTGCTTACCAGTTATTGTCATGGGCCAAATGGACTCGACTTGGGAAAAATTAATTTAATTTACTGTCAATTAAAATAGATTTGAATAGTGTGAAATAAAGACAAAAAGGATAAACCAACACCTCCCCTCCACCCTTTTCCTAGGGTCAACTTCAATCCTTCACTCCCAACTCCTCTACCCCCTCTTCCCGAGCRGYGCAGGGGGATGGGGAACAGYGGGTTATGGGGTCAGTCCGTAACAGCTCCTCTCTGCCCCTCCTTCCTCCTCACRCTGTTCCCCWGCTCCAKCRYGGGCCCTTCCACGGGCTGCAGTCCTTCAGGATAACCCKGCTCCAGCGTGGGCTGTCCGTGAGCCACAGGGGAGTCTCTGCTCGGGTGCCTGGAACCACCCAGGTGTYTGCAGGGCTGTTTCTAAMGCTTTTTYCCTCACTCCTCTCTGCCTSTGTGGCATTTTTGCCCTTCCTTAAATGTGTTTTTCCAGAGGCGGCACCATCTTGGCTGAGGGGCTCAGCTGTGCCCTGCGGTGGGTCCATTGGAGCCGGCTGTGCCCGGCACGGGGCAGCCCRGACTTCTCCACATAGGCTGCCCCTSCAGCCCCCCTTGCCAGCGCCTGGGCACCGGCACCCGACGCGGCGACGAAACAATTTTGCAGTTTGTGACTTACACTGTTACCATCGCTGATGTCAGATGATTTGTTTTTCTAACTTAATCTCTCTTTATTTCAAACAGTACAGAATCTGGAGAGCCAAAATTTGTTCCCCTCTTGTGAGGAAAATGACAAATCTGGCAAATCATTTAGATTGAAGAAAAGAGGCCCTTGGTAGGCTTGGGGGTGGAGGGCTTTAAAATTTTTGTCCCTTGCTGCAAATATTTAAGTATACCTAATTTACCTATAATCTTTGTTGCTTTTTTTTTTTCCCCCCAGACCTAACCGATACCTGCTTTACGACATGGTAGAATACATCTACGCGGTTTCCTTTCGAACCTTTCTTCCCTATCCGCTTCCACGTCCTCTCTACCAGTAAGTGGGACCCTTCCTTCGCTAAGAACTTGGGATCCAATAGGCGGCACAGAAGCATAAATAACTGTTGCATTGGTTATTTCATATTTCCAGTTGTTATTTAACATGGTAGGATTGTAGAAACTGGCTTTCCCAAGGTACTCGTTAGCTAGCTTTGAGTCTTCTGCTCAGGCACAGGCCTGCATTTGATTAGCTAGTGTATGAAAAGTGTACCTGTAATAAACTTCATAACTATTTATTCCAGAGTCATTGAATGGTTTTGCTGAGTCAAGAAGTAGCAAAAGGTCTTAAGTAGAGACAATCAGTAGCAAACTAAAYGAACTTTTAATAGTACCGCAGGGAAAATCTGTGTGTATGTTGCTGACCTGAGAGGTTTGTCTGCAGCAGCTTAAGGTGTTGCTACTGTCAGCTATCCTTCCAGTCTGGTGAGCACTGCTGCCCTGGAAGCGGAGTTGGGGTAAAGGTGAGTATGGGTATTGGCTGACTTCTAGATCAGGCCTTTGTATTGATTTGAGCCAGTGTTGGAGGTAAGTTTGTACTGAGATCTCGTTCTGGGAATTTGAGCAGTGCAGTTGTGAGCAAGCATTTCTTTGTCTGCGATATGAGGGCAGTAACATCTTTAGAAGATGGTAATGAATTGGGAGGTAGGAAAGGAAGGATGTAGCATCGCTTCAGTTGACTACAGTGGATGGACTGCAAAGGCTCTGCGTGCTCTGAGCTGCCTCTGCAGGTGTCTGTTTTGGCCCCGGGSCACTGAGGATAGAAGCTGATTTGCTGAATTGCAGCTACTGAGTAATAGTGCATGAAAACGTGCAGTATAAATCTGAGCCTGGGCCTAGTCCTTAAGGCATAATCACATCCTTTTGAAGAGCTACCTCAAACAGTAAATGCTGTTTCAGAAGTTGCCGTCAGCATGGTTGAGATGTGTTGATGTTTGAGGTGCTGGTCCTCCTCAATTTTAGTACAATGCAAACTAATAAGTTAAAAAAGTCACCAATGTTAGAACCCTCCTAYCAATCTGCTAACAGGACTCAACATTGGCTTCATGTAACTGATGATGAATAATGCTAGAACAACATCTTAAACTGTTGTGGCTCTTTCTGAATTGGTTGTAGAGGCACCAGGTTAACATGGCTGACACAGAGCAGCTTGTTATAAAGTAACTWTGTGGGTGCTTATTAGTTTTATTCACATTTGAAGCAGTCCATGTTATGCTTTTTTCTTTATAGGCTAAACTAAGTGGTAGCTCATATTTTTGAGAAAAGAATGCATCTAAAAGGCAGATAAGCCTAGTTCTGTTTATGTGCAGTAACTTAGTAACACCCTAGTCTGCCAGGTGAGCACTTTCGGTAAGAGATTCTACCTTGAATACTGTTGGTCCCGACACACTGAGCAAGAGCTGTAGTGTTATTTTCTTTTCTCTGCCAGATCCTCTTTCTTTCAAGGGAAACTTCATTTCTGGAAACTGCAAATATACTAATCCTCATCCTTTTTATAGACGCAGATCGCTCCAGATTCCATCATCTTGTTTGTAYGGCTGTTAACTCATTTAGTTGTCAGCAAGCATGTTTTCTCATGGAGGCATTGAATCAAACTTCGTGACTAATTGGATTACTGCCCACACTACTAGGGAACAGAGTTTGGAGGAAAGACAGGGGCAAGACTGAACCCTCTGATGTGTGGGGARTTGGATGTGGAGGTTTACTTTTCCCACCCACTAATGTTCATTTTTACTTCTAGATATCTGCTCCTCTGTTCCCTTCYGAAGTAAAAGAATAGGAGATCAAATAATTCAGTAGCAAACATTTAAAGTTCCCAGAAACACAATTAAGAACTTGCTGCTGGCACGTTCACTGCTTTAATGAATTCATAGCTTGCAAGAACAGCTACGGAACAAGCTCTTGCTCACTGTCTATTAAGTGTGAAATATTTTTACCAGTTTTCGTTTTCTTCTGTGCATCTGGATAATTACTATACTTTTGCAATACTCTTTCTGATTACAGTTTAGTTGCAAGATTCTTTGAGATTAATCCATTTGAACCATGGTTGACACGAGACAAAGTGGACCGGGTAAGTGTAGGACARTCCACAAATTCTTCTTGGGAAATGTTTCATTGTGTATTTGTAACTTGCACTTGTAGTTTTGCATTCAAGGAGTGCTGAAATGTGTGTACRTCAGGTGRTGTAGTATTTCAGTCAGTTCAATGRYTAGAATTTGATTATAAAGAATTGCTTTCGGACTGTTTGGATACTACAGAAATTTAAATTTTTGAAGGGGTTCCTTCCTCTTCAAACCTTCCTCAAAAATGGTTATGGTTTCTGCCATACAACTGCTGCAGCTACTGTTCTACTATCTCACTCTTAACTTATTTGTCCAGACCTGTTACGGTGCCAAGGGGATACACTGTCAAAGCAGTCTGGAGATTCCTTTGGTGTAGGCTTACAAAGACTTAGTAAGAGAGAGGGACGAACAGAATTTTTTTTTTTTWAAAAGGCATCATTATGATGTAGTCTTTCCACTACCATTGGTGGARGAAGAATAGTTAACATATTTCTCTAAATACATTTAAGTGCTTGAAACGATTGGTGAGAGGGTTATATAGCAAGAAGTAACGTGATGGTGGTGGGGAAAGGGCCCAACCTTCTGAAGTGTTAAAAGCGGTCAAGGCTGCATACTTCGCTGTGCCCCTGCCCCCCTCCCCCAAAACACATGCTATTGAAAATAGCAAAGCCAAAGTAGAGATTGGATGTGCARTGTGCAGCGAAGTGATGGGGGTGGGGTATGCTCCCCAATTCTAGGTAACTAGTGAGTTTATGTCCCTCTAGATGCATTAAAATCACTTATACCATCCAGATAATGGATTTTGAGTTTTTAACAACTCAAGTTGAACTGACAGCGCTGGATACAGCCCAAATTCTCGCTTAACATTAAGAGTGCGTTTCTCATGAACATATTGCAACTTCATGTTTATTCCTAACTTCTCAGAGCGTCTAAGTGGGGGTGGAGAAATAACTTGCAAAAAACCAACTGCAAGTGAGGAAAAAGTAGGATTTAGCAAGTATTAATGTCAAAACTGTTGGCATATGTGTAGGTTAGCAAAGAGAGTCATGTACTCTGACAGTCTCTAAGCTTGCTGCTCTCTGAAGGTTGCAGGTACTCTCCCAACTATTTTACAGAGTTGGAGTTTTAATGCCTTTGTTATGATGCAATATCAATAGCCTATTTTGACCTGATTGTCCCAAAATTAATTTGAGATAGGGTACTCCCATGAATCTGGGAGAACTGGGTCCTATACTTAGAGCAGCTTACTGARTAGCTGTAAGCAATTAATGTCTACGTTTACATTTATCCGTCCGTGAAATAAACTGGTTTCCTATTCTGTTTGGAAATAATTGTGAAAAACTGTGGAAAGTATGTGTARTAAAGGAGGTAAGCTTATTCATGGTCTAGTGCAAAACTTTTTTTTTTCCCCCAAACCAGTAACTCATCCCCCATACTAAAGAGAGTTTGCATTGTAGTTCTACTGGCTGTATTGACCCAGGATGTAGATGTAACATCTCCTGAAAACCTTACTTCTAGCTGCCTTTGTAATTTATAGAGTTACATTTCATAAAATAAGCACCAAATCACTAAAACTGCTGCAATTTAGCTATAGCATGGGTAGTGTAAGAGGGGAGTTTCTCCATGTTACTTCTGTCTGATTGTTACTCTTTCCCAGCTTTTCATCCTTAAGTAATCTACACAAAATKAGATGTGGTTGACTTAAAGACCTTTCAAGGAATAACAGCATAAGAGAAATCCCCATTTCCTAAGATATAGGTCATATGTGTTGCAAATATGGTAATAGAATTAAGTATTTGTCCTGCACATGACCCTGTTCTAAACCATGAACAGAGAAAAACAACCTACCAAAAGTGATAATTCAACATACATTTTCTTGACAAAGAAGAATGTATATAATTGCAGTTCAAATACGCCCTTACAAGTTTGGCCTAATTTTGTGGCTGCAATGCAGTAATCTTCCTGATAATGTATACCTGATGGAGAGAAAATGAAGACGCTTTCTGCATGTCTCACTGCTATTTATTCCTGAACCTCCATCTCCTGTCGAAGTACACTGGGTACTCAATACCTTGTATAATTACACCATGGTTCTGTAGGGCCGCATTGAATCTTTTCCTCCTCCCAAGGAAAAACACTGGGCCAAAATCAGTCAAGGAACTGGAACTGACACGCAGTTGGCTGAGTCCACATTTGTGTTTGAATAGATCTTCAGGTCTACTACAAGATGCAGCAGTGCATTGTACTGTGGGGTTCTTTCTTGGGGGAAGGAGTCTTATGTCAGCAGCCTTGAAATTGTAGTGGAATCTCCCAAGAGCTGCCATTTGTAGAAAATTGTTTTGAGACATATTAAAATGTTTCTAGTACTATGGATTTATGCTAGTCTATTTCCATAAAAGAAAAAAGGTGACCTCAGGTGTAAGTACAGAATACTTTTTTTAGTACGTGAATGGTTGCATTGAGTATAATGCTGTTCATTCTATCAAGTGAATTCCCTCTTTTTTTTTTTTTTTTCCCTCTTCTTCTCCCCCCCTGCCTTCTTTTTAAAGTTTCACACAACAGACATGACATTTCCTGACCTTCCTGGTTTGGAAGACCTGGGTATTCAACCAACATCTCTAGAACAAAAAGCAATTGAAGTTCTGCGCCGTCACCGCAGATACCGCTGGTTGGAAGCTGAGCTGGAGGAAGCAAAACCAGCTAAGACATATCCCATGTAACAGTTGATGAGGTGGTTACTTAACGCTTCTTAAACTGCCTTTGTATGATCCAATTTGTTTGGAGAACTGTGTACATACTGAGTAAAATACATTAATCATGTAAACTATATTTCACCAGTGTTGTCTTTTCAATTATGGAAGACTGYCATTGAAATGTAGTTTTTCTCTTTAAACAGTCATGAAAGCAAATTACATATTCGTGCTTAGCTGGTGGGCATTAAATTATTTCGAAGGCTGGGACTAGAGGGAACGTGTTYTAACACTAGTCAGTTCCTCCTTCAGCTCTCAAAGCAGGCATATCACTGAACTTTAGTAAGTGCTCAAGTGATTTGAAGAACGTTGCAGTTCAGGACTATGTCACCTAGAACATGTCCTTTCCAAGAGGGATTGCTGGTACTGCCACCTATTCAGATTATGAGGCCTCGGATAAAGCCCCGTTTTTAAGTTYTTGACTCTTTTGAGCTTTGTTTTCTGCCCTGAGCACAACTATTATCGAAAATGCTAACCAAAATGGCACAAGCTGTTYCTAAGGTCAAGGAGTGCCAATCAGACATGTAAATAAGTTACTACGTGTCATCTGATCTCTTGTGATAATTATGTGTGCTTTGGCTCATAGACATGAGGAAATGGGTCATTTCTTCCATTTTTACGTGAGAAAGTAATTATTTTTAGATGCTCAAAGCCTTTATGTGCTGGGACATTRTCTTTCTTTTGGTAAGAGAGATAAGCTTTGCTTCAGGATTAAACATTTTCAGTTGTTTTAAGATCAAAGACAAATCCCTGCCTGAATCTGATCAAGAACAGTGCTTTCTGTTTCCATATCCAAAGAGTTGCTGGAAGCTTTTGGTTAAATTTTGGCAGGGACATTGTTTGCTAGGGTGCAGCTTAGAGCTGACTAAGTCTGCACAGAACTGAGCGCAGAGATCTAGACCTTCTATATGCAGTGCAGTATTCTGATGGCTTCAAGATGTAAAMGAAGACATTTCTTGAATCAAGGAGTGAGCTGCTAGTTCTGGGAGTAAGACAAATCATATTGACTAGGATGAGTGGAGATTGGTGGGGAAACTGGTTTTAAACTGGGGCTGAGAGGGGATAAAACGAGTGACACAACATTTTGTGTTTTCACCTCCAAGCTTCCTACTACTTGCCTTCGTTGGATGTTAAATCAGAGGGAAGGAACTGGGGCAAGTTGGACAAATGGGTATCAGAGGCAGAAGCCTAATGGAGGAGAAATCTGAAGTGGAGAATGGGATGGAATAGGTGATGAAAAAGGAGAGTAGGAAAAAGAGAATAAACAGATTGAAAAGAACAAAAAGGTTAAGGTTAGGGAAAACACGGAAGTCTTGACTAAGTCACACTGATTGCTGGAGCCAGAGATCAGAATCTCACTATTTCTGTATTGTTGCCAAACTACTGTGAAACTCCTGGGCAAAGTGTTTCTTAAATTTCAGCAGCTTCCACGTAAAACCCACTGTTGCTCATATTTCCTCTGTTAGGAAGAGGTAGGCTCTTGTGGTAATTTGAATTTTTTGATCCTGCCTACTATGTATTCAATTTGGTTCTCATGGATTGTTTATTTTTCTTGTGATAACATAAGTTATGTTATAATATAATTTAGTTGTTTTAACATAATTTAGTTGTTTTAAAATAAATCTGCCAATTCAAACATTCAAAAGCTATGACAAACTGGAAGTGAAGTGCATATTTTTAATTTGATCCTTCACTTTTTTTTTTTTTTCTGACTGCAAGCTTTTTTCTGTAAGACCCTAACTGTAAATAAGTAGCCTCATTAGTGCTCATTTAACATGTGTGGCCCTGATCTTGATTTATTGCATGTTACTCACATCCTGCTGTGAAAACGGTAGTATTTCTGAAGTGCTTCACAAGTGCACATAGAGTATAGAGAAACACAATTATCATGATAGTCCTGCATGGCTAACAAGCAGTTTCCATTTTCAGATGGCAAAGTGAGGTAGAAAAAACTGTCAAAGGTAATGCTGTAATGTTAGGTGCCGGTTCTGGGAACGCTTAGCATAATGCAGTGATTTTTATTTTTTCTTTCCCATTCAAAGCACAACTTTTCCAGTGGCTTTGGTTGCGCCACAGACCACTCCTACAGGATCTTAATTCAGACAACCATTAGRCGGAGAACATGCAGGTGATGAATACCCGTGAAAAGTTTGCTTTAAGCAGCCTCTTCCATATCAGATAGGAATACTGGTAAAGCGGAGTATCACACTAGTGCCCAGCTGCTGCTGCTGCAAGTTTCATTTTTCACAATACTTTGCCTTACATAGCATTTCTGCTTCCTACCTTGTAGAAACAACAGTGTGATTTCTCATTATTTATCCTTCCAAAGCAATTTCTTTAAAGGTCTTGAATGTAAAAAAAAAAAAAAAAAGTCACTTATTTTGCAATACAGTCCAAAATTACTATAATTCAGYTTCATCTGATTTTTATCCCTACTCGCTTATCGATGAGAGGATCTTCCTTCTTATCCCATCCCTAGTTTCTCAGCTTGTGATAGTTTTTCAGCCGCTCTGCAATTTGCAAAGTACTGAAGGTCCTTCAAACTTGTGGACTCGAGGCTCGTGCTTAACACCTTTGTGCGGGGTGTTGCCCAAAGCGGCGTGGAGAGGGAAGGAGGGGGCTGTTGTTTTCCACCCTCCCCACAAGAGGTCAGTGGCAGAGCAGAAAGCCGCAATAGTTTTTAAGCACGCTGGGTGCCTCTACTTTTTGCAGCCTGTCTCCTGCTCAGGCTTTGCCATTTCTCATCTCTGTTCCCTGCCTGCACGCAGCCAGAAGGCTGTCCAGAAAGGGATTTTCAGGTCAGGCCCAAAACTGTGCATCGACCGATTTAGGTACAGTGGCATAATAATACATGGCACTGGTACCATCTCTGCCTGAAAGGGAACCTGCTTTGGTCCTTTCCCAGCACATAGTCTAATAACCTAACCTATGGCCCACCTTCAGCCTGCTCTAGAGGGTCTTGTGAGAAAGTAGACCCTTGGCAGCATCTCTTTATGGACCAGATGAATTATTTGCATGGCCGTGTGAGTGTGTGTGTGCAGCTAGGAGACGGATGGTTAAGGACCAAGAAGGGCTGAAGAGTTGGTGATGGCAATCATACTGTCAGTTGTGTTAGATATATGTGTGTATGTGTATATATCTCTGCATGTGTGCATGTACATAGATACGTGTATATATACACGCCCCTCCCTACCTTGGACAGTCTGGTGGAAAGTATATGCATTTCCCTGGGACTGTGAGGAAGAAAGGAAACAGTGCATAGGTGTCACTAAAACATCACTTCTCACTTTTGGCACTCGGCTAGCCTGAAAAGAGACAGTGACACTTCTGCTCARTGTAGTTAACTTGGTTCATATGCTGCTTTGGGGCACTGGTATATCTTGGCTGATGTGAAGAGAAATTATAAGGAGTAGGGGAATATTGTGAGAGATTGTTCTAATGGTGATGGTCGTCTTCATATAAATTAGAGCACCTCTATATTTTGAGTTCATGTGGGAAATATTGATAGCCTTTATCCTTTATTGGGAAGGTAACGGCTAGTGTAATTTTTCAGTATGAAAGGAAGTAGGTATGGAGGAAGGAGAAGGAGACAGCAAAAGCAAAAAACTTAACCCACTTTGCTTTTTGAGATCCCCATGCAAGTAGGACTAGAGGATACTTGGAACAGCTTGTGTGGGTGGGAATAGTRTCTGCATCTAAGGGTGGAGAGAAGGATTTGGACCTTATGTTTCTTCAAAGACTGTATGTATCCTAAGCAGTTAGGGCTCTGGTTTGGACTTACTGCTAATTATGTGCACATTTATGCTGAAAATATGATAACTCTTAAATTACGCTGTTCGTAGTGTATCGCTCCAAGTTGGAACAGGTGACTTGCATAGARTTAAGCCTTCCTGTCTGTCTGCTGCTTTATTTTTACCTCTTAATTTTTCTTCCTTGACTTACTTGGAAAGCCTTACAACTTTCTTGAGTTGCTTAGAGGGCAGATGGTTAACAACTGAGAAGAGCATTCACGCTGGCAGTAATTACTCTGTAGTTACCTCTCCCTCCCTGCTGTTTTKTCTTCTTCCTTTCACCCTGCCCTAAGTGATACCCATGGATACACGTTATATGAAATGAGGACATCAGAGGACTGCTATATTTAAAGGAATTCAAAGCGTTGTAAGAACTCACGAGTAATTCATGATAGTGTTATTGCAGCCCCTTTGAGGTATAGAAGCAGAAGGTGAAGAACATTGATGAAATGGCAAAGGAAAGCTGGTGGCTGAGCTGAGAATAGAGTGCTGCTATGGCTTCTTTCTATCCTTTTAATGACTAGTTATAGCCTGGGACTCMCTCACCCTAAACACCATTCTTTCTTGAAAAAGCTTACAAAGGTGGTAGCATCAAAATTTTTGTAATAAACAAATGAGACCTTCTGGAGAAAATTCCATGAGAAATCATAGAATGGTTTGGGTTGGAAGGGACCTTCAAAGATCACCTAGTCCAACCCCCCTGCCATGGGCAGGGGCATCTTTCACTAGATCAGGYTGCACGAAGCCCCGTCCAACCTGACCTTGAACACTTCCAATGATGGGGCATCCACAACTTCTCTGGGCAACCTGCTCCAGTGTCTCACCATCCTCACTGTAACTTTTTTTTTCCTTGTGTCCRATCTAAACCTACCCTCTTTCAGTTGGAAACTGTTGCCCCTTGTCCTGTCACTACAGGCCCTAGCAAAAAGTCTTTCTCCATCTTTCTTATCAGCCCCCTTTGAGTATTGAAAGGCCACAAYAAGGTCTCCCCAGAGCCTTCTCTTCTCCASGCTGAATAACCCCAACTCTCTCAGTCTTTCCTCACAGGAGAGATGTTCCATCCCCCTGATCATCTTCGTGGCCCTCCTCTGGACCCGCTCCAACAGGTCCATGTCTTTCTTGTACTGGGGACCCCAGAGCTGGATGCAGTACYCCAGGTGAGGTCTCACGAGAGCGGAGTAGAGGGGGAGAATCACTTCCCTCGACCCGCTGGCCACACTTTCTATGCAGTCTAGGATACCATAGGGTTCTTTATATGATAGGGCTTTTTATGCAGCCCAGGATACAAAATAGGCAGGTTAACAAAATCTCGGGCGTGGACCATCTCTTTCTACTCCAGTTCCARTGCACTTCCTTGTACTGGAAGGTGTCCCTAGGAGCTTGCCCTGGGCAGTGCTCAGTTCCTACCACAGAGGGTAAGAATTCTTGAGTTTGGCAAAAATGCCACTCACGTCAGCTAGTATGGGTCTCTTGCTCAGTGTTTCCTTGTTAGCTGTGGAGGTGCTGAGCGTGCTTATCAGCAACCCCCAGAAATTCTGCGTCTTAGAAATTGTTTCCCCTCCCTCCTTCCTTCAATGTATCACAGCGGTATCTGTGCTGTGATACAAGACCAGTAAAGGATCATTCTTTGATCCTGAAAGTGAGCGGAATAGTACAGCTCTTGTAGGCATGCTTCTCTCCTCTCTCCTCTCCGCTCCAGGATACCTAAACCATGCAGAAAACGTTCCTAGTACCGAAGAAGTATTTTATTGGTGCTTTTAACCGACTGAGTATTTAAAAAATAAATATTTTAAAATACACAGTATTTAAATATGATTGAACTACACTCGTACTATTAATCAAGGTATTCTTACGCATTGACAGCGCATAGTACAGTACTTGACGTGGTTTAACCACAACATGTACAGTACAAGGTGCTCTTTGCTTCCTCCAGTTCTGATTTTGTTTTTTTTTATGGCTCTAAAATGAACTGTAAAATGCAATAATATCAGCATAATATTTCAGCTGTGGTCTGAGCAGAGTTTACAGCAAACAGACTTACCTTGCTGTGTGTGGTGCCATGCGAATCCTGAACTGCCCTACCTTTTCTTCCTAGCATTTCACACTGTAGTTGATTTGATGGCAGTTAATTCCCTATTACACTGTTTACTGGACTTCACAATACAATCTGCTATGTTCTTGCTAGCTTAGTTTTTTCTTTCCCAGGATGAATCTCATTCTGTCATTTTTTCTAGCCCTGTTTCTGTCCTGAGGTCCTTTATTTTTCCGTTTCCTGGATTTCCATAAAATTTCGACAAAAGCATGATCTGTGTGTTTCATGAAAGTCTTCTCTTTGTAAATGTTCATTAAAAAAGCAAAATTGAAATGATTTTTTTTTAAAAAAAACAGCTAACCTAATGTGATGCTGGGATTCGTCTTTTTATTTCTGCTTCCCTGCTCTTCCCTCTTCCCCCCCCTCCCCCCCAAAAAAAAGGTTCTGAAAGTCTAAAAGAAGCAGGAGTGTCTTAGCACAGGGAAGCACACTTTCTTTTATGGATCAGGAAAAAAAATCAGATTAATTAGCACTATTCCTTCCCATTTGAAGGTCAGCTTTTTAGCATGTGTGAATCAAACAACCTGTTGGCGTGTCTAAATTGTGTTTTCTTGGAGCTGTAAAATACCTAGCCGAAACAAACTATTCCCTTGCATATTCTTTTCATGATTCCTTTGTATCGTTGATGAAATGTAGGGCATCTGATTTTCTGGCTTGGCCAGTGTCGTTGAGCGGAAGGAGGTGCAGTGTTTCGCATACAGAGTTACCTCTGTTACCATGCAAGACCAGTTGAGGGATTGTTCTTGGGCCTTGGAAGTGTAAGTGAAAGGACGTAACTGTTGTTGGCACACCTGGGTCCTCTCTCCCGCACGCTGACCAGAAYACACTCACCAAGCTCGAGCTACTCCTGTAGGGAAAAGTCTCTGGTAAGTTTTACTCTGCAAATTGGGGCAGGTATTCTATGGGAAAATCCTAGATGGTGCAGGCAGGAACACGTGAACAATCACAGCATTGGCAATAATTGGGAAATGAATGACCCTGTGCCTTGACGAAGTTTTGTTTACTGGTGTGGTTGTATCACATGACTTTACTTACTGGTCTTGGCCAACAGCAAACTTTGACAACAGCAACTTGTTGATTTTTGCCAATAGCGGGTTCATGTTCCTTGCTTTAAAACTATTGAGCTTGTTTGTCTCAAGATTATCCCTGAACCTGGCTACTGCAAACTGACTCTGCCTGGGGAGATGCCCCTCAGCTTCTGGCCCCTGGTCAAAGCAGTCTGTACTATGAAATAGAGAACCCAGACCTGTCAAGAGCAGAAACCCGGTGCTGTAATTGGCTTGATTTGTCCAGCTGCCTGCAGCTGAGGAGACTTTTGAGTATGGTCAGGTGTGGCTGTCAGGAAGGTTGAGAGCAAAGGTGACTACAAGCTACTTACAGAGCCCTACTTGGTGGTAAGGGAGTCAGATGCGTGGAGAGGAGTCAGCTTGGCTCTCTAGCCATACAGTGTTGGGAGCTCTGTGAAGCTACTATGGCCTTCTGTTTGCAAGCTATTCCTGGAGCTCCTGTCTCCCTTCAGCAGTGCACGTGGTAAGTCAGTCTTTTGCCTCCTTGCTATATAAAAAACTGGCCATGGGAGTTAGAGAATCAGGGAGATTGTCCAAGCTTCCTTGGCCTGGCGTGTTTTGTAAACAGGGGCTTCAGTGAGCAGCTGAAGGATTCTCAYCTTAAGAAGTCTAGTTTCTTCTAGATTTGCGTCTTGTGTTTGGTTTCTCAGCTGTCTAACAGGGCATCAACACTTCATCTCTGTTAACGGGGTTTGTGATGTCTCTACACCATTGAATTAACTGGTGTGTAAGGCTGTAGTCTTATAAGACTTAYGCTGTAGTCCTTCTACAAGTGAGTAAATGGCAGGGTCTCTTCTCTGTGAAGTTGGCTACTGTCTTTGGCCAACAGGATCGGGACTTACTAGGGGAAGGGCAGATAAATAGGAACACATACACATTCTACAGGTATAATTTTCGTAGGAACTCCACCTCAAACAGATATTGCTGTCACTTAAAATAAAGCTGAGGCTGCCACTGCATTTGGTGAGGTTCCGAAGGCTGAGGCCATCCTGGGCAAAGTACAGGGTTGTGTTCCAGGAAAGTGTTAACGCAGTAACTTAGTATAGTGACAGAACAGAGTGAAAAATGAAAACAAAAGGTGTTTGCCTGTCTCCAGTTTTGCTGGCATGATCCTTGCTTGTTTCTCATATGTACACTCCTATGCTTTATAGGCTTAAATAGGTTTTGGAGAGGAAAGAGAGATTTAGCTGTCAGTTTGTGGTAAACTCCAGGTCACGGTTCAGTTGCCAAGACTTGATTTCACTCACTCTGGTCACTCCAGTTGCTGGCACCACAAGCGCATGGTCCCTCTGACCTGTGATCTCCAGTTGCTGGCACTTARACCTCTGAGCACACAAATGCACACAGAATAGAGAGTCCCTCACCCAGGAATATGGTTAGAAATGGGGTTTAATATTAAAGAAGACAGGACAGATCAGGTGCAGGGCATGGCCAGACAAGCATACTGACSGGYCAGTCATTCTTCCATGTTTGTTACTCTCCAAACCACCTCGTTCCCTTTTTTTTTCCTGCCTTTATTTCCTTTCCTAAGCATCCCACAGTAAGTCCCCAAATGCTCTTCCTAGTATCACACAGTTTGTCCCATACCCCTAGGAAGTAACCCACCTGCAACTCGGACTGCATCTGAACTTCAGGAAACACTTGCTGTGAGGGTGACTGTTCACTAGCCCAAGTTGCCCAGAGAAGTGGTGTAGTCTCCATCCTTGGAGATACTCAAAAGCTGACTGGATATGGTCCTGGGCAACCAGCTCCAGGTGGCCCTGCTTGGGCAGAGGGGTTGGACCAGATGACCTCCAGAGGTCCCTTCCGACCTCAACCACTTTGTGATTCTGTGCAGGTGGACTTGCCAGGTGAATGGTCACACTGCCTAGGAACATTTGCAATACCCAGGGCTTGGGAAGACCTGTGAGGACAAAGAAATGCAAGTGAATAGCAAGGAGATCCATCGATCCATCTGTCCTGCCCTTTATTGCTTGAGGAAGGATCTGGGTCATTTTTTTTATCCCTCCCCCTGTCTTTTTTTTTTTTTTTTTTTTTTTTTTAAAATCAGCATTTAACATAGAAGAGGGATCTTGGCATACATGACCGATTTGTTCTTCAGTAGTCTTTGTTCTTCACTTTTCACATTAATCAGGCTAAAGTTTGATGGTTTTTACAGAGGGGAAGAAAAAAAAAGGATTATACACTAGTGATGTGAATTTGAAGTAATGTTTACAGCAATATGTACCTGGCATAACTTAGGGTTTCTGTAGCAGGGGCTGCAGGGCTGCCCTGTGGTGGAAGAGGCCGTGAACTGATATACGTAAGAAAGAGCGTCAGTCCTTAAGGCAGGAGTCACCCAGAGGGGGCTGCTGAGGGGGCTGCGGGTGCACCCTGGGAGGAGACACTTCTGAAGGGACTGTGGCCCCTGGGGGACACACGCCACGACTGTGGCCAGCAGGTGACCCACGCTGGGACGGCAATGCTGGGAAGCGTGAAGAAGCTCGTTATTTTTATGGAATGGAAAGCTCCGCATGCTAGTGACTGTTACGAGCGCTACTCCAAATTCACGTATGTGTACTAGGSATAACTGGCAGGGTTTTGGTAGTGGTGAGCTGCGGGGATGGCCTGTGTGGGAGAGGGCTGTGAGGTGGCCTCTACCAGTCACAATTGCTTCCAGCCGGCTCAAAAACTGCTGGAAAATCCATTTTAATGTATTTTCACATTTTTGTTTAATCAGAGCCACAATTCCCCAGCTGCCGATGACCGGGAAACACAGAATCGGCTTGCGGTTTATTCCAACTGTCTTTGTGTGTACGTGGGCTTTGTTGTAGGACAGGCTTTCTGACATCTACCCRACAGCCCTGCGCTTCCTCCAGCATCGCCCCTGGTGCTCGCTCGGTTCGTGTGACTCATTGCACAAGCCAGCGAGAGCTGCAGGCTTCCTCTGGCATTGATAACTTGTRTAGATACGTGGAAGCATGCAAATGAAAACACCTGTAAGCTGTACCTTATCATCGTCAGTTCTATGACTCATKAGACTGTTAATTACTTCATCTGAGCAGTCGTAGCTCTCAGTCAAGTAAAGGCAGTTTGAAACTGCATTTTGAAAGAAGACTCAATGCAAACCCAGAACCACAGRCAAACTCCAACCAGCAGCAGAACACTGAGTTTCTTTAAGCTTACAATGGCACCCTGGAAGAGACAGCATAAAATTGCACTGTTAATCATCAACGCAGGTTTTGTGTGTTATCTGGTGCACTTACTGAATGATCAAAGAAAGGGAAGAATTAATTCCTTGGACATTTATCCTCGATCTCTGAACCAAGAAAATAACATCCTTCAGAGACTGGACCATTTGGACTGGAACATTCATAACCTCTGTAAGTAAAATGCCATACTGCTTAACTTTTTGAGGATTAGGTATCTAGATTTTCTGAAGGATAGGATAATAGATAGCAGCGATAATGTTTGTTTGAGTTTCCCCAGACACTTTTGATTGTGTTGGGGTTTTTTGTTTTGTTTTGTTTTTTTTTTTTTTTGTCTTGCAATCTTGAAAAAGATTTGATAGCTTCTCTACTTACACACAAAACAATAAAGTCTTTCACAGTCATCATGGTGGTTTTTTGCATATTAGACAATTCCTGACCCTGAACTCTTTTAGAAGTGTTAAGCGATTTTAAGGCGGGCGTTTGTTGTACCAGCGTAGTCATCTCAGGCRGCTATTATTCCTGTCATTATTTTGTTTACCATAAAAAGCTATTTTTGAGAGGATCTGGAAATGCCCCACTTCCTCAGCCTCTGCTGTGTAGGTGAGCAACAAGGGGAACTGTGAACCAGTCAGTCTTTTTCCTTCGTGTACCTTGAGCAGAGACACAGCAGAGTTGCTGTGGGGAAAAGAGGCTGATGAACTCTGCACCACCCGTTCGATTCGGCTGTGTTTCCAAGCAACGTTAGCTGAAATCTGCTGGCAGGACTGCTTCTCTCTCATCCCACGACAATGAAGGGCCAACAGCATCCCAGCAGATGTGCTTGTATATAAGCAATATTAATTTMGAAAGGGCCTTTTCTTTCTCACAGCGACATTTCTGAACTTTGACCTTGTTTTCAGGTATCTGTTGTAGGTTGAACTGTTGGGAAGTGGGCACAAGAGCGCCATCTGAATTACAGCTGAAGAATCCACCTCTTTATTTCCTTTGGACCCCTTGATTTCCCACTTTTTTTCRTGTTGTTTGAATCTCATTACCTCATGGCAGTGGTAGGAGGGCTAAAGAAGCCAGAACCCTGCTGGCTGGCATTGCTTTGACTGACGTGTTGTCCACATCTCCTCACATTAAAGCTAGATGTGTGGTAGGTAGAACAGAAGAAGAAACTTAGAATGTCTTGATCATCCAAGCCTGAAACTAGCTGTTTGAAATGCCACTTGGGGCACCCTTGAACTTGATAAGGAATTTTCCTTGTACAGCTTGGTCATGTTTAATATCCCCTATTCCATAATGTCACTGTTATTGCTGACAGTGTCTTCACTGGCACCTATTCTCATGGACATCAATAGTTGGGCATAGTTTTTGTTGATTATTTTAGAGCCATTTGAAAGAAAGCTGAAGTCTTCAATGCTTAGTCGTGGAATCATGTAATAGTTGAGGTTGGAAGGCACCTCTGGAGATGGTCTAGTCTAATTCCCCTGCTCAAAGCATCATCAGCTAGAGCAGGTTGCCCAGGACATTGTCCAGTCCAGTTTGAACATCTCTGAAGATGGAGACTTAACAACCTATCTGGTCTACCTTGTTCCAGTTTTAAAAAAAAAATAAAAAAAATCTTACTTTTAAATGAAATTCCTTGCATTTCAGTTTGTGCCCACTGGCTCTTGTCCTTTCGCTGGACACGAGGAGAAGACTCTTCTTCCATCTTTGTTAGTCCCTCTCATAAGATATTTATAYGCATCAGTAAGTACTCCCCCCTGCCCCCAAGCCTCCTCAGGCTCTCTCACCCTCCTCTTCTATAACAGATGCTCCAGTCTCATAATCATCTTAGTGGCTCTTTGTAGGATTTGCTCCAGTATGTCCATGTCTGTCTTGTACTAAGGAGGCGAGAACTGGGTACAGTACTCCAGATGTGGCCACACCAGTGCTGAGTAGAGGGGAAGGATCACCTCCATCAACGTGCTGGCAATGCTCTTCCTAACACAGGAACCAGGACACCAKTGGCCTTTTTTGCCGCAAGGGCGCACTGTTGGCTTGTGTTCAGCTTGGTGTCCACCAGGACTCCCAGGTCCTTTTCTGCAAAGCTGCTTTTCAGCTGGTGCTGGTCCATGCGGTTGTTCCTCCACAGGTGCAGGACTTTGCACCTGCCTATGTTGAACTTCATGGGGTTCCTGTTAGCCTATTTCTCCAGCCTCTTCAGACCCTTCTGAAGGGCAGCAGAACTCTCTGGTGTATCAGCCGCTCCTCACAGTTTGGTATCATGCACAGAGTCGATGAGGGTGCACTCTGCCCCATTTTCAAGGTCATTAATGACCATATTAAAATAGTATTGGAACCCGTATTGACCCCTGGGGTACACCACTAGCAGAGAGCAGAATCTGGCTCAGGGTATTGTGAAATGTGATGTTTAAAACCTGTTCTCATGTAGGAAGGAGGGTCTGATGCTACTCTCATGTGAATATCAGTCTAGCTATAACTTCACGGATCTCTTGACCTGCAGTGTTATAAGGAGAATTTGGCTCAGTTATGATGATGGAGAGTGTTCTCAATTGCTGTTATAATCAATCCTTTTTTATTTTCAATCAGCAAAATCAGTGGAAGCATTCCGTGAAAATATAAAACAAATAGAACATGATCTGAAGCTGCAAGTTAACTCCAAGACTGTCGTATGCAAAGCTGATAATGCAAAGGAGGAAAAGAAGGTTGTACACCGTTTGCTGTACCCGGACTCAGTTTTGTTCAAACGGTGGGGTGCAGATTTAAGGGAAGAGGAGCAAACTGTTGCACAGAATCTGTTCGTAAGTTATGGATATAATGTTTATCTCAGTGATCGTCTACCTCTGGATCGACCTATCAGAGACACCAGATCTCCCAGGTGCAGTATAAGGCCTCTTTACATTCACAAGGAGACATGAAATTACAGGGAAAGGGATCTGCAGTGCTTTGGACTAAGCTAAAATAATCTACTAACAGATCTTAATCTGTGCTCTGTTTGTTTAGGGTTTCTTTCCTATAATTTTCTTCCAAAACTTGCTCAGACTTGTAGTACTCCAAAGACTGTGAAAGAAATCACAGTGTAGAGAAGACACTTAGGAAAAAGAACATAATATTAACATTATRATTGATACAGGACTTCTAACTGTCAGTAAAAAGGGGAAAAACTAACCATAGTATTCAGAAGATATGAGACCTTCTAGTCTGTTTACATTCTATTTAAGCCCCAAAGCCCAGGACATCTGAAGCATGCTTTCTCTTGTCTCTTACRTTGTCTTATGTAAGCCTCTTACATGCTGAGATATCCGAAGTGGTGKTTTTTAACTGCCCTCTCCCACCCACCTTTGGAAAAAACCCAAAATATAATCAAGGAAGAAGTAACCCCCTACGTGGTAAAACTCTGTCCTTTTTAACAAAATGCTTGTTTTTCTTAGCTTTGTTGCAGACCGTAGGTGGAGAATACCTATACTGCTTATTAAAAGATGATTAGAAGTCAAACAGGTGGCTGGAACTAATTATTAACCAGTGAGTCCCATGAAGGGTGAGGGAAGATTCAGCACTTGAGCTGAATCCCTGGCACTCTTCTCTTTGGTATTGTAGGCATAGCCATAATGGACCTTGTGAGTTTCCTCATAGCCTTATTTTCTCCYTCTGTTTCCCTCTCAAGTTATCAAAGAGTCTGAGGATTAATTACATGGAAAATAGTGGGGTAAACATCTAAAGGTTTAAGATGTAAGGTAAGCAGTCCACTTCATAAGAGAAAGTTTAAGGGATTTTTCCAAGAATTAGTTGGTTCTTGAAGCCAATAGATAATATATTTTAAGCAGACCAGTGGTACTATGGGAGCGGGCATAAGTAACCATTAAAATCCTCATTAGGAACAAGTATCTGTTAAAAAAGCAAACACATTTTTTTCTGCATAGTATGATAAGTTACACAATTTATTGCAAAAGAGAATAATAAGCTTTACAGGAATTAGCTGGTGTAAACGTGGAAGAATATCACAGATATACTGCAACCTATGGTTGCTTGTACTAAATCTGATGGAGCGTTTCAGAAAAGGATGTGGGGGGCAGAGTGGATTGCAARCTGGGCGTGAATTAACAGTGCCGCACTTGGGAAAAGGGGAGTTGTCTTACTGGCAGCCCTCTGGAAGATGTAAAGAGCAGGTTAGGCAACTGGGTCCTCTCGTACTACTTGGATGGAGCTGGTTCCATCTAGGGCATGATTAGTCTGTGTGGTTCCAAAGAATGGCTGCAGTGCCTGGTGCTCTTCTGCTTCACCATGAAGATGTATTTGCAGAGACCACCTTTTGCAGATATCCACTCAAGCTCTTGTGCTAATGGATAATAAAGCTAATGGAGAAATTCCAACAAAAATGCAATCCATTCATGCACARTTACCACTGTAGAGGTCTACTTGGAACATGAGCCCGGGTCTCAGAGAGCAGCATGATGTAGCCACACAACTCGTGCAGTCTGAGTATTGCTTTCTAAGGGGGGGGAATGATCAGCCTGAGAATCCAGCTATGCTTTCTTGTCTGCTCTAGAGGGAGTTAGTGCTTMGCACTATGAAGAAGACCCAGTCCTCACCATCTGCCTGGTGGCCAGGTAGTTGATTAGCAGAGCTCACAAATATCCCAAATATATACATTAAAAAAAAARAAAATTAAAAAAATCTTTTGACAGTAAGCAGAAAGTCCAGAAGTATTCAAGCTAGCACAAAACAMRTTTGTTTCGGTACTGGAAGCAATTTATTCTGTGGTAGCATGGAGTTCCACAAGGCCTGGTTTACTCTGTAAGAAGGATTTTTGAAGCTCTGTCAAGAATTTCTAGAGAGACCTCTTGTACAAGGGAATCCTTCTCCCATGTCAGTTAAGTGTAGCTAGACCTACCTTGTTCTTCTTCATTGCACATACAAAGGGATTATTGCCTRATTTGCTTTTGTCTGCTGTCAGGTTTGGCTATTGTCATCTCCTCCTGTAAATGCAAAAAGCCAAATTTCACTCACATGTCCACTCCCTTGTAAGCTGATCATCCCTGGCTGAGTCAACTGTATTCTTTAGTTTCAACATTTTATAAGCATTTTGGATTGAGAAACAGTAATTGTTCTTTCTTATTGTCTTAACAGAAATCTTAACTTTACCCAAATAGTTTATATACATACATAACGCAACTCAAATGAATAATGAAACTTGGATTTGGGAATTCCTTTTTTTTTGCTCTTATGCTGATTTTTGCTGTATGTTTTAAGCCCAACATCCTAATTCTGCCTTCTTGCAGCTGCCTTGCTCTCTGACTTTCTTTAGAAACTGTGCTAAAGTTGTTGTTCTTCTGTTACAGCTGTAAAATGAAAACATATCCAAAAGACCTTCCAACACTCAGTGTTGTACTTATATTTATGAATGAAGCACTGTCAATCATCTTACGTGCAATTACTAGTATAATTAACCGAACACCTTCTCATTTATTGAAAGAAATCATCCTGGTAGATGATTACAGTTCAAATGGTAAGTGACCCAGGGAAGGCAGGAGTCTTGGTAATTTATGTCATTATTGTGTTAAATGRCTGTTGGTGGCCTTTTGGGTCCACACAGAGTAGACTGCTCAAAATTAAGAAGTAAATTGAGTGCAGGAAAACAACCCAAACACCTTAATAGCCTGAAAAAAGGCAGCTAATAAGGAACAGGATGATGCTCTGCAAGTATTTGAAAAGGTTAAAAATTGAAGTGGGAGAGTATTTATTATCACTGGCTCATCAGGCACAGTACCAAAGTAAGAGTATGCTAAGAAAACTATCTCTGTCGGTATCTGAAATAACTCCTTGAAGAGTGGTGTCTTGGGTTGTGGAAAATACTCCTAGGGGGAGCAGTGGGTGCATCATTTCTCTTAAAATTGAGCTGAACAAAGCATTGTAAAATCATCTGTAAGAAACAGTCATGCCCCTGATCTTAAGGGTGCTCTTTTTTTTTTTTCCTTGCCTAATGAGATGTGTTTGATGCTCATTTTTCTAAGGCTTTGTAGCTGCTAGAAAAACATGTTCGTTTGGGTGGAGCAAGAGTTTAACTGAATTTCCAAAGTGGTGCTAAAAGGTCCCAACTTCCTATTCCTTTTCTCTGACACTATTTTTTTCTTTAGTGAAGGAGTTGGCATGCCTACAGCTCTTATAGGAGCATTAATGTTTTCAGGGCTTGTTTATTTTCTCTTTTCCTTTCCACATGGTAGAAGATACACGCAGAAATTACTGCGCTAAGTCAGCTAATTGGTTGCTGTTATGGCACATGTCTAAAGTTTCTACATACTGATGTATTTGYGTACAATTTAGAAGCCATGCAATAGCACTATATGTGAATGAAATTCAGGTACTTAACTGAACTCCTGGAATGGAAGCTGGTTTTAAAAATAARCCTCTTGAATTCATGAGGACCTGAATAATTCTACCTGTTCTATTGCAAAGAACAAATCAGTTTTTGGTCTGGAACTGGGAGAAGCTAGAAAGCCATTACCTACATAATCTTTTCCATTTCTTAATATTGGTTAACTTTTTTTATTTTTTTTTTTTAATCATTAAAATGTGGGGGCTGGTTTTAGATGATCTGAAAGGACCTTTGGAAACACACATCAAAAATTACAATGCAAAGCATCCTGGACTGCTGAAGATCATCAGACATCAGAAAAGACAAGGCCTAACACAAGCCAGGATTTCTGGCTGGGAGGCATCAACTGCAGAYGCTGTTGCAATTTTGGATGCCCATATTGAAGTGAACATGGCATGGTAAGGCYATGAAGACTGGGGGGTTTCTGAAGGGGGGAGAGAGAGGTGGACAAGGAGTATAACTGTGTAGCTGGGACAGGCATCCCATATATATGGTTCTCCTTTCTGGCCTGCCACATGTTAATTAACAGCACCAAGTCATTTATTTCTGAGGGGRAAAGGGGTACAATTTATTGAAATAAATAGCAAAGCATACAGGTAACAGAGTAAGCCGTTTAGCAAGAGGAGGAGAGAAATGCCTACCTTCTCTGTTTGTTTATTACATCTCTAGGAAAAAAGACTTTATGCAGTGAAATGACATAAGAATGATGCAGGTTATTTAGTTCCATTGCCAGCAACTTTGGCCCTGTATAAGTATATTAGACAGCCATAACACCCAATGACTTTAATTTGATTCTTATTCCAACTTTGACTAATCATATTTGCTGTTACTTGTTAGTTTAATATTGCATCGTAGTTCTGTAGGACTCTCTTTGCAACAAGAGACAAAACAAGTGGCTGATGATGGATATTTACATTCTGTTAGGTAGCCATGTCTATGGTACTGTTTTGTGTGAAATCTCTTTACATTCTCTCCCCTCTGGGTTGTTGAATTCACTGGCTGACTGTTGTCCATGTTGCCTCACTTTCTGGGAGCAAGGTTCTTCTCCCAGCCCTTCTCAAGCCAAAATGKCTCTGTGTGGTCCAGATCTCTCTTTCTCTCCCGATAACACACTGAAACTCCCTAGCTGTTACACTCTTARAGGTGATGCTGAAGTCCTTTAGTCATGGCTTTCAGGACTCATTGGGGTTGGGCTGTCAAGAGTATGTAGGGAGAGATAAGGTCAGTTATTTTAGGCCTAACAACAACTGGGGTCCAGCAAAAAGACTCCCTCTGTCCGAGCCTAATACTCTCTGACCAGGTTCTTTTAGATATTCCACATGAGGAGGGTTTAATGTTTAATACTAAATTTACTTATTTGAAGATACATGGGGTTTTGCTTTCAAAAAGTGATACAGCATTGTACTGAAATCACAACACAAGCACAATACAGCAGTTGCAATATACAGTTGAATCACAATATAAATGGGATTCGCATTACCACTCTCTATATGTTCGCTGTCAAGATGCTGGGCATCCCTCGTTGCTGGGAAGGAATATATGAGTTGAAGCCAACTCAAGCGCATTGCGCTCTTCAAAGTTCATTTTTCTGGGTGTTCAATTTTTATGCTCTGTGTTGGGCTGAGCCACATATAAACTTCCCCATGTTGGTCTGGCTGGCTGAGAAAGATAATACTTTCTACTGATCATTTTAGGAAGGCCATGTGCATAACCAGTTGACCCTCTCAACTGATACTGCCGTTTATCTGCAACAAAGGCCACTCTCTGGTCCCCTTGGTGTTGGGATAAGTTCAGCTTCCTTTCTGATAGCTGTGGTCACTCTCTACATTCTTCTCTGAGTTTTATGAGCATATCATCCTTGCCTATCTTCTCTGAGCCTTCTTCTGTCGTAGGGGTTCATTGATCGGTCACACCCTTCCCCTCATACAGCAGCCATGCCATCAGGACACAGGGCAAAGATGGCGAATGATTGACCTCTGGGCTTACAGCACTCTTCAGGGTCTCCTTCCTTTCCTTTTCCCTTCTTGTCTCTTCATGCAGATAGCGAAGACTCCCTAGAGCCTGTAGGAAGCAGACCCAGGTAGCAAAAACCCAGAAAGTTAAGCGTGGAACTTATGGTTAGTTTGATAAGTGACAGTCTAGAGGAAGGGAGAACTGAGCCATGGCATTAGCAATTTGGGTTACTAGCACTCCAAGACTGGTATATAACTTTTTGTAGAGGCCAAAGTCAATGACTTAAATAAGTAGCTAAACCAGTTTTAGAAGCAGGTGGTAAAGTTTAGTACTGTTCATTAGATTTCCACTTTTTCAAGCTGAATAGACTCTGCTTGTTAATTTTGGTAGGGCTGAACCTATTTTGTCTCGACTAAAAGAAGATCGCACTGTTATAATATCACCAGTATTCGACAATATTCGTTTTGATGACTTTGAGCTTCTTCAGTATTCAGTGGCTGCAGATGGATTTGACTGGGCACTCTGGTGCCTTTATGAACCTTTACCAGCTGAATGGTACGCTCTGAAAGATGAAACAGCTCCAGTCCGGTAAGTATGAACAGCGTTTGAGGGTGAGCCAAGATACGTGACATCCAACATAGAGCTAACAGAGGGAAGAAGAGGTTTCATAGGTGGTGGGGTAGGCACCTACAAAACACATTATATCTAGATAGTTGGTTTGGAAGCGTGGGTTCTTTAGCAGCCCTGAAAATCTCAGTACACCAGTTGCAGGGTTGTACTACAGAATCTGCCCTGTGCTGATCCTGCTGTCAGATTTTCAGGCAACCCCTGAGTCATTGATTTTTCTGTCTTATGTTCCTTAGCTAGGAGTGTGGTAGCAATATTTACTGACTGTACAAGGTGGACTGTGGCCCCTCTCCATGCTTGCCCAACAATCTCACAACTTTGCTGGACAATTGCATGTCTGAGCTGTGAGGACTCACATGGATTCAAGTTGTGCAGTTCTTTCTTTGGAGATGTTGGAGTGATGTATGATTACAGTGTTCTTGGGCAGCCTTTTTCATCCCTTATCACTTGTGTATCACACAAAAGCAAGAAAAAGACATGAACACAATACACACAGCTGTTATACCTAAAGTGACCCCTTACTGCTAGGCTTAGGATTCAATATATTTGCTTCTCTTCCTGATACCTTCCTTATCTTCTCAGATTAGTTTATGTATTCAACACAAGATGATTGCTGGTACTATGATACCAGCAGCCATCTCATGCTGAATATATAAACTCATTTGTTTCCTTGTTCTGCAAGGATGACAGTTGTTGTTGACTGTCCCTTAGCAATTATTAAGCATCTGTCAAACAATATTAAAAAAAACTAACAAGAGATAAGAGATAGTAATCAGATTTTTATAGTCCTATCTTATTTCATTATGTGGCAAGACTTTGGTAGTGGGGGAGGCTGCAGGGGTGGCTTCTGTGAGAAGAGATGAGGGGCTGCCCCCATGTTGGACACAGCCAGTTTCAGCTGGCTCCCAAATGGACACGGCACTGGCCAAAGCCGAGCCCATCAGCAATGCTGGTGGTGCCTCTGCAATAACATATTTAAGATCTGGTAAAAAATGCTGCGCAGCAGCTGTGAGAAAGAGGAGTGATGAAGAAATATGAGAGAAACAGCCCTGCAGACACTGAGGTCAGTGAAGAAGGAGGTGGAGGAGGTGTTCCAGGCACCAGAGCAGAGCTTCCCTTGCAGCCCGTGGAGAAGACCATGGTGAAGCAGGTTGCCCCCATGCAGTGTGGGAGGACCACGCCAGCCAGATATCCACACGGCAGCCTGTGGAGGACCACGCTGGAGCAGATATCCACACAGCAGCCCATGGAGGACCCCATACCAGAGCAGGTGGATATGTCCTGAAAGAAGATACAACCTGTGGAGACCCCACGCTGGAGCAGGCTCCTGGCGGGAGCTGCAGCTCATGGAGAAATGCTCAGGCAGGAGCATGTTTTCTGGCAAGAACTGCAGCCTCTGTGGGACCCATGCTGGAGCAGTCTTCTCCTGAAGAGCTGTACCCTGTGGAAAAGGACCCATTCTGAAGCAGTTCTTGAAGAACTGCAGCTCATGGGAAGGACTCATGTTGGAGCAGCTCATGAAGTACTGTATCTCATGGGACAACCCCACACTGGAGCAGGGGAAAAGTGTGAGGAGAAAATAGTGGCAGAGAGGAAGTGTTATGAACTGACTAGAACCACCATTTTCCATCTCCATAACCTGCTCGGGCATCTTATTACCTTCCCCTGTCTTGCTGAGAAGGGGGAATGAGAGAGCAGCTTCGTGGGCACCTGGTGGCAGCCAGCCAAGGTTAATCCACCATACTTGTTTAGATTAAAGGGCTTTAAAATTTACTATGTAGATCCTGAGTAGAAAGGCACCATGAAAACATTTAAGAATAATGTATTGTGTTTGTCAGATGAGATGGCAGATTTCTTCATTCGTATACTACTACACCTGGTAGCCAAGCATTGGAGATAAGGCTGCACAGACACCTAGACAAAGAACTATGGGTGAAATTGGCACCTGTATGTGTTAAAAACATTATACAGTGAGCATAATGGTTCAGGTAGGAGAATGGAATGAAAGCAAGCCAAATGTAGGTTAAAGAATGTTTCATGGGGAGCTGTCCACAATTCTTAGACCAGAGAAAATAGAAGCAGGTTTGATCACAGAGAATGGGAATATCAAAAGAGCACCAAATCCCCTTTCCACCACTTGTAGGATGTACTGTGAAATGGGTCCTGCCAGACAATTGTCTCATCTCTCTTTCAAAACTTCAATTAACAGTGATTCCACAATCCCCCTTGGCAATGGGCTTTAGTGTTTAAGTTTTCTTAATATTAGGTAAAATTTCATAATGTCCAACCTAATTCTTCCTTGCTGCAGTGTAATCTGATTTCTTTCTTCTTGTTTTAAATATGTGAAATTGTTGTTACATCTCCTCTCAAAATAGACCTAGATCTTTAAAAAATACTAGATCATGCTTTTTAGACCATTGATCAAGTTTATTTGCTGTCTTCTGGATTCTTTAATGTTGATCTACATGTTGTTCTGAATTAAATCTGTTACTGTCTCTTGGATACAACTGGAATCCTTCTGGAAGTTCAAGATGTGATTGATGGCTAATTGACTTGACTTTATTTCCATCATTGTTGCTTCTTTCTAATTTTACTTGTTTGGTTCTTCAGGAGCCCGTCTATAATGGGGATTCTTGCTGCAGATAGGAAATTTCTGGGTGAGATTGGTATACTGGACAGTGGCATGCACATATATGGAGGAGAAAATGTGGAACTTGGCCTTAGGGTAAGCCTATTTTTTCATATTTTTCTGAAAGACAGTGAAAATTAGTATGTGATTTTTTTGAAAGCACTCAGGCCGCTGGTTGTTGTCCAAAGCTTGCATTAATATTTCAGAACAATTCTGTTTTATTCTGGGTACCAAAGAGAAGTGATAGATTTCCAAAAGTGTTTAAGGCTCATCAGCAGGCTTTTGTTGATACTTCTTAAGGATTTTGACTCCTGACACAAAAACCTAGTTCAGTGAGGAAATACTGAATCTTGAAAGATGTGGTTCTCTGCAGAAAACTAAGGCATATGTCTCTTGGCTCAGCAGAAGAATAAGATAAGATCAAGTTAAATGAAGTTATGTATTAGGAAAAAAAAAACAAAACAAAACCAGAAAGACGTCTGTCTGCCCTAGAAAGTAATGTGTTCTTCAACCTTGGATGTCTTCGAATCAAGAATGGAGGCCTTTTATTTTTTATTTTTTTTTTCCAGAGTAGTTTTATCTGGACTGAGTCTCTTCAGTTATTAGGGAACATGTGACAGCACTAAAGATTCTATTGATGAGTATTTTTTAAAAGTAATGATGGATGGAGATATTCTAGAAGACTTGAGAAGAAAAAAAGTGAATACAGCACTTATCTCTATAAAGAAGAGAAAGGATGGTAGGATGTGAGAATTATAAACCTGTTAGCAAGACTTAAACATCTAGGAAAAAAGGATTTGATTATTCTCTTTCTCTGTAAATATGAAAACTAGAGGACTTTGAAAGAAGTTAGTAATGCATTTCAAAATGAACATGAGGAGGAGGTACTTCATTCTTCCAGTAGCGGACCAGACCAACAGACCAGGAGCAGAGCTCCTTCCAAAGAGTATTATGGGTCTTAAAAACATGCAGCCATTCATGGGGGGACCGAACAGTTATGGAATAAAAACCTACTCAGAGTTAGTAAACAAAAGTGAATCACAGGAATATGCAGAAAGTCCCCTGACTTGAAAATAACTGGGGGCTGTGAGAGGTAACATATGTACTTGTCTTGTTCTTAACCTTCCCCAGGAATAAGTTTGCAGTCACCGCAGGACACAGAAAATTAGGCTAGATGGACCATTGGTCCAGTATGGGCATTTTCTCATGTTCTTACAGCTTTCTTATTTTTGTTCTTGTGTCTATTAGTAACCACATAAAAGATCATACAGACAATATACACTTGTCTGAACAAATCATGTCAAACAAGTCTAGTTTTTTTTATATAACAGGGTAGCATGCTTTGTGCAAAGAAGAAAAACAGCRGTAATTAGAAGAAACATGAGGAATAAACAGCTACAGAGGTGCAGGTTGGGGAACATCCAGCTAGAAAATAACTGTGAGTAACAGACTTTGTATGGGTCAACACGGCCCTGCAGCAGGATGGGAAAGGATGGCATCCTTCTCTTCTACTGCTAAGTTCTCTTCTGGAGTTGTGCTTTGAGTTCTGGGACGATACATCAGAAAAGATGTGGAGCAATTGAAGATTCTGAAGGAAAGGAAAGAGAACAAATAGAGTTCCTGCAATATGTGACATTATAGCAGAGATAGGCCTAAATGAGTTTTTTTGATTTGTAGAAGAGACGATCAAGAGGAAATGTAGCAACAGTCTTCCAAACATGCTAAATCCTATGTTAAACAAAGCCCCTGTGTGTGGGGCACCACACTGACTCACGTGGATGTACTAACTTGGGTTGATACTGTATTGGAGATGTTCACACTTTTCTCCATTACTCATGGCAGACGTAGCCAAAGACCCCATGCTTCAGATTCTGTGAGATTGAAATGTCACATGTCATCACCTCACGCCATGTGAGGCAGGTTGTGAATTAGTATTTCAGTTCCGTTGCTTGAAAACACATTTACACTTTATTCTTTATTGCCCTGCACCATTCACAGTGGAGGCAATGTATGTCTGTAGTCATTTACACAAATGCTGGAGGTGAAAACAATGGAGAATCGGTTCAGTTAAAACACAAAGCTGCTCTGAAAATTGACTGTAAAAATAGTATTAAAGGTCTCTGTTTATTTTCATTTTGAGAATTTCTTGTGTCAAATGTGCTTGGTTAGCGAGCAAGCAGCCTCTTATGTTTTTATTTAGCCAGCTGCCGACCCCGGAAAATTTAATGTGCAGATGTGAAAGAAGTCTATAGCACACAGTGGAGCATTACGTGGTGTTCCCTAAACTAGTACAGTAAATCTGCATTGTGCAGTGCCGTGTGGACTTGCCAGCTTGAGTTCAGTTCGCATAGCTGCTCGCCCTTAGAAGAGTTTCCATACTTACGCAGGTTCATGTATAGTCAGTTTGAGTGTGTTTGTTCTGGACCTTTGGTACTTTTGAAGCATTGGTTGTGGCCTGCTTAGGTATCTCTTTGAATTCCATGTAGATATTTTCCAGGAGTCCACTCGATTTTTTATTTCTCTTGAATTCTCCCTGGTGTGTAAGATTTTGCAGGACCAGTTTTGGTCTTGGCATGTCCCGGGCAATGTCACTGCTTCTGAAGGATTCAGGCCCATAACCACCACAGTATTTAGCAGTCTAGCTCCTAGTGAGATCAGCTGGAGGTACGTACCAGTTTGCCTTAGTGCATCTATGCCAACTGAGCTGAGTGCCTTGTCACAGGAAACTGGTGAGTAGTTTTGTTGATGGTGATGGCAAAGAAAAAGAAGAAAGAACATTCTTTTCCTCTCCTGGACCTGTGATAGGGCTACACACAGTAGAAATGAAAGGTAGTGAAAAATTCTKTTCATTCACTCAAGCCAGGAAATAGAGCTTTGAATGTTGAGGGCCTGCCAGTTCATCTGGTGAAGGAGTGAGGGGAGCAGAAATGGGAGCACTTTAATAAAAAGTGCAAAGAGTTTGAATAAATAGGCAACTTTACCTCAGATTCTTTCTTCTTGACCTAGGCCTGGCAGTGTGGAGGTAAAATAGAAGTGCTGCCCTGTTCAAGAATCGCTCATTTGGAAAGAGCTCACAAGCCTTACTTGCCAGACTTGAGYGTCGCGGTGAAACGCAACGCCTTGCGGGTAGCCGAAGTGTGGATGGATGACTACAAGTACATGGTCTACTTTGCATGGAATCTTCCAATTGAGGTGGCAGTGTTTCTCTGTGTTTCAAGTTGGAATCCAAAGTCTAAAAGTGGTCAAATAAGAGCATGTGGTCACACAAAAAGAGGCATAGTGTGGTTATAAGAGTCACTGTAAAAAAAAAAAAAAAAAAAAAAAAATTTGATATGTTAATAATTATTGATATGGATGGTATCCGAGAGCCATGATCATAGCCATGTTCCTCTTAGGCTCAGACCAAGAGCTGATGCCTAGCTTAAAGAATATAAAATGAAATTGAAATTGTTTTAACATGTATTTTAACTTTTTTAGGGAAAGTAGGGAATATTTTACCTGGAATATTCATAATTTTGCGTGAAAGAGCATGTGTCTAGTGATCTGGGTGTCCCTGAATATCTTTTAAATAAGYAAAATTGAACTTTAAATAGAGAATTCAATTACTCTTCATCACATACCCAATGACTTTTTTTAAGTGAGGTCTTCTCTCTGCAGCCCAAAGTTCTGCTTTGTTTTCCTGGAACAAAAAGGSATAAGTCTTACAGCATCCTTGGAAGGATGAAAAATGGTAATACCAGGAAATTAAGAACTTTCCTTTAATAATAATARTCTAAGTCCTTTAAATTACAGGTTTTTTTCTCCTTTTGATTAACTTCAGTACTTCTGAATATGGTTTTAACTTTTCTCCAGCAGAAACCGTTGAGGATATTGGACATATCAAGACCAGGTCTTTTGAGTATTGACAACTTCAGTTAATTAAAAAAACAGTATTAATTTTCCCAGTTTGCASTTCAGTGGATTTATGAATCTTTAACAAAGGAAGAATAGCCTCCCACCTCCTTGTGTTTTCTTGACTAGATATTAAAGAAACAAATTAAAATATACAGTGATATAGCATAAATTAAAACTTCAGGAGAATCCACTTTCCTTTCCCATTAATTAACTTTCYGAAATATTTGGAATTTTTCATCTGAAAGTTCTAATCATCAAAACCTAAGCCGTTGGTAGGAACACAGGTATCAGTTTTAGCACTGAATGAAATGAGTAAAACTTGTCCRTCTTTAATGACACCTTTTCTATGGGGTGTACAAGTCTATTTGAAATTCCTAACCTAACTTATTCAAGTCACAGACTGCATTTTACAGAACTGCTTAAAGAACAGGGTGTAAGCTCCTGTTAGACTGATTTCTGTCAAACTTTCCTACTGGAGCGGTTCCACTTTGCATGAGAAGTTGCATAGTCTTGGAAACAATAGTTGGAATCTTGATTGCTCCCATATGAGATGAGCATCACAGTCAACAGACTACTGATCAGACTAAGGTTGTTAACAAGCTGTGTCTTATTTTTCACTTTGAGCTAGATTTTTTTTTTGTCAGTATGAAAACTACTTCCTAACTATATCTAACTTTGATATTCTTTATATTTATTTTTATGAAGTCTTAACATGTTACATTTTCAGTAATTTATTGGCACCTCTAGGCAAACATGTTCTGAAATTCTGAAGTTTAAAAAATGTACAGCTTTTTTTTTTAAATTAACTTTTAAATATATTTTTTTCTGTTATGAATAGACAATATGGAGAAATAAATCTATATTTTTCCCTAGTTTCCCAGACCACCTTAACGTTCTGAAATTAAGTATGTTGTTCTTGCAGAATCCTGGAATAGACTTTGGAGATGTTTCTTCCAGAAAAGAGCTAAGGAAAAAACTGAACTGTAAAGGCTTTGACTGGTACATAAAAAACATTTACCCTAATTTAGTATTTCTTCCCAACATTGTTGGCTATGGAACAGTAAGTATTGAGTCTGTTTATTTGAAATATGGAAGAACTACTTAGCTCTACTGTTATGAAGAATTGTTGTGAACACTGTTTTGCTGATTATGATATTTTTTCCTAGAAACTTTTAAAAGACTTTTACATGTCTTTCTAGACACTAAAGCTTTCTAAAATCTTTCTCATATTAGTTGTCAGTCTAGAATTTCTAAACTGTGGCTATTGTGTATGTACTGATGGGAGCACAATAGTAGTCTGGGAAAGTGCTTAACATGCATTTTTTTTTACTGCACACAAAACTCATCTATTGACCAACAAGAATGGATCAGTATCTTCTTGTAAGGGCCTGCATGTTTCAATGGAATATATGGATTTTTTTTCTGCAGAGATTAGCAGGATAATTTGGAAAACATGCAGACATGAATCAAAGTAGCGTGTAATACATTGGAAGTCAGGCCACTGTTTGCGAAAGAGAGAACTAATCATCCAGGCTTCTTAATATAGGYAGGCATTTTCTAGACCCAAGCTTGCATATCTTGCTGGAGCTGGGCAGTGGTAGTCACCTGTTCGGAGCTGCCTGGTGACTTCTGATATGGTGCTACATGGCATGATGTTGATGAGTCTTTGAAGGACCTTAGGTTTGCTTTTGATTTTTGCTGTGATGAATCATTTCTACAAAGGTAATCTGAGATTTGTTTTCTAAATTCATATTGTATCTTCTACTTCAGGATTCRATGCAGAGCTTTGAATAAACTAGCCTTGCTCTCAGGACAGTTTCTAAAATTAGTGGTGAGGAGTTGGAAAACAGGATTCCTGTTCCTCACRGTAATTTTCCCGTTTTATTCTGCAGATGAAAAACACATTGAAAGAAGACATCTGCATTGATCAAGGCCCTGTCCCTGGAAACACACCAATTATGTATCCCTGTCATGCATACTCACCACAGGTAATGCAAGCAACCGATCAGATCTTCATGTATGAGCTGTTGGTAACTGTTCCTTTCAAGCCTCCAGACGGCCATGAAGTAGGGACTTTAAAACTATTATCTCTATGGTATCTAAGGCGGAATATTAACCTTTATTTCATTAAATTCTGCTCCCCAATGCARCTGGCAGCAGAGCAGGTTCCCGTGGAGATCTAAGTGCAATAAACTAAGGCTTTTGGTTTAGCCTTGCCAAAAAATTGTGAGACCCCATGTTGATACTCATTGATCTTGTTGATTAATGGAAGATCAGTGGGATGAAYGGGAGAGAGGTGGAGCTCTTCCTCACACCTCACTGCCCGTTCTCTCAGTAGGAGGGAAGCTAAGAGTTACGATTCAATTGTAAGCATCTTGCTTTCTTTTCTTTGGAAAGCAGAAAGATGTTGTATAGGGTCAAATTCATCCTGGTTTAATTACTRAGAGGTCAGTGAATGCTGGTTCTGTATACTGATACCTCTTAATATCGGKTTTGGAACTGTCTGCTATCATCTGCTGAGTGATCTTAATTCACTGACAGTGGTGTCGCCTTCCCTTTCAGCTCATCTTTTATCACAGCACTGGAGAAATGTATGTAGGAGGTTTACATGCCCGACGGAATACAGTTGATAGRTGTCTAACAGACCCTGGGAACGGGGACCTGCCAGTTTCAGAGCAGTGTGACACAGCTGTGAATAAAGGCCTGAACTTGCACTGGGATTTTAAGCAGGTAGGTGGATTTCTATATCCCCACATTTCAGTAAGCTTTCCCATTATAATGAATCCTTAGACACTTCCCTTGCAAAGCCACTGCAAGAGCTATGGTGAAGCTGACTGAGTCTTCAGGGGTATGTGATGTTAAAAGCAAGGGGGTGGTCACACAACTGAAGCTGACTGAGTTACCAGAATTTCACCAGTTCCCACTTGTTGTCTGAGCCATAGCCACTTATTTGTCCTTGTCATGGTTTAAGCCCAGCCGGCAACTAAGCACCACCCAGCCGCTCGCTCACTCTCCCCCGGGTGGGACGGGGGAGAGAATCGGAAGGGTAAAAGTGAGAAAACTCGTGGGTTGAGATAAAGACAGTTTAATTGGGAAAGCAAAAGCCGCGCACGCAAGCAAAGCAAAACAAGGAATTCCTTCACTGCTTCCCATGGGCAGGCAGGTGTTSAGCCATCTCCAGGAAAGCAGGGCTCCATCACGCATAATGGTTACTTGGGAAGACAAACGCCATCACTCCAAAAATCCCCCACTTCCTTCTTCTTCCCCCAGCCTTATATGCTGAGCATGACGTCATATGGTATGGAATACCCCATTGGCCAGCTGGGCTAACTGTCCCGGCTATGCTCCCTCCCAGCTTCTTGTGCACCTCACAGAGCATGTGAGATGAAAAGTCCTTGAAAAATAGATTACCTAGCAACAACTAAAAACATTAGTGTGTTATCAACATTCTTCTTATACCAAATCCAAAACATAGCACTATACCAACTCCTAGAAAGAAAATTAATTCTACCCCAGCCAAAACCAGGACAGTCCTCCAACTGTCTGTCAGTCTTGGTGGAATCAACTGGTTTAAGCCTTTTACTTAACGGTTTAAGTCTTCTAATTTTTGGCTGGGCCAACTAAAAACACTCACTTGCTCAGTTATCAGAGTTCAGCTACCGGGCAGGGGMATGCGCAAGCCCAGGTGCCTCGGTTGCTTTTGATGGTCTGACTATACATCGTGAACTCTCACCACTGTCCACCATCTGTCTTCCCGGCCTCCTCATGGGACCTGTTGGTTTTAGGGAAAAAGCGGGCTGATACCTCACCCTGCTCACTCTCTGGTACCGTATTCTGTACCAGCGTCTGAGCATGGAAATCCTTGTTGGAGGTCAGGCTATGTCCATCCTTTCAGAGCTCAGGTTACAGCCRGCCATTAGAGCCTCCACGCCATGTTCACTCGTCTCCGTTTGTGCAGGATTTATGCCAGCCGATGCCGACATGCTTAAGATCCCAAGTGATACTTTCACATTCTGTATTCAGTGCCTCTGAATACAGAATATGATAATACCAGGTTAGTCAGATAGCCTAAGACAGGTACTGCCCCTCTGCTGGGGCAAGATGAACAGGCGGCAGCGATAATGATGGAGGGAGAGGTGGGAAAGGAAGCCATGCAGCTTCTCCCTTCTCAGGCAGTTCAAACCTTATTATCTTTATGTAATTAATAATAAATTACTTTTACATGTAATGTATAGGCCTACTTACTGTAACCCTCTTTCGGTGAAAAACTAAGCAGGAGACAAATCTTGTGAGAGAGTGGTAGAGACCGCAGGAGTTGAATTGGTGATAGACCTACATGGTCTGCAGAAATTCCGCTAACATGGGCTTTCCTTTATCTTTAGTCTGGTCTGTAACCACAAAACATAGAAAAAGTTGCAGGTGTGTTTCTGGAAGATTTAGACCCACCTTAAAAGTAAACCTTCAGTTCCTTGTGTGCATTGAGCATTATCATGCTGAAACAACTGGCTGCCTGAAGCAGCTGGTTAAGATCCTGTTTGTTCTGGAGCCCAACCCCTTATGAAAGTCTTCATTTCCAGCATGATGAGTTGACTTAATCACACCCCACCCCATTCACAATAGTTGGTACTGAAATATTGACTTAGAGATAAGAGATGAATATCTTCTCTTACCTGTTATTAGCTCTCTTCTTTCAAAAGAGGATGCAGTATTAAAATTTACTAAAATGATTTTTTGAACTGTAAAAAAAAAAACCCCAAACACCCTACAAAAAACAAACACCACTCCCCATCTCCCCCAACTCCAACAAAACACACAAAATAAACCTCTAAATATATTTTAATATGCCTTGGAGAGTTCCATAAGGTGTCACGTGTCATTAGCCTGAGAAAAACGCAACATTTTTCTTTCAGGTCTGTGACCTCCTAGTGTTTCTCAGACACATTTGGAGAGGCCAAGAGAATTGCTTCCTGACTGAGCACTAAATTTATAAGCCTTCAGCTTCTCTCATATTTCCTTTCCTTTTGTAGGGATCAGCCGTAATCAACAGGAGCACTAAAAGATGCCTCGAAATCACAGCAGATAATCCAGCYTCATACAGGCTTGTAATGCGGACCTGCACAGGACAAAGGTGGAATATCCAACACACAGTTAAGAACTGGGGAAAGACAAAGACCCAGAATAGAAGAAACAGCACTCAAAGCACTGACTAGAGGATGTTTTTCCTTGAAAATTGCTATGTTCATAATGCAGCACTGAAAGCAAGTGTTTGTTCAAGAGTTTCAAGAGTTTGTTTACATGGGACTTTACAATGTAGTAGTTATTGCAGGAGCTATGAGCTACTGACACAAAGGTGCAAGTTCCTCTCAACGCATTCTTGGGGCATCACTGCCCTGAGTTTCCTCAATTAGGAGAGGGATTGTCTTTGTTCTCTTATTATCACTGGAGAGAAGCAGTTAGGTCTAAGAGTGTTTCAACCCACCTGAGTTCCTTATGTTGTCCTTTGGAAGTGCCTATCTCCGCTCACTAATGAAAGACCGGTGTAACTTTCTAACTTTGGCATTTTGGTTAGATATGAAAATTCAGAAGAAATGAAAGCGGGTCTGACTTCCTCTTGTACACAGAGTTTATCTCAGGCTGAATTGGACCATTTTTCTTGTCTTCTGTCCTATAGATAATGCAAAACTTCTTGTCAAGATGTGCTCATGCTAGTGGGTGAAATGAAATACATTCTTCTTATTCTGTCCCTATAAATTGCCYAGACATAATTCGGTTTCTCAGTGAAGTTTATGAGATTCAGCAGTGTGCCACACTAGGCTGTTTTATGTTTACCTACCTGAAGTTGGTTTGTGCTAGCCAGTAGACAGCATGGATAAAGTCCCCTTAGAAACAAGGGGATCCAACTCAGTGGTTTCCACAAACTCATACAAGGCCAATGCAATAGCATATGTTTGTTGAAGAAACTGAGTAAAATATGGCACRAGTTGCTAACTGGAGGCAACTTCCAGGCAGACACGATACGAGTTCTTGTAGAAATAGGGTTAGGTGGAACTGGCTGTCCTACGTCTTAGAGTAACCACTCCTAGTACCTATGCTTATTTGTTAAAGGGAACTCCTGTAAAATAAACTTTTTGAAACTATATAGAGCTTCAGCCCAAAGTAATTTTGTTATCAAAAGGGTGCCAAGCATTTTATCTGAATAAAGAGAGTATTCAATTCCGGTTTTGTTTGAATATTTGTTTTAATATAATCCAGTATGATTTGTTTTTTCCTTTCTAATTTCTCTGTGAATTTGATGCAAACAATCTGGCCYTGATAATCGGGATTGGAATTGGACAAGCTCTTCTTATAGGACAGTCTTTGGTCCTTAGGGTCTGTTGTGGTGGTGCATTTTCCCCCCCCCCCTTCCTTGTTGATCTCAGAAATTCCCATGAAACCTCGGCCTTGGCGTACTGAGTCTGGCGGCCGAGCGCTCCTTGGCCGTATCAGAAACTCTGCACAGCTGAGGCTGGGAACGTGCTCCTACTGCCTGGCCCAGGTGTCAAGTAGAACAACACTGAAACCTTGAGAATTTTTATTAATTACTACCTGGGAGTGGGGCCAGGATGGAAATTTATGGATGACTAAAGCCAATCATCTTCYGAACCTATAAATGGTGGTCCTGAGTGAGACCCTTTGAGCTCTCCTGGACCGCAGCGRGCTGCACCCAGCATCTCCCTCGGAGTGGGACGCCTCTCAGAGCTCGCGACCTCTCGAGTCTGCGATAKTCAGAGGACCGTCACCGAAAGCTGACAACAGGACCTGGGCTGAACCCCTTCACTCCTCAAAGCTCAACCCTTTGTCTGTTGAGAAAAAAATGCCTAGGCATTTGACATGAATATTTCTTCACCAAACTCGAGGGGAATTTTTAACAAGTATACCTTCTGTACATATATATATATATTTTTTTTTTTTTCTGTCTGTGTGGACTAATAGTAAGCATAATCTGTAATTAAGTTGTGATTATAGTAGACTCTACTAACACTTATTTTGTAAATATTAAATTAGTTAATGATTAMTTGCTACTAAAGTTTGTTAATGATTGGTTGATGATTAAGTCCTGCTAAAACTGTGAATGAACCCTAGACTGCTGCTAAACACATATAGTCCCTAAGTTATAAACCCTTAGATGATTTTTCTTTATATGTTCCATCCGTGTAGTAAGTAACAGAGTGGACCTTGCCATCGAATTCTGTTAGGTCACACCTTTATAAATCTCTATTAAAATCACTTTCTGCTAATACGGTGATTCTTTAAGCGGCCTCTAAACCTCATTCACGACAAATTGGCGTAGTYGGCAGGATGGCAAGTAGTATSACTGGTTATTTACAAAAACACGGAAAAAATCCAAGTCCCAAATGTTCAGAATGGGCTTGTAATAATCGGCATGACTGACAAGCTGTGGAAAAACAACTAAAAGTAGCCAGCGGCTATGTAAAAGATGGAAAAGGAATTATTTGCAAAATGTTAGGAACCTGCTTAGAAGCTGCTTATCAGTACAGAAAGAATAACAGTAGAAGGGAGCRGGACCTGAAAGAAGAAATAGAAGGCAGAAAGCAAGCTGAATTAATACTGTCCTTGAAAATTGAGCAGCTGCAAAAACAGTTACAGGAAGAAAAGGAGAAATCACAGAAGTTGGAAGAAAAGATYGAGATGATGCTTATGTGGGCTCCTAATCCCTCTGACATTGTACAAATCAGGAAATTAATTGTATTCCCTCAGGAATGGGATGGTGATATTTGAGGTGATGCTGATGACTGTGATGAGGGAAATGATGACCCCTCGTTCCCCTCAGATTCCTCTGAATATGAGGCTAGACCCATCATTAAAGCAAGATATATTTTAATTCCAGTTGATCCTTGACAACAATTGGTAAAATTTCTAATAGATACGGGAGCACAAATTTCAATACTAACACAACAAAATGCCAAGAAGCTGGGTGTACAACCTGGATGGCAAAGAGTTAAAATCACTGGAGTGAATGGAGCAAGCGTTATGTGCCAAACTGCAAAAGTTAATTTACGTCTCCTGGGCGAGAAGCACATGTTATCTACTCTCTTTGCAATTAAGGATCACAAYGAAAATATTTTAAGTTTCGATGTTTTGAATGGCCGAACCTGGCATCTGCCAGACAGCAGCGTGTGGTCCTTTGGTTCAACTATCGACCCTAAGTCTAATAAAAACCGGGAAGCTGTAGTGCGTGTACTCCAYGCAGCCCCTGCATTCCCTGATTCAAAAATCACTAACGTCCTGCAGTATCCAATCTCTTCTGCGGCGTGAGCTAGAATTTCTGAAGTGATAGCAAATTTGGAAAAAAGGCATATTATCTCCCGAACCCACTCCCCRTATCATTCACTGATTTGGCCAGTCCAAAAACCAGGCAGGAGGTGGCGATTAACAATAGATTATCGGCGCTTAAACGCCAACACAGCTCCGCTAATGGCTGCCGTACCTAATATTGCAACTTTAACAGCCACATTACAAGGAGCTGCACACCCAYGGATGGCAGATTAGATGTTAAAGTTATGTTCTTTATGGTCCCCTTGCAGAAGAAGGGTAAAGAGAAATTTGCTTTTACTTGGGAAGCTATACAATACACCTTTACCAGACTCCCACAGGGGTATAAACATTCACCCACAATTGCTCATGCTGCGCTTGCTGAACTTTTACAGACAGTCTCACTTCCTCAGAACGTGAAACTSTACCAGTATATAGATGATATTCTAATCGGAGGAGATTCCCCTGAAGAGGTAGGAGAAGCAGCAGCAGCGGTATGGCAAACGCTACATAAAGCAGGAGTTGAAATCCCACCTGAGAAATGTCAGGGACCAAGTAGAGAAGTAAAATCTTTAGGTGCTTGGTGGATTGCAGGTAGTGCAACAATGGGTGCTTTAGGATACTGGAGAAAACATGTACCTGGATTTTCTATCACTGCTCACCCACTGTATTCACTTTTACGAAAGGGAAAACCGTGGAAATGGAATTCGGAACATGAAGAAGCAGTCAAAACTCTAATACGGGAATTAAAAACATACCAATAATTAGGACCAGTACACCCTCACAGTCCTATTATAGCAGAATGAGGTTTTGCAGAGCATGGTACTTATTGTAACCTGTTCCAAACTGGCCCTGACTGACCAAAAAGACCTTTGATATTCAGCTCGATTGCATTTAAAGAGACAGAACAGAGATATTCCGAGTGGGAAAAGGGACTATTGTCTCTAGTCCAAGCAGTGAAACAAGCTGAGAAAATACACCAGGAACAACCCATATAAACCAGAGGTCCATTTAATTTACTAGAAGCACTTCTAATGGGGACTGCTCCCCAGAAGGAATTGCACAAAAGCCTACAATTAGAAAATGCTATGCCAATTTAACAGAAATTGCAGAGGAAATAAATTTAACTGAAGGACATACTAAAGTTTCCAAATTACAGATGCCTATAAATGCAGACCCATTAGTGTTACAACACCTTTTAAACCCTCATTTATTTTAAATGCACCTCCCCTCACCCGAGGGAACACCAACAGAAGACATTTGGTTTACTAATGCCTCAGCAAAAATAATAGATGGCAATCATTTAGTCTATCACCGGGGGATTTGTTTACTTCTGACCAAACCGTGCGTGGTGGATAATAAAAAAGCTCATTGCTTTCATTCACAATTTTTTTTGCCTGACTTTTTCCATCTAAATTTACTTCAATTGTCCCCCCTCTTTGTGAAAGTAGCCCTTTTGAAACATTAAGTGTGTTGTCGGTGGGGTATAGCCCTCTGCTTGCACTGAGAGCAATCCAGTCAGGATCCGTCAGCAACCTTTAACCAAATTATTATTTAAATTTTATCATCTGTCTCATGTCAAAAGCAAGAGTAGATTATTAGATACAGAAAAGTTTTGCAGAAAAATCATAGTTTTCAGAAAGTTAGATGATTTACTACCGATTTCACCTGTTTGCCACTATGCATGTCCCTGTCACAGCACAATTTTTCCATTCCCACACAAGACACAAGTAGCTCACTTTGTTCTCTGGTTTGATTTGATATTCCTGGGCTTTATTCACCCTATTTAAGCTGCTAGATTCCTGTTTTCCTGCACACATCTTCCAGCACAGTGTGTTTTTCCTTTTTTTTTTCTGCTACATAACCTACGAATGCATGTTTTTTGAAATCTTCAGCAGACTGGGAGCCTGAGTTTTCCCTTCTGCTGAGAGATCCGGGTGAGGTGAGGACATCCGCTGGACTGACGATTAATTRCCAGCATTGAGAGGACCAAAGGGTAAAGCTGCTGACAGCCAGTCACCCAGAAACTCCTCAGCAAACGATGCAAGCCTGAAGACTGCCGATGAGATAGAGGGTCCGTCAGTCACACAGGGTAGATCAGAGTCATGTCCTGCCCCTTGTGCCTGGAAAGTTATCAGTCATCTCAGATTAGTTTTCAGGCTGCTTTTACTGATTTTTCGGAGACTCACTGTTACTTCAGAGCATGTTTTTCTATCTGTTCACAGTGAATTTACTTGCAGYCCCTAGTCCTCCCAACCTCCCCTCCCAGACACGGCAAAATGGTACCTTRCAGTGTGTGTGTTTGTCTGCAAAATTCCCCAGAAATGTGCCATCTGTTGCTAAGTGCCCAAAGCAACAATGATAATGGCAGTAGCTTTGAAGCAAAACCATGTTTACTTGAGCCTTACTGTGGTGGATGCACAGAGCTCTGAATTCAGTAACATGATAGCTGTTTACTTTTAATGCCATGTGTATTTCTATTACAGTGTTCAAAGGAGATTTGCAAATGTAGGTCAGTTTTGTCTAGATTATTTAGCAGAAATTCTCACTGTAAGTGTTATTTATGCAAGTGCCAGTATTCAAATCTAGGAACTGCATGGTGTAATGGCACATATCCCAAAACTACTATTTTTTGGGGAAGAGTAGTTTGATAAAAGGTAATACTTGTGTTACACAGAGAACTTTGAAAAGGTATTGTCAATTAACCGTATTTCAAGGAGGAGAGATGCAACATTAGAGGTCTACACTGACAGCCACATCCAAAAAAGACTAAAAGACAAATACATACAAACCCATGATGCAAGGAAACTCCGTGCGATAGCTGCCATACCACAGGGTTGCCCAAGTTTGCTTCTGCATCTCCTTCAGACTTTGAATTTCTGTGCGGCTGCCATCATTTTTGTTGGATGCGTGCAGGTGCCATTAGCCTGGATGAACTGAGCCTGGCTCATTCTTCACCCCCACTGGAAATGGTCCCTAATACGTTCAGCTCAGTCTGCATCGAGTGCCATGTTTCTGGGACTGCCATGCTTCTGGCATGCAAGTCAGTTGGTTTAAGTAATAGCATACTGTGCTGCAATCTGCTGTATAATTACACACTTAATTAGATTCACAGTTTGTTACCTATGTCACACTGTGACAGGGCTTGTTGCTTTTTTGGAGGGAAAATGTTTCTTCTGGTTATAACTTAGAAAAGCATCATGAGGGTTGATTTTCTTCCTGAAGGTGTGAGTTCCTTATAGAAGAACCTGCAGAACAGATTAAAATTCAAGTAGTCACTGTTTATTAAATGTCTGTGGTTAACACTCCCCAGTTAAGAGTATGCCTTTGTGCTTGCAAGGAAAAAGCCCTGAGAACAAGATGGTGATGGCACACACAYTTACTCCTTGTGGGATAAGCAAAGATAGGAAACTTCAGTATGTGAGTTCTGGGGTAGCTGCCTGGTTGCAAGATCTTGCACTACACTGAGATAGCTTATATCTCTGCCCTCAAGGAATKAATTGTCTCCTACTTCACATGGGCAAATACGCTGTTACTTGCTCTTCTACAGTATACCTCACTTCGAAGTATCTTCCTTATGTACCTTAAATCTGCCTTAAAACTGTGTGTGCGACGGGTACTGCTTGTGTGGGTAGGCAAACATGTAGTAGCCTTAATTTAATATTGTTCTTCTAAAACAATAGTATGTTTTGGAATGATTTTCACTGCTGCTTGTTGGATGGTCTTTAAAGCCTATGAAGGGAGTGCAAAAGAAGGCAAGGCTCTCTAGAGCAAGGGAACAAGAGTTGCCCTAGTTTATTTACTTTGTGCTGGCAGCTACAGGTAGAAGTTTAAGGAAGTAAAGGCAATATGAATGTTCATTGCCATTATTTGTCTGGTAACGTTGGACAAAATATAAACTATGACTTTTGTAATTTGGCAGTTCCCCGATGCTKGAAATTCAAATAAGTTTATGTTCATGTACAGTAAGGAAGCTGGTGATTGTGTGATAAATATAAAAATACATTGTTATCTAGGGAAAATGAGTCACCAAATCAAGCTATTTGCTTTGAATAGAGATCCATCCACATAAAAAAAATCAGAGTAGCATTTTTGGATAAGCGATACAGTTGTTAGCAGTCATGATTCAGAGACTGCAAATTGGCAGACTTTCTGAGGGAGGCCCGGCTTGGCCCAGTCCTGCTGTGACAAACTCAAGCTATTTTCATCAGACAAGTGTGTTGCAATGGGATCACAAAATTAATCAGTATGARTTTTATTAGCTCTGGTGGGGGACTACAAAGACCCAAGGGAACTGGGAGGTAACTGAACAGTTTCTTCCTTCCCCCTTGGCAATCGGGAAGATACTGAACTGAAATTATTTTGAAAGTTGGGCACTTTGATCTATTATGGTGGACTTGAAGAGAAGAACCTTCTTAGTTTGCCATGTTTTACACCTCGTGGGCACAGCCTCATAGCATGCATTCTTGAACGTCAGGAACAGTAGAAGCAGATGTGCTACTTAGTGGCTTCCCCTTCATTGTCCCAGCTCTGTAATACTGAGACCCTGCGGTGTGACTGTCATGCTTTTCTCCAATTCATCTGCAAGTCCCAAGAGCTCAGTACATCACCAAAAGGGTGCGTAAGGTGAGTAGAAGGGAGTCAAGCTTAACATTTCTTAAAGAGAGAAGGTCTTGTGCAGGGGTGAAGCATTGGYTTGAGGTGGCTTCTTTGGCTACCCAGCAGCACGTGTATGCCATGAAAGAAAAAAAGCCAGTCCACAGTCATAGCTTGCCTTTGCCCTCCACTGTCCCCAGCATGCCACCTTCCAGTCCTTAGCAGACAATGTCCTACCAGTTCCACCACTGTTTTACTTAATATTCCAACGSGGCAGTTGATAATGCTCTGAGATGCAGGGCGCAAACCAACATCCACCTTCTAGTCTTTTGTCATTTGATCCTTCATAGGGAAATCCTTCCATCCTTTTCTTTGAAACAAGAAGAACAAATAGGCATAAAAGTTTTCTTTCTCAGATTGTTCTTCTGCTTCCTTTCTATATAGAAACTGTGAAAGTGGCTGACTGCTTGAAGCCTCCATAGATGGGGTGTTTCCCAAAGCGTGATGCCGTAATAAGCAGTATTTCAAAGACCGTGTCRAATTGTCCAGAGTTTTAAACATATCAGAAACATAAGTCAATGTTTCTCACCGGAAGGGAAGAATCCTTCACAACATCTTGCTGCTGCAAATATGGCAGATTTGATTTGTACAGACCCTGCTATGATACTGTAAAGATGAGTATTTCATGTTTCACTGAGAAATGTCAACATTTAGAAGTGTGTGTTGCTAACTGTGCTGCTGCTCAAGGTGAGTATGTCAGGAGAGAATGATCTACAAGTTTGCACTCAAGTTTGGAGGAATGAGCAAAACTGGAGGGAAAGGAAGGGGGAGGGCAGTTAGCTGACAGACAAGAGTCTGTCAAAGCATCTCTTAAATGAAGCTGAGCGGTGCCATTGGGTATGGAGAATGGCCCTATCTGGTTGCAGTCTTGGGTTATGAGACTTCACTAAGCACAAAAAGCGAATGAGGCAAGRTGGAGCTGAAAGCAGAAATACAAAGGGTTGCCATAGAAAAGGCAGAATCTGTTAGTAGAAGCCTGTTTAACTGATACTGACCCTTGATTGTGTGATAACTGTTTATTTTGAGAGGCYAGGTACACCTGGGCCTGGTGCTGCTGGTACCACTTGCCTAATGGACAGCAATTATTTAATGCTGCAGGCAGGTCATGGTCTGCCCTGGCCATGGGATTACTCTCCTGGTCCCACAGAGGAGTCTGCTCTGGCATGGAACAGAACCATGCTACCAAAAAAATGTTACACACCACGTTCATACCCGTAAAACTTGTTCCCTGGATGCCAAGCACGGGGAGGAAAAAGATACTGTGGAAGGAACCTTTTTGATACGGACTTTCTCTTGTGTTGTATCATCCCAGCGATGGGGCTGACTGATCCCATGCAGAGCAGAGTTCATTGTTAAAATACCATGATAGACATTGTATTTGGAAATAACAGATTTAAAGCATAAATCTCATGAAGACAAGCCAACTGTAGCAGAAACACATCTGAAAGAAAATATGTAAGACGGTAGTTTCATGCTGTAGGAGGCATTGGCTTCATGCATGTACCTTTGTTTTGAGGGTGCTGATTTGGGACAGCCCATCACAAATGAGTACACCTGCTCCCAAATTGAAACACTCGCCTTCCTTCCCTGCCTCCAAAGGGAAGTGAAAAGTTTCATAAAAATCGATATGTGTGTATGTGAATGCAGGGAATGGTACCCATTCCTCATGGATTGTTTTTTTTTTTCTCTTTGGGAAAACACAAATTATTTTGAAAGAAATAAAATAATTGTTTATTTAAAATRTAAATATACCTGCAGGAGAAAAACAGTTTTTCAGTCAGTTCATGCAATTTTCCGTGATTCCTGTGGAGAGAGACTTCACAAAGTCGGGCTGTATGTGCTTTTGCTCCTCAGTGTCCATTGACCCTGCAGCAGATCTAACCTAGAGGAAGAGAGGTCTTACAGYTAAGAGCTTTCAGGTTTTGTGAAAACAGACAGCCAGGTAGAGAACAGGGAGAGGTGTGCCTCAAATGAAGGTTTCACCTACCAGAAGCAACCCAAGGGAGAGAATGTGCACAAGTTACCTCGCCACAAGGAAAACTTCAGTCTAGTTTACACCTCTCAAGTGCTAAAAAGTCAATTTACTGTTAAATTTAAATCCATAGGAAGCCAGTGTTTCTGCATTCTAATATTAGTGGACATAACTTTGCTTATTTTTATTTTTACACTCTTCTGTATTTTTAACTCAGACGACTTTTTATTTATTTATACATCAGTATGCTGGAACAGATTGAAATCCGTACCCATGCTAAGCTTTCTCAGGCTTTTTATGCTTTAATTGTGGAACTTTATGACTTCGTGGAGGGTCGCTTTCAGTTGAGGGTCCTCTCTGTTTGTATGCTTCTGATTAAATCCTGAATAACACCAATTTTTTAGAAACCAGTGGGAAGAATATTGGGGGAGAAAAATAGAAAATAATATTCAACAACAGTGAAAGCAAGAAATACTGTCAGAGAGATGTAGTGGACAGACTGTAAGAGATTGGCTGCCCTCTGTGAAATATTTAGGCTGCTTCTAATTAACTGTAGCTGCCTTAGACACGACTGGTGGTGGGCAGAAAATAGTTATTCCTCACTTTAAGAAATTTTAGGGGAACATTTCAAGGTAAAAATGACAAAAAGAATCATCGCAAGCTTGGTATTTAAAGATTTTCTGCGAAAGAAATTTTTTAGGAAAATGGTTATTCATTAAAAATATTTCACTCTAAATTTAACATGAACGAAAATAAAACTATTCAAAAAAAGTTAGTTCAAAATAAAACTGAAACATTTTATCCTAATATGTYAAATCATGCATTTTCAATTTGTTGGAATTCTGTTTTTCTCCCAAAAAAGAAAACAAAAAATGACTGACTGCAAGAAGTCTTCTTATGTCAGTATAATTTCAGATCAGAATTTTTTTTGTTTAAAAAAAACAACCACAAAACCAACACCTTTGGCATAGTTTTTCTAACCAGCTTTGGTGCAAAATAGAATATTACCTTGGCGAATATAACCGAAGCTTGCTTAAGTGTGGTACAGTAAATGTCAGTCTACAATTTCTATGACACCTCTGTTTTCTAGGTATTTATTATCCTTGATCCCTCCTGAACTCTTGTTAGAATTCCAGTTCTGCTGCCTTGGGTAAGATTAATCCAACAAACAATATTATCTTCYACGATAAATTACTAGTTGGTTCAATACTGGTGGGTATGATTGCATATCTTATTCTACTATACAGACAGAAGTATAACGTTTGACTTTTTAACAAAAATCTATTCCTAATAAGGTTTTTTAGTCATCAATCACACCAACTTCTATGGCAGCACTGAGCTAATTATTAAATATTTTAGCTACTGGCTTCAGCAACCAATGTCTAGAGAAATACCTTTAAAATTAGTTCTATCAAGTGGACTGCTTATCTATCTCTTAATCCTTTAGTTCTTTATCCCATTCTCTTTTCCACATACTTATTGCTAGAACTCTTAGATACATTAAAAAGGAAAAGAAGTCATTCTGTGAGAACCGTAAAACCTGTTTGTAGTTACTGAAGATGACATGAGCTTTACTTTTCTGTTGCTACTATGTAAAAATGGGAAAAAATATATATAAAAATGTAGCCATACAAAAATGGGAAAATAGGGCTTGGAGGGCTGTGATGAGTTTTATTTAGCTTGAAAACATTTTTTAACATTGTCTACTGATCATATTTTGTGAAGGAAAATTCTTCTGATTTGCTAGAGTAATACAGTAAGCATGACCATGAATGATATTGTGAGGTAAGTACAAAGTTATACAGACCAAATAGAATATATGGCAAGAATATGTCCCAAGGTGGGGGTACGCTACATGTACTCTACATAGTGTGTTAAGGAATAGGACAATTAAATGACACTTTAATAAAGGGGSTATTAAACTTTAAAGTTGATTCCGTAAACTGATGATTTGATGATTTGTTGCTTATCTTGTTTCTTTCAAGTTAGGATTTTGTGTGTAGAAGAACATATTTATGTGCTCTTTTATGCATTTTAACATTGACTTCTAATGTTAATTATAGTTATCATGAGACTGGCTCAGGACAATGTAAACACATTTCCCAACACTAACCGCTGTGTTTAGAGGCATAAACTTAAGGAAAGAAACAGAAACTGTCCTTTCTTTTTTTTAATGTTTACATATTATAGAGTCTGTTTTCTCAGTGGGTGTCCTGACAAAGCCCTTTTCTTCCTGATTATTTTCAGGAAGGATGCATGAACTTAATTAKCATTGAAACATTTAAACCTATCAGACTAGGCTGGAACTGTCCATGGGTCCAGAAGCAGCTGGAAAGAATGATGGAGCATGTAGATGCTTGCACTAACCTGCACGTGGACTGTGCATCTGAGAGTCTTGTYTCCTGAAAATATTACTCAAAAAAAAATGCTCTGTCTTTGATGCATTTTCTTTCTTTTGTTSCAAAGTATTTCTTCAGTTTCCCATGCAAATTGGTGTCCGGCACTTCCACTTTTAGACAGCTCTTTTCAAACTTACATTTATATTTCAGCAATGTGGATTTAATTGTACAAAAATTAAAATGTTTCTAAACAGACTTTTCAGTTCAGTCTGCCCCCAGACAGGGGGGCAGACTATTAGGGAAGTCAGTGCATGTTGGGCCAGCTCTCTTGATTTTAGTAGGAATCACGCAATAGTTGCTGTTCTTCCCAGCTCTGTGGCTAATAGCAGACCTTGCAATAAAATGATAAACTTTTGTTCAAGTAAAGAAATTAGGTGAAATGCTGGAAAGGATGAAGMTAGTGTGAATTAGAGTCAGAAACCAGAAGGAAAATTAGTCCAGATACCTATGACCTCGAAAGACTCTTGAATCGTCTAAGCTAGTCTCAGGATTTGCCTCTCTTTGGGGCCTGACTTGTGGTTTTTGAAACTCAATGCTTAACTGAGAGGAGACGGAACATTGGGTGTCTACTGAGCTGATATCTGATATCTATTCCACACCTGACCCCAGGCCAACCAAAGCTGAGGAGCTTGATCCACCTTGCCTAGGACTGGTCATGTCCATCTGATGAAGCCCTTGTGAGACACCTCCCAGAGGTAATTAAGTTCTAATAATTTATTTGGATCTGTTTTTTTTTTTTCTTTTTTTTTTCCATATCAAAACACACAAAATAATGTGAGCATTGTGTTGCAGCTCTGCCAAAATACAGGTTATCATGGGGTGGGAAAGTGGCATGAAGCATATATAGGCTTGTGCTGGGCTATGAGGCCTGCTGGGAGAGCATATATCTTGAAGGGGTGCCATCTCATCCACAGTGCCAAGAGGGAGTGAGTCTGGCATCCCAAAATTGTTCCTGGGTTTCTGCTTGGAAAGAGCTAATCRGTTCACTCCAAAAGGGAGGCCGCAAGCATGGACAGTCAGGAGTGCAGACCCTCTGGGTGAATGAAAGAGCTAAGCTGGCTGRCACTGTCTGTGTACCTGTTACAGGTCTGGTTTTCCATCCCCTAGCATCTCTTGGGTTGTGGACCCCAATATGCAATGAACATACCACACTGCAATTCTTATTTTATGACTGTGATGGCAGAGTTCAGGATTTGTCTGTAAAAACATCAATATTTTATTTCACCTGGACTCGTAAAAATTACCTCAGATGTAACTCCTGCATCACTCCATAMTGAATGCTGAACATTGCAAGGTTTCATACAAAAGTGTGTCTTTAAGAATTTGCCGTGTCTTTTAAGAATTGATGTCCTGTACGTGCGCTTAACAACTCGACTCATTCTCACTCAGTATTTACTACTTAACAGCAAACTTCAGACCCACTGAAAGCTGGTAGCACAAGCTGGTTTTTATATCTATGACTTTTATTATTTGTCCCCATCAGTTGTCATTCTTCTTTATTAAGAACTTGGACATACTTAMAGGGCTTTTGGGGAGGGAAACCTCTAATGACCCAAGGAAAAAGTAAGGATATATCAATGTTGAATTGCAGAGCTTTGGCAGAGCTGTGTTAGGATGGCAGAAGGARAGGACTGAACAGGAGTGATGGGCATTGCTGGAGCTGGGCAGGAAACCCAGGACTGAGCCAGAGGGAGATGGAAGAGCTCCAGGGTGGGGTTAAAGAGAAGTGGTAACACTCTGAGAGAACAAGGGGCTCTAAGGACTGAGCAGCTGGAGATGCTGCAACGTAGGTGTGAGGTGGGTTGAGAGATTTACGGCTGGGTTGAGAAGGCAGGTATGCTGTCAGTCTGCACAGTGAAGGCTGAGTGAAAATATTGCCRTCTCCTGTTTGTGGTCATCATTAGCAGAGGTCACCTTTCCCCACTGAGAAAAATGCTCTCTGTGAGGGAAATCAAGTGCAGCGCAGGTTAGATGGGGTGTCCTGGCAGGTGTGTGTGTGGTGGCTGCTCTTTGTCCATTGCAACAGGCATAGCCACAGCAAATTGCATGGGGTGCTGGTCTACCCAYTGAATGCATGAGCTGGCACTCTTACAGGCTGGCACATCTCTAAATGTATTCCCCTGTGAGAACAGCTAAATTGCCCTTCCTCTTTTCTGCTTTGCTCTCCTACTCTCTCCTCTCTTTCCTACTTTCCTTTTACTTGTTCTATCATCCTGCTGCTTCTTTGCTCACTCTCGATCTTTCCCTTTCTCTAGGTCTAGTGGGTGTCATTTCCACCCACTGTTTCCTTCCTCCTTTTCCTTCCCCAACCTCTGTATGCATTTTGTGCTTTGTTCCACCCTCCTTTGTTGCTCCTTATTGCTCTCCTTTGTCTCTCCTGATTCTCGATGCATCAGTGGAGGCTGAGATGGTCTCACAAAGGTCATGGTCTTCATGCTATCTTGTCTACCTTGTTGATGGGAAGTTTGCAGGAGGCTTAGTTCTCATTGAAATGATTCTCCTTCTCATCAACTGCAACTTACATCTTATTAACTGGGAACAACTACGGTCCACCCTGCTCCACTTACTCTGTTCTGCTTACTCAGGCCTGGGGCAATGTGGTAGCACAGCAACTCTGACCAGCATTGCATATGTTGATGGCTCTGCAAATCCCCACAAAGGGCCGTAGTAACACCCCAGAGGCAGAATCACTAAAGAAGCAAGATGACAAAATGCAATGAGTGAGTGAAACAAGCCCTGTTAAAGTTGTCACTCTCCCCTCAGGAGTGACATGGTAAGAGAAACCTTGCATCCTCCTTTACATTTACAGTTTTTGGCATACAGAGGTGCAGGAGCAGGAAGATAAACCAGAAGCATGGCTTAGAGACAGTGGTGCTGGTCTGGGACTTGGATTCAATCCCCTGCTGCATTGCAGTTTACCAGTGTACAAATCACCCCATCTTATGTCCCTATGTAYAAAACAAGAAAAAGAGCAGTGCTGAAACCTCACAGCAGTATTGCAAGGAAAATTATCTGAGCAGCTCATGAGGGAGGGGTAAGAGGGGAAAACTCAGAAGGCTGCCTTTCGTGGGTCTGCTGGCTTTCTTCTGGCTTGACTCATGAAATCCCAACATGCATCTTCAAGCCTGTGATGAGGAAAGGGCCTGCTTTGTTGTGCTGTGGGTGGGAAGATAGCTTGAGTCAGGGCTTTGACCAGTGCAGGTATCTCAAGCCATCTCTGGCACGGTGTAACGCCACAACTCTACGTCTTCTGCCAGTATGGCAACCATGGCTAGTTTGCAGGTCACAAAAGATGCTGATTCATTGTGCCTTTYGTGGGGTGGGAAAGAGGCAGTGACACTTCTCCACTGTGTATGAAGTATGGGTGTAGCTCTGGCGAGGAAGAAGTGGGAGGTATTTCTGTGAATTTATACACGTTTGGTTTGTAAAACTTGCTGGACATTTGATGGACCTTTGGGCAGTTAGTCTCATGGCTTTTACACAATTATTCCTGATGCAGCTAAACCATTCAGTTCAGACAGCTGAAGGAATAAGGGCTATTTAGTCAGACCTATTAAAATTATTCTAGGAAACCGAGGTAAAACCTTAACACTGTAATTGCTAGTTAAAATGCAACCTGTAATCACTGGACTCCAAGGCATGTTTCACCTTGCCAGGAGGTTAAGTACAGTGTTTGATATTCCCTGTTCTATAGCAGTGCCACTAGTTTTAATGAGATTTACCCACTTTCATTAAAAGCATAGCCACTTAATCCTTAAATCCTTTCAGAGCTTTAAATACCCGCTCCTAGCTATTTATTTTATCAGTTTGTTTCAGCAACTGCTTCTTTCATCTCTCAGTCTCCGACTTGTCTACTCAGACAGACTGTCCCAAGTTATCCTTCATGCTGCTCTAAGGTGCCTGCTGATACAGAAAAGCACCTGGTTTCTTTTGTTGTTCTTGATCTCTSTAAGTGCTTTCATGTTGCTCTCATCATGCCGCGGACCATGGCTTGTTCCTGCATTGTTCTGTGACAGTATCCCCCACAGCTTTCTAAAGGCYTCAGTTCCCTGACTGTTCAAACCATCCTAGTCTTGTGATGCACTGAGGGGCATCTAAAGAGTGGTCTATCCAGAAAGGAAACATTGAGACTGCTTGGCCTTTCCATCCTTTTCCAGGTTGTATCCCCAGAGTGACCTGAGTTCGCTGGCAGACATTTCACAGGACAGCGTGGCTGAGATCAGCTTTGTAGCTCACCAGAAGCTCTGTGGCCTTAATAGGATCTCACCTTTTTTTTTTTCRTGCACTGCTTTGTGCTGCCACATCACCAGCAGAGAGTTGGTGGAATCACAGAACGGTTGAGGTTGAAAGTGACCTTTGGAGATTGTCCAGACCAATCCTCCTTCTCAAAGCAGCTTCAGCTACAGCAGAACCATGTCCAACTGGGTTTTGAATATCTSTAAGGGTGGAGACTCCACAAACTCTCTGGGCAACCTGTTCCGGTGTTTKTCTACCCTCATAGTAAAAAAGTTTTTTCTTACCTTCAGATAGAATTGTATTTTAATTTGATCCYATCGCCTCTTGTCCAGTCACATGCCACCACTACGAGGAGTCCAGCTCCATCTTCTTTACACCCTCCCATCAGATATTTGTACAYRGTGATGAGACACCCCAGCCCAAGCCTTCACTCCTCCAGGGTGGGCTTTCCCTTAACCATCTTTGTGGCCCTGTGCTTTACTTGCTCCAGTAAGTCTATTCCTCTCTTGTACTAGGGAGCCCAGAGCTGGACACGGAACTGCATATGTCTTCACTAGTTGTTCTGCAACAGGAGGTGCTGTTTTTTTGTGATCCCAGTAAGAAAGGCACTCAGACTTTGTAAAGTATGATTTAAAATATTATTTATTAGGGCTAATGCTATAAAGAAAGTATAGGTAATCTTAGATCCCTTCAGACTCTGGGAACCCCAAGCTGTGCAGCATTAAATGGGCTTCCAATAAGCACACCATGCAGACCCCATCCATAGAAAGGGCTACCCCATTTTAATAATTYGAGTTACAATAGAATTTTCTTAAGACAACTCTATTTAGTATTTCTACTGTCAAACAAAAGTGATATTTGCATGAGAACTTCTTGCTGCACATTTAGATMAAGGYAAGGCCAGGCAGGTGGTGCGATCGCCAGTGCCAAGTGGAAGCTGCCTGCAGGCTCCTCTTACCATGAGCTGGCTGACCTCCTCCTGCGGCCAAGGGGTTTGTGCACCATGGCATGGCCTGAAGGCCACACTGCAGCACACAGCACAGCGCAGCAGACATGCACCTGCCCAAGTTAGCTGATACGTGGATCACTAATTCCTCCATGTACAGTGCTCTCCTGGTCAGGATCACTACACCAGTGGTGAGTAGRGAGGAAGGATGACCTACCTCAAACTACTGGCAATGATCTTTCCAGTGCAGCCCAGGATGCTGTTGGCTTTCTCTGCCACAAGGACATGTTGCTGGCTCATGGTCAACCTGCTGTCCACCATGAACCCCAGAATGCTCTCTGCAAATTTGCATTCCAGCCAGTCCACCCACAGTGTGTGTTGGTCCACGGAGTTATCCTCCCCAGGGGCAGGACTTTGCATTTCCCTCTCTTCAACTTCATGGASTTCCCCTCTGTCTGGTTTTCCAGTCTGTCCATGTCCCTCTGAATGGCAGTGCAACCATCCRATACATAATCCTCTCCTGCCAGTTCTGTATTATCTGCAAATTTGGTGAGGATGCACTCTTTCTCATCATCCAGGTCATTAATGGAGGTGTTAAACAGTATTGGACYCAGTATTGACCCCTAGGATACACCACTAGCAACTAGCCTCCAGCTGGATTTTGCTGCCTTTGCTTAATTTTCTGCTTGTTAGGATGGACCACTCCTGAGCATGGAGTAGGTGATCCTTGAATATCAACCGGATCTCTTGGACCTCTCTTTTTTCCAGGGCTGTATCCCRTGGGATTCTTCCAAGTAGATACCTGAAGAGGCCAAAGTATGATCTCCTGAAGTCCAGGGCTGTTATCTTACTTTTTGCCCTGTTCCCTCCTCTCAAAACCCTGAACTCTACCTTGTCATGGACACAGCAGCCAAGACTGCTCCCAACCTTCACGTTCCTGATCAATCCTTCCTCTTTTGTATGTATGGTCTAGCAGAGTGCCTCTCCTTATTTTCTCCTCAATCACCTATGTTAGGAAATTGTCACTGATGCATTCCASAGACCTCCTGGATTGTTTATGCCCTGCTGTGTTGTCCCTCCAGAAGCTGTTGGCATGATAAAAGTCCCCCTTGAGGACCAGAGACTGTRAACATGGGACTTTTTCCACCTGTCTGAGGAAGGCCTCATTTACTCCTTCTGCTTGACCAGGCAGTCAAGCAGACACCCACAGCAATGTCACCCATGTTGGTCTGCCCACTAGKCCTGACCCATAAGCTCTCAGCTGTCTCATCATCCTTTCCTAGACAGAGCTCCATGCATCCTCATGGCGCTCTCATAAAAAGGGTACCTCCTCCTCACCTTCCTGGCCTGTCCTTCCTAAAGAGCCTGGATCCCTCTTTTGCAGCATTTCAGTTGTGTGAGCTATCCCATGTCTCTGTGATACCAATAAGACTGTAGCCCAGTAACCGTACACAGACTTCTAATTCCTCCTGCTGTGCCCTGTGGTGTGTKCATTGGTGTACAGGCACATCAGGGAGGCACCCTGACATGCTGGTTKCCCAGAAAAGGTATGGGAGCTTTCCACATAATGCTGTTCCATAGGCATTTCCTTATTTATGTGCATAAGCTTGAGGTGACCCCACTTCAGCCCTATTTTGTTGGTTACAGGGTCCCTTCTGTTCACATCATCCCAGACTCTTTGTTTGCTAACCCCATCCACCATTTCTTCATTTGATTGATGGTCACTCTCTCCCTCCTTCATCATTCTTACTTTAAAGCTCTTCTTACCAGATTGGACAGTCTGTTGGCAAAGACAGTTTCTCCCCACTTGGTCACATGGATCTTGCCCCTTCCAAGCTATTGTTGATCTTCAGAGAGGGCCCCGTGGTCATAGAAGCCAAAAYCTTGTTGCCAACACCAGCTGTACAAACAGTTGCTGACCTGCAGGATCCATCTACTCATCCTCAAGCCCTTCTATCTCACTGGCAGGATCAAGAGGARCACCACCTGGGCCCCCATGCCCTTGWTCATTGCCYCCTGAGCCATGTGGTCATGCTTGATATGCTTCAGGTCTCCCTCAGCAGTATCATTGGTGCTCACATGGAARAGCAGGRAGGGGTAATAGTCTGAGGACTGGACAAGCCTTGGCAGCCTCTCTACAATGAGCAGGGTCTTAGTTCCTCGTGGGAAACTCCTATTGCTTCTTGAATGTTGTTACTTCTCAGTCCTCAGGGTTATTTAAGTTTATGTGAAGAGTAGCCTTTGTGTTCTCTAGTCAAAGAAATAATTGTTCACGTTCACAGGAAACCTGCTTCTGGAAAAAATGTCCTATTATATTTGTGCTGCCTCTCTGATAGTTCACACTCAATACCCTTGTACGGGAATCTGGTAATACAATATCAATACTATGCTGACCTGGGATGTGTTTGTCTGCAGGTACTACTATGGGTGTACACATAAAGGTCAGCTGAGACTGGTGGTAGTGTACAAAATYTCTTGCTTTTCATGTTCAAAGTGCTGTACTATGTAGAATGCTAACTAAATGTCACAAACATATTAAATATTTGCACATTAAGCAGAGCCATATTAATCTACATTGTAGATTGAATAAAGACTTCACTTGCTTCCTACTATGTTTTTAGTCAAAATGCAGCAGTTCTGGCAAAGGGCCTGGCTTACCTTTGTTTAGCTCTGGTGATTTCATCTCCTCAAGAAGATTGGTAGTAACAGGAAAGATGCAGTGAACTTTGACTGATAAACATAATGTGGAAAAAGCTGTGCAAGTGTTTTCCAGCTTTGCTCTATAGTAGTTTCCGATAATACTGTTTACTGTAATTTCTCAGGCACACACAGTCCACACAGCCTGTAGGCCTACGATCAACTGCTCTAGTCTTGTGATCCTCTYTTCCTCCATATGAGTTTTGACATCTTTCCCTGTTCCAAATTGCTCTGCAGCAGGAGAAGACCAAAAGAGGAAAACTMCAAAAAGCCAACCCTATAAAGAAAAAAATGTGTAAGAAAGGCATAAAAAGAAGCAGATGGAAAAGGCTGAGAGACCAAGTGAAAAAAGAAAGATGGCAGCAACTGTACTAGGGCCTGGYTGAAGGTTGTCCACCACTCTTGCTATTTTCTGTGCACTGCTAGATTGCAGARTGGTATTTGCAGTCTTAGGAGCGTACAGAAAAAGTGCATCAGATTATGCTTKAGATTTGTTCTTGCAGGTTGTCTTAAATTTCTCTGTTTTCAAGTGTTATAGTTGGTTGGTTTATTTGCTCTTTACCAGCCTGAATTTTTCTCAACTACAGTCTTACAAAAATATACACATGGYCCATATTATTAACAATAATAAAAAACCTTGATCTATGCTTTCTGACTCATTTTACCTTAATGACTGGAGTTATTTACAAAAGGACCTGCCACTAAGAAACATTGGTGGTGTTCAGAGCATCATTTTTGGAAAGTTAAAGGATTCACTGTTCTCTCTCCCTCTCTCTTCTCTCCTGTCCCTGTCCACTGCCTCTTTAAAACTCCAATGCAGTGCCGAGGACCAGGAGTCTGAGCAGGAATACAAGGCCTCCTRTGACTACTTTAATCATCATATCTGTGTTCACAGTATTGCAAATGGTCTCTTAAATCCTGCCRTTTAAGAACTGGTCAAGCTCTGTATCAAAAATAGCTCCTTTGCCCCCCACTCCTGGAAGACTGTTCCAGAACTTCATAGTTGTGATCGTTAGAAACTTCTCCCAAATTTTCAGCCCACATCCTTCCTTGGGGGGTATAAATAAACAGACCATATGTTCTTCTKCCAACATTGTTTTTTAACTTAGAAGTTCCTCCTCCTTTGTATTTTCCCTCCTGGGAAAATAAAGAAGCAATCATACCCCCTTTTCAACTTCATTTTGTTAGGCTAAATAAAGTAAGTATTTTTTTTTTTAGTTTCTTTTCATATGATGTCCTTCCCAGATCATCCTACTTGTGTTTGCTATGCATCTGTTACAGTTATAATTCATCCTCTTCAAAGACTGGGATTAGATTCATACACAGTATTGCAAAGGAAGACTTACCAGTACCTAGTGCAAAGTAATTTGTATTTTACTATTTGCTGGAAATGATGCATTTGTATTTTATTTTTTGCTTTCTTGATGCATTCTAGGATTTTCTTAACTGCTTCCATAGGCTTGTCCTATTGATGTCTCATAATCATCCTGTAATCAAGCAGTATATGGAGTCCTCATCTTCATTCTTTTCCAGTCTATGAACACATAGAAGAGAGGAGAAATTCTTACCAATCTCTAACTATATGCTCTTATACTTCATACTACAGCATTTAATCTCATTTCTATAATTCTAGTCCTTCAGTTCACCCAATTTTTTAATTCATTTCCCAATCTTTCTGAAGAAACCTGTTTGACGAAATAATGATATGGCTCTTCATTACCACAGCCAAGTAAACAGTCCAGRCAGTTTCTGGTTTCAACTCCAGATATTTTTGGCAATAAGAAAAAAACAAGCCAAACCACAAAGCAACCAGATCCCCTCACCTTCTTCACCTAAAGAAACAATGCTTTATGCAAGACACTGTCTGTAAAAAAGCTGAAAAGGTACATAGGTGCTTAAAAAAGGAAAAGGCTTGAAACAGTTTGGCTTTGTTTGAAGTGGGAATATTAGGTGTTCATCAGCTTTGAAACTAAGGTTATGGGGGCAGGGAGGTTGGGGAATGTACAAATTAGCATCTACCTGAGCCAGTTTTGGAGTATAAGGAGAGTTTGTTTCTGCTAARTTGGATGAAATGCCTATTGAGTCCACAGGCAAGGACATTACAATTGATTGTCGATAGGGCTGAGAAACCTTAGAAGGAATTATCGATTTTGACAAAATTAGTTTTTACCCATGTAAACATTTGAGCCTGCAGCATTCCTGTCAGTCAGTCCTGTGCCAGCGTAGCTAGAGTTTCTTGAGGGTGGAAGGTTGACCTTTCTCTGTACAAGAAATAGCAAGAAGAAAGATGCCTTGGTATTTTCCAAGGAACCACGCTTTCACAGAAAAATATTAGCTTTGAAAATACAGCGTCCGATGGCACATTGCTTTCAGAAAAACACAAGCAGAAGTTGGCCTCACTTCAACCCAGTCCCAAYGCTTGGAGCCCTCTGGCTCCTGCAGTCCATGGCTTTAGGGCAAACTTTGTGGTCTATCTCAAGGGGAAAGGCAGAGGGTTTCCTGATTGCTTACTGGCAACTCTCCACAGCAGGAGCCATAGGAAGTTTTGGATCAGTTCTTCATGGTACAGAAAATCTGTGCTATGCTTGAGCATGTTAGGCACTTCAAAGCTGGGTAAGGCGCAGGATTCAGACTGTGTCACTGAAAAGTTTAATTTCAAAATGAAAAATTCTGCACAAAACAGCAACATTTTCCAGCTGGGGAATTTTGGGTTGTGACAAACTGCAGTGAAGAAATCTGTTCCCTAGAGACTTCACTTAGCATATCCTTTAAAAAGCTGTCCCTTATTTCTTCCATTATTAACACAACCACCCACCCTACTGCTGCAACCCACTCCTTGCCGCGGGGCCAGCTACCACTGCCGCTGGAGGGAGATGGTGAAAAGCTGTGTGCTCTCAGATGGATGCTGCACAGATGAATGAGCAGGCTCAAGTCAGCTCTCACTGGAGAAAGATCTCATGGAAAATGAAGATAATCCCATTCCTTAGCCACATGGAGCAAGCATAGAGTGAATTGTCGGAGCGGGGACTCTTGTCAGATAACTGGTAGAGTCCACCAGTTGCCAAGAGGGACATAAATGTTTGGAGGTCACTGTAAGTTTAGGTGAATGCAAGGCAACAGTTCAAACAGGTTGGCCCAGTGCAGGTGGAGTAAATGCAAAGCAAAACACTTAAATATTTGTAAGACTTAAGGAAGCATTCAGAAAACAGAGGCCTTGCTGCTTTGCATCTATGGTAGTTTTGCATTGCCTAAATTCTTGGATAACCCAGAGATTTGTCTTTTTCTTCCCTGAATGGTTCCCTTGTGTTCTTGACAGCTTTAAAGTTGATATCATCAGCCATAAAAAAAACTCCAAAGGCATTTCTCAGGTTGCACATTTTATCAATGGTCCACAATATCTTTGGCTGATGATGTGTGTTAGCAGAACAGTGTTCCAGCAGAAAATACACATTTCATTGCATCAAACTATTCTGCAGGGACATAATGAAAACCTGTTTTGTTAGAAGTTCTAGCAGCTTCTAACAAGCTTGGTCAGCTGYCCTTGACCCAAGGCTGCCTGCTGAAGCTTTATGGTAGCTGCCCCCTGATTAGGRAGGGTTAAGCACCCTTTCAGCTGATGCGGGGGAGAGACCTATGTGAGAGCCAGGTCTAAAGCACAGCCAACAGACAGCAGCTTGCTCAGAAAGACGCAAAGAAGAGGTCAWCATTTGAGATCAGATCAGCTTAAACACTTTCAGGTATGGTGGTGATGTGCCACAGGGCACTTTCCCCAGCAGGTAATGGAGCAGATGTTCCCRCCAGCACAGAGGCCTCTACCCAGGTGGAGGTTTGGATGGTGAATGCAGCCCTGCAAGTCCCAGGCTGCAGGGAGYGCCTGCGGCTTCTCTGAGGCTGGAAGAGATGGCCTCCTGTCCTGCAGGAGGTGTGGCTGCTGTGGAAGAGCTGTGTCACCAAGTGGAGGAGTGATGGGAGGAGTGTATGTGCAGCACCAGAGAGGATCAGCGAGAGAAAGAGAGATAGTCAAGGGCATGAGGGTGATAGTGAGGGGCATGGGGGCCCAGGTGCTGTTCCCTTCAGTCCTGCTGGTGAGGGGKAGGGGAGGGGACTGTGTGTCAACAACCAGTTGCAGAGCTGGTGTCAGTGACAGGGTTTTGGTTTGGACCATGGGATCCTGTTTGAGGATCAACATTGTCTGGTTCCGGCTGGGACAGAGTTAACTCTCTTCCCAGGAGCTGGAGGGGGTGCTGTGTTTTGGGTTTGGTAATGAAAGGAACGTTGATGGCCCATTGATGCTTTGGTTCTTGCTGGGTGGTGCTTGCACCGGGGACTTTTCAGCCTCCCATGCTCTGCCAGGTGCAGGGGGAGCTGGGGGGGAGCATAGCTGGGGCGGTTGACCCAGCTGACCAATGGGGTATTCTATACCGTGTGACATCATGCTCAGTATAAAAACTGGGGGGCGGGGGGGCTCTGGGGGGTTCTTCTCGCRCAGTTGGTTCTGAACATRTCGGGGGTGAGCAGTTGCATTGTGCATCGCCTGTTTTGTATATTCTGTTATTGTTGTTGTTATCATTGTTGTTATTACTTTTCTACTTTGTTTTATTTCCATTATTAAACTGTTTTTWTCTCAACCCGCGGGTTTTCCTCCGTGTGCCCTCCCGATCCTCTCCCCCATCCTACCGGARTGGGGGGGTGAGCGAGCGGCTGCGGGGTGTTCATTTGCTGGCTGGGGCTAAACCACGACAAACATCTACTTGGGAGAGATGGGATCCACCTCACTAAGCGGGGCAAAGGCATCTTTGCCAGCAGGATGGCTGACCTGGTAAGAAGGTCTTAAATTAGGAACTATGTAGGAGGGGGAGTTAACAGCAGCCCTGTGAGAGAGTGACGAGCAAAGGGGCTGGGGTGATGTGTACAAAAGGGAAGACAAAATCAACAAATCAAGGCTTAAGTGGGGTCACCTCAAGCATCTGCATGTAAGCAAGGAAGTTCCCACAAGGTACTACTAAGGGGGAAGTAGGAGGGAAACAGACCTTTTCTGGGAAATGAGCCACCAACGCACACAGCGTCGGGAACAAACATGATGAGTTAGATATGTGTGTGCAGCTCCAAGCCTGTGATCCCACCGGGATCACGGAGACGTGGTGGGATGGTTCCCACGACTGGAGTGTTGCAACGGAGGGATACAGACTCTGTAGGAAGGACAAGCCGAGAAGACCAGGAGTTGCCCCTTATGTGAGAGAGCAGCTGGAGTGCCTGGAGCTCTGCCTGGGGATGGATGAGGGGCCAACTGAGACCTTATGGGTGAGGATTAAAGAGATAACAGGTAAGGGTGACATTGTAGTGGGCATCTGCTGTAGACCATCTGACTAGTAAGAACAAGTGGATGAGGCCCTCTATAGAGAGATAGGAGCAGGCTCACGTTCCCAGGCCCTGATCCTCCTGGAGGACTTCAACCACACCAATATTTGCTGAAGGGATAGCACAGCAGGACATAAGCAATCCAGGAGGTTCCTGGAGAGCACCGATGACAACTGCCTCACCCGAGTGGTAGAGGAGCCAATGAGGAGAGGTGCTCTGCTGGACCGCATCCTCACAAATAAGGAAGGGCTTGTTGGGGACGTGGAGATTGAAGGCAGCCTTGGCAGCAGGTGAATTCATTAAGATTAAGTCTCATCTGGAAGGAATTAAATTCACCTTCCATGACACTGTCTCATGACATGACTCAAAGTACAGTAAGTGGGTATGATCAGGAGATTAGCTTCAAAAGCACAGTTCCAATCCAAACTAAGGAAGCATGGTGACTTTCCCAAGGCTATAMGTAAAGCCAGAATTTCTCATCACGTTCATGATCCCTGCATTACTGCATCAGGTGTCTCTATGGGGGAGCCTTTGCAGGTCTGCAAATAGGATGCAGCGTGCAGATACATTTTCAGGGTGCAAATAAGTCATGGCCTTAGCAGAGACAAAAAGCATCTTTAAAAATCAAGGTTAGAATGAGCAAGGCAGGTACTCTGCAGGTTTATGGGGCTAAGACAAATGATATACCTTTTGACGATAACAACACACAGAAATGGCTGGTGAATATGCTTAGACTAGAAGTGTGGTAGAACCACACACCCCAGTGTTATTTAACATACCAGCAGGCAGACCTGACTGGGGGAACTTTGTTGCTGTCTTAACACTCAGCTGAAATTAGATATGCATTTTCCTCTCTTGTCTTSCTAGAGGAACCTCTATTCTTCTGGTTGTGAAGGCTCAACAGGGAAACTGCCAGTTTCTTGCAATCTAGCGTTGCAGTGTAAAAACTTGTATTCCCTGCTTGTAAATGTCCAAAGCCTTTTCTCCTGAGAGTATTGTCAGCATTATACAGAGTTTAAACAAAAATGTATAAATTCTGATAATATTTCTCACTGGGGACTTTAAAGTTAGAGGAAACTGTAGAAGTAATGCAGCATGTTTATCTTAAGGGCCAAGAACAGCTGATAGGRTTTTATTTGGTCTGAATGGAATGTTAAGAGGTAGTCAGCAAAGGAAACTACATATGGATATTTACTTTCTCTCTCTTTTATGGATTGTGATCAGGAAGTTTTGATAYTTTTTTTTTTTWAATTTTTTTATTTGCAAACCCTAGCATGCTGTCTTCAGGCAGAAACTGGTGTATTTTAYACATTTGCAGCAGGAGAGGGTCTTAATGTCGATTTGAAACTAGAGAAGATATTACTAATTTTAGATTTCTGTCCAGCTATGCAGCTGTGCATAGCTCTAGTCTAAATCTTCTTGTGTGGGAAGTAAAAAGTTCTGAGCCTGCGATTTCAAGTTTGTAATGATGACTCCTATATCTTCTCTGACGTGATGTCAGAAAAAACATTTTCACCATGAGAGTGGTTCAATGTTGGCAAAGCTSCAAGAGGCAGTGAAATCTCCATCCTTGGAGAGTTTCAGACTAGGTAAGTTTTGAGCAACCTGATCTAAGTTTGAAGTTATGGCCTAGGGAATTGACCTAGATGACCTCAAGAAGTTCCTTCCTACCTTCCCAAGGAAGTACTAAGTGATTTTGTTGTACAGCYGCTGCCTCCTGCTCAGGCCTCTCCCTTGACAGTGTTGCTCTGCCCTGTGTGGTGTGCTCTTACAGGAAGGAAAGGTACCACTCTGCTTAGTTTCTTCATTTGAAAAAGCTTAATTTAAATCAAACCCCTGTGATGTATTGAGTGATGGTGTGGTTACTGTGATTGCTGGGAAACCACGGAGTTAGGTACCAAACAATGACATCTACATCTGTGTTTGCAGTGGATGGTAGTCACCCAGAGACATTAACAGTCTAAACAGAGCCTGAAGATATTTCTAGACCACAATTTAGACAGCTTTTGCATGTTTTCAGTGTACAGGTGTGAGACAGCCTGATGGCTGAACAAGTGAGGGCAGGAGCTGGTGCAGGCTTTAAGTTGGAGGACGGTCTAATACAATTCTCCGCTGGTGCTGCCTGAGAGAGGAAACTAGGCTCCGTGAACCCATTTTTTTGTCTTAGACTTTCCAGGAGGCTCTTATTGGATGACAAAGCAGCTTTGCCGTATGCAAGACCCTTCTTTAGAGCGGCAGCACAACGGAGTTAAAAATAAAGTGTCCTAAAGAACTGAAATGGAAAAAAATTAAAGACACCTCCCCCCTCCTGGTGAATTTCTCTTCCTCAGCCAGTTATGAGTTCTCACTGTGGAAGCGTTCACGAAGCTTGCTTGTGCACCTGCCTAGCTTGGTGCTTGCGCTGGAGATGCTTTTCACCCCTTAGACCAGACGAACTCAGTCCACCCATTCCTGGCTGCAGGGCAGTGTTGGGACAGCCAGCTCCAGGCTTCCTCTGGTGAGGCAGAGGTCATAAGGCCAGCTATCAGCTTACGTTTAATAGTCTAAAATCACGCACGGAAATCGCAGCCCCAGGGACCTTGCTTTTGGGAACGGGGAGCCGGACTTCACCCAGGAGATGGGGTTCCCGTACCTGTTGTGCCACCCCGAGGCCAGGACGGGCACCGTGCTCTGCCCAGGCTCTCCAGCGCCCTTCAAGGAAAAAAASAGACCTGTTAAAGAGGTCACTAGCCATCCTTTTCATTTAAGAGATTTTCTTTTCTCCCTAGCTGTTTGTGCTCCTGTTTAATCACTTTAAACCACCCTACGACTGCTCTGCCTCGGCTGCTGCTTATCTTCAGATTTCTGAGGGATCAGCTGGGTATTAGAAGTGCTCAGTGTTGAAGTGGTTTTTTATCCGTGTGGTTTAGTGCACCTGGCTGAACTTGCTGACAAATCTCCCTAGTTCCAACACTATGGCTTACTGTAGATACTGAAGAGAGACGCTTGCTCCAGAAATTTCAGATGAACTTCAGAATTTATTGATTGCAGGGTTGCTTTTGCTGTTTTCTTTTTCCATGCAGAAGTGCCATTTTTTTTTTTTTTAATTTTCCATGAAGTTTTGTGGGGTTTTTTTGTGTTAAACTTTTCCAAATCCCACTTGGACAATTTTAAAATAAAGTGTGTTGTTTTGTTTTTTTTTCTCCCCTCCCCTTAAACAACCCTTTAGRTGAGAAAATAAGCCTACTACCACATAAAAATTAAATTATCCAAGTGATATCCCTGTGCTTCAGGAATCATTCCTACAGCTTTGAAATCAATGTCTGTCTGTGGGTGTGGGGGGATTTCACCTTGTCTTTCCCCTCTGGGACAAGGTCTTCCCAAAGCCTTAGGTCTTTTCAGGTTGAGAAATGCAACTCCCACTCATTCCTTGTAAGTACTTTTTGAAAACTATACAGGAAAGCTACATAATTAATCAGAAGAGGGTTCTGGTTTCCAAATAGTTGAGCTGTATCTCCTCCCCCTGCCCAGTTCTGTCTATATTCACCCATTGACTAAAGCCAGCAACATGCAGTGAAATAGGCAGGCAGGGATTTAGCCCCAAAYGCATCTCCCTAGTTTTCAAAAATATTAACAGAGCACTTACACAAGCTCACAGCAGGCTTAAAATGTGGCCATCCAGCAGGAAAACCCTTTGCTGAATTTTTTAAATACAGATCAAAATGCAGGCTCTGTGGGCTGCTTTTCATGCTGACTAGCCACTTGACTAACCACTACAAACCTTACGTTTTTCTAAGGAACATATATACAAACACCCCACTACACACATCAGGAGCTATCTGAGCACTGGAATCAACCAGATCTTATTGCCTATGCACTCATCCAAGGATGAATTGTGTAAGGATCCTTCTGTGTTAATAAGGGTTGAGGTTTTTTTTCCTTCAGCAGGGAAATTTCTAGGTTTTTCTCTCCTCTGTGGAAAATGAGGAAACTTGCTGTATCAGAGATYTATGCCTTTCTTTTACCTTGTGTTGAAATTGGCCAGTGGTGGCAGTGATGGCTGCTAGAGAGACAAGGGCAGCCATTTGGTCAGAGAGAAATCAGGTGGCACTTGAGTAAAGAAGCAGTTCTTGACACTTTTAGCATGGGTCCCGCTCCGAGGCCATGTTTTATGACCTGTTTGTAGACACGCTGGCATGAGAACTGCCGGGAAGGGAGCCAATGAGGGTTTCTAAGGCTGATTTTGTTTAGATGCTGTTCAGCATCTTACAGAAATCCCTCGCATCCCGTGTGGGAATATCAGTGCTCCTGGGGACCCATTCTCATCTCGCAGATATGAAAAGTTGTTGGAGCTCAGCTGTAAGTGGCTGATGACTTGAGATTCTCAGACAAATGGTAACTTTGCATATGTTCCTATTAAGTTTGGGAAACTGGTCTAAAAATGTCAACGTAGACAGCCTCAATTATTGTAAAATACAGTTCACACTAACATAAAGTATGCCGGATTGAAAGTTGGACCTATCTTCTCCTAAACCATGCTATTTAGAAGGAATTTGAAAAAAACTGAGGCTTATTGGATCATCTTCACTTCAATCTTGCTGTGTAACTGCCAGGATTACCACATTTCAGTTACCAAATAAATCAGAGGGCCTCTCAGTGGAGTATGTTACTTTGTGTACAAGGCCATGATCTTATCTGTGCATTAAACCATAGTTTTTGACAGCTTTGGAAGACAACATAAAAAAATGTAGCATTAGCAGATTATTATCAAAATAGTAAAAAGCTAAGGAATAAATACTTAGATAACATGTCTGAAATGGACTTCTCCCCCACTCCCAGTAATAAATCCAGCTCAATAATGGTAGTGCTCAGATTGAAGCTATGAGTCTGCAAACATGCACTTGTATAATCCCTTTCTTCTAGGTGGGAAGAGCTCCAGACTTTTGTGGAGTAAAATTTCATAATAGTGTTCTTATTATAAATCCTTGGTCTTAAGGTTTTCTGCCTTGGTTAGGAAAGTTCATTCAAGGTTGGCAGCTGGTACRAAAATGTTGGTCTGACCTCATGATCAAACTTTTATTTTTGATACAACCGATGGGAGCAAAACCTGGCTGTGCACTTCTCATCAGCASACAAATTTCAAAATAGGAGTATGACAGACCTCAGCTGCATGGGATTTAAATCTGAATGACTCCTTTGGACAGTAACACTGTCTGTCAGTGTTTGTACAGCACTGGAGCATAATACAGCTTGTATGTCACCTGGGACCTTTGAGCAATGTTTTAATATGTACTTGAAGTATCTACTCACTTTATTTTTACAGATGTCATAGAATAGTACATCTAGTCTAACATGCTTAATGATAGTGGGTATGACACTTCATCTAGTTCCTCCTGTATTAAGCCTAGGAACTTATTGAACCATGAACATAATTTAGACTTTCATGAGCTGATGGATTGGGTCAACCACAATCTCATTAAGTTCAACAAAGGCAAAAGTGAAGCTCTGGGAGGAAATAACTCCATGTGCCTCTACAGGCTGGGCACTGACTGGCTAGCGAGCAGCTCTGCAGAGAAAAGCCTGGGATTCCTGCTGGACAACAAGTTGAAGATGAGTCAGCAGTTGCAGCAAGGAAGGCCAGCTGAACATTGACATGTGTTATCAAATGCACAGCCAGCACCTCAAAGGAAATGATCATTCCCCCCTACTCAGCACTCAGTCCCCTCTGGAATGCTGTGTCCAGTTTTGGGTGTCCCTGTGCAAGAGAGGTATCAGCCAACTGGAGTGAGTCCAATGGAGGTCAACTAAAATGGCTGGGGGCTGGAGCTCATGGTGTACCGGGAGAGGCTGAGGGTGCTAGGCTTGTTCAGCCTGAAGCAGAGAAGTTTTGGGGGAGATGTAATTGCAGTTCTCCTCTACCAAATGGAGAAGGAGGAGAGTTATAACGAAGACAGAGCCAGGTTCTGCAGAGSTGCACAGTGAAAGGAAAAGAAGCAATGGGCACAAGCTACAACAAAGGAAATTCTCACCAGGCGGAAGGATCCTCCTTCCGCCTGTACCCCTACCCCAGGAGTGGTGCAGCACTGGAATAGGTGGTCAGAGATGCYGTGGGACCTCCGTACTTGGAGATACTCAAAATTCAACTGGACATGGCCCTGAGCAACCTGCTCCAGCTTTGATCCTGCTGTTTGCAGTGGGTTGGAATAGAGACTTCTAGAGGTCCTTTCCAACCTAAATCTTCCTAGGATATCTGAGTACTTAGTTACTAAGAGCTTGGAAGAGGATGGTGTCTTACAGAAACAGCTCAGATTATTAACAGATGTGGAATCACAATGTCCCAGTAGAGTTCTGGCAGAAGCTGCAACTTGGTCTCCTAGGACATGGGCAAACAGTTGTTAAGACACTGCCACACAGCAAAATACATTTGCCTTTGAGCTGGCCGTAGCAGCTTATCAGTACAAAATGGCTGTGCATTTCCTAACCCTTCTAACATCACTTGATTTGATCAGCCATGTGAAGTTCTATGTGCAAGGCAGGCTACATTCTACAGGATGGATGATGGAGCARACAGAACAGAAAATAGAAGAAAAGGTATTGAAATATAGATAGAAAAGTAGAACCAGAAATGCTTTTGTAATTAATGAGGCTTTATTCGTGTGACTACGTGAAGGGAGAGGGGGTCTAGGTATGGATATGAGAGAATGGGACTTTATGCCCCCATTAGCAGTGACCAGTACTCCAACTGCACAAGCCTATTCCCCTCTCTCCAATTCAGTCTCTCCCTGGCAGTGATCTCCAGGACTGTGACAATGTCAGCCAGACCATCTCTGGGTAGATATAATCATTACACTAAAAAAATGTTGAGAAAGGGCAAAGGCATCCATGTGAGGAACAGGATATACATGCAGATTTTTCTTTTGCATTAAAACCACYAAATCATGTCTTCCCAGCCGCAAAACTCAGTTGTTTGCACATGAAATTGGAGAGAAGAGGATATTTGCTCTACCTGATCCCTTTGGTTCCCTACTTAAAAAATGAAGAGCTTTGATCTGAAATTAATGAAAAAGAGGCATAATCTTTTTTATACAGATGTACCCAGGAGACTTTTCAAATAGCACTTTTTTTACTTGTATTTCATTTTTCATTGGAGGCAAGGAAACTTAGCAAAACAAGACCTTTTTCAAGCTGACATGCACAGCAATTTTTCTATCTGACTCTTTAACAGACTGCATGAGGACATACGAGTCCCTTGGCTCCAGAGTTTACTCTTGTCCATGCAGATTTGATTCCCCATCTTACTGTTGGAAAATACATGTGTTGGAGAAAAGGACTTTTGTGATTAGGATGGTAAGTGGAGTGGTTGCAGACTTTTCAAAGGTCCATTTTCTGAATATGCACTTTTTTATGACCAGTGAGTTACCAGAGTTATGTTGAGTGGCTTTTGAAAAATCATAGAAGTGTYGGCTGGAGGGTGCCTCTGGAAAGCTCTAGTCTGTCCTCCTGCAAGGGCAAACTGCCAGCCCACACTAGGTTACATCAGTCATGGCTTTGCCTGTCTGAATCTTGAAGACCTCTGAAGATGGAGTTTCTGTGACACAGGAGCCCTTGAAAATTATACCCTGTCAACTGTGTTAACTCATCCCACAATAGGTAGCATGAAGTAGCTTTGCAGGAATCCATGACTAAAGAAGAGAATGTGCCTACAACTGCAGAAATAAAGATTAATTGGTTTGTTACTTTTAAAATGAATTAGCGTATTATACTTTAATAGTTTAAGCCAGATCTATATTTGGCACCCATRCTTCTAGAAAAGATTAAAAGGCTTTTGTTCCACTGATCCTTAGGATAATCAGGCCTCAAATTGGAGATCAGGACATGCAGAATGGGTTAGGGGAGTTAATTATTACTTAGAAACTGAGTGGCTCAGTTTTTTTCCTGTCTTTTCAAAGCCCTAAAACCTAACTCTTTTGCCTGAAAATGCAAATATTCCACTATGGATGCATTATTTCAAGAAAAAGCCTTGTGGCCTTGGTCTCTCATTGTGTCCTCTCTGTTTCCAGRTGATAGTTTTGGGAAGCCTCAGAAGCCAGGGAGCCATATACTGGTCTTTATTAGTTTCCATATGTTTGCACAAAACACAAAGCAATTCAGTGCTCAAGCAGCTACCATTTTATGGCATGATTCAGGGCCATAGCTTAGAATCACAGAATCATTCAGGTTGGGAGGGATTTCTGGATRTCAGTAGTCCAACCTGCTCCTCAAAGAAGGATTGACTCTGAAGGCAGACCAGGTTGCGCAGAACTCTGTCAAGCTGGGTCTTGAAAACYTTTAAGGACATAGACTGCACAACATCTCTGGGCCACCTGTTCCTGTGCTTTGTTATATTGCTGTGCATTTTTTCCCACCCTTACATCTAGTAAGCACCTCTCTTGCTTCAGTTTATGACCTTTATCCATTGTTCTGTAGCTGGGCACCTAAGACCCTGGCTCCTTATTCTCAGTAACAGCCTGTCAGGAATTGGAAGGTGGCTTTAAAGTATCTCCAAAGCTTTATCTTCTTCAGTATAATCAAGCTCCATTCCCTCAGCCTCTCCTCACAGGACAAATTCTCTAACCCCTGGACAATCTTGCTGCCCCTCCACTGAACTCGGTCCAGTTTGTCAATATCTTTCTTGCACTGAAGGATCCAAACCTGGAAACAGTATTCCAGATGAGGTCTCATGAGCACCTCATAAAGGAAATAATKATTTTCCTCTATCTACTGGCTATGTTCCTGTTAATGCAGCGTAGTATGCTGTTAGCCTTCACCATGGTCACGGTGCACTGCTGATTTCTGCTTAGTCCATTGCTCCCTAGGACCTCCAGTTCATTTTCAAGGCCAGTCAAAGCTTAGCAGGTAGTTAGTTCAGCTAAGATGCAAGACCTTTTTCATTTGTTAAGTTAAATTTCTTGAGATTCCTGCAGGCCCTTCCTCCAGCCTGTCTAGGTCTCTTCGAATAGTGGCTGTGCCCTTGAGTGTAACAAGTGTATCCTCAGTTTGGTAYAATTTGCAAACTATATGCGGGTACACTCTGTCTCCTCTTGCGCATATTTGATGAAGATGACATTGAACACGACAGGACAGGGCTATTGACTAGAATAGATTCCTGCAACACTCTACTTGTAACCAGCCTCCAGGTAGAGYCCTTCTGATCCCAACAATGCAGCCTAGCTAATTATCTACCTGTGTAGACTGTAACTTCCCAACTTGGATATAAGGATGTTGTGGAAGAACACAGTGAAAGCTTTGCTAAAGTCAAGATAAACAACATGCCTGGCCTTCTCCTCACTGTATATCTAGTCATTTCATAACAGAACATAATCAGATTGTTCAGGTTTGATTTATCCTTAGTAAATCCATGCTGACTGTCCCCAGTTACCTTCTTCTCCTTCATAAGTCCAGAAACAGATTCCTGCTCTTTGGTTTTCCCAGGGACTGGAATGAGACTGACTGACCTGTAGTGCACTGTATAGTCCTTCTTATCCTTTTTGAAGGTAAAAGTGCAATATTTGCCTTTCTCCAGTCAGCACGAAAACCCCCAATCTGCCTTTCAGACATGATGGGGCTGGCCCCACTATGACATCATCTCAGCACCTTCAGATCCAACCAGTCTGGTCCCATGGACTTKCATGGGTTGGGATTTCTCAAGAGATCCATGACTTGTGTCTCCCTGACCTCTCTTTCCAGGCCCAGAGGCCTGGAAGACCTTGTTGGTGAAGACCAAGACAAAGAAGGCATACTGTATCTCAGCAGCTGTGAAGCTTGGGGTGGAGGGACCAGGCATTGTGAAGATGAGGATAAAGAAGAGCGATTTTCTGGACAGGGACTTCATTTCATTCCTTGCAGCTGGACTGAAGCTAATCGTATGCCAGCTCTGGACGTAGGCAGTGATACTTACTCATCAAAAAAGAGCCAAAGAGTAACATCCTCTCACATCAACAGCAGCCTCATAACCCCAGGTCCAGCCTGTAGCAAGGCTAAGTGTGTATGAGGCACACAAGCACATATACATGCACATACACACAATACATATATATATATACACACATCTGGCCACACAAACCAACACATGTGGAAAACACAGCATTCACGCAAGCACAAACAGCACCCAAGGCTTTTTCCTGCTCCCCTCATTCCCTGTTCATGATGAAAGCCTGTTAATGGATAACATCTATGCATATAAATATATATATACAATATGGATCACTCCAGTAACAGGTCTTAGACAGCCGGTCTATCCAGGAGCTGGACCCTGGAGCACCAAGTCTTCCCCAGTTGCTGGCACCTAGGCATACGAACCCCTGAGGCTTGCAGCCCCACTCCTGTCCTGTACAATCCCAAAATACTCTTCACAGCATCCTGTAAAGAATGCCATACCYCCTTAGGTAGTAACTCCCCTTCATCTATAAGGTGACCCAGAGATCGTCTCCAGTTGACCCATCTGGTGGGTCTCACTCCCCGAAAATGGGGCTGGTCACTGCCCAGTGGCAGCCGTGGAGGGAGCTGGGTCAGGGTACTCCAGGTGTTCAGGTTACTGGAGTTTCCCCACCTACTGTTGTTCCTCTGTGCTCCTTTGTGTTTGTGGAGATTATCCTTTAATCACACATCCTAAGAAAAAGTTAATATGGTGGTGTAGTATAGACAAACAGCCGAAACAGATTCACTCTGTGTTTTGGTTTTTTTTTTTCCAAAACAGAGCAAACTTGATCATTCATTCATATTTAACACTTCTGCCAAGGAGCCCTCAGTTCTGCATCGATTAAGTTTTTCCACACCTTGCCTGTCATCCCTGTGTGAGTCTTTGAGATACCAGTCACACTGGACATGGTCAGAAGGTGCAGCTAGGGAAAACCAAACCATCGGGACAACATCCAGTATAGCGGAGGTCTCAGAAGGCTCCTATTGGGACATAAGTGAAGAGTTTTGAAGCTTCTGGTCGGAAACAGATATGGAAAGCAATGAAAGAAAGTGCTCCATGAACTGTGTATTTTGGTGCATTCCCCACGAGCAAAGTCAATCTCATGAGAACTGACTGGGTGCCACATCACCCTATGCTGATACAGGTAAGTGCACTCGCCTGTGCAAGCCTGCAAGGTGACACGCTACACACAAAGACCACTTATGTAGTAGACTTGGGCATGGCATTGAAGTAGGAAGTATCTCCAAATACTTGAAAGCTCTCTATGAGTCTAGTCAGSGAATTTCAGAGGGGGCAGCTCCTCAGAGAGATGTCAGACCTGTCCCATTTCCAGTTCTGAAGAGCAGCTCCACCTGGGGAGTTTCAGATTCGTTACACAAGAGAAATCCGTCTTGTGGACTTCAATCTTTTGCTCCTGTGAGTCTGACATAATACCTGTTAGCAAAAATACGGTCCGTGTAGTGGGATGACCCTGTCTACAGTGCATGTCYACAGAAAGCAATGCACTTTCTGGACAATTAATTAAAAAAATAATATTCGCAGGTATTGCTTCCTGATGAACATTAATCTATTTTTAAAAGATTCCCTGAAACARCTGTTTATGCTTTAGGTGTTTTTTATGTTTCATCTAAAAGGATGGATAATCATGGCTAAATAATTTTGACTGGATTTCCTATAGGCCTATGTTCAAATATATGAGCACAGCATCTGGTTCACATTTCCTTGACATCCTGGCTGGGTCATCTTTTTATTTTTGTGTTTCCCTCATGACACCCAGGAGTCCTATTCTGTTTCCATGGAGAAAATACAGAGGTTTTGCTTTGGACTTAAATGAAGCCAAAAAATTGGGTTCTTTAAGTTTTTGTCCTAGTCCTATTGCCTATTAATTAGGCAAAACARCAAGGAACTGCTTCTTAGAAATCTACATCTGTGTTTTGTCAGGTAGAAAAAAATCTGGGTATTGCTGTATACGTCTTATCATCATGTTAAGTGTTAAACAGTGCARGTAATTTACATTAGTAATGCAATTGAATGAGCTTTCCTGTCAATTCAGCTGAGCACATCATGTGTAAAGCCCAGATTCCCCCCCACACCACTACAAAAGAATGTTCCTTCCCTTCTCAGACTTGGTCAAGAAAATTACTTCAGGAATAGAAATGAATTATATAAGGCTGTACCCTGGCCATCTGACAATCTTACATCTTCCCAGTAGGCACAGTACTAACTTTATCCCAGCACAGTGCTAGGGCTAATATGAGTCATCTGATAACCTCCTCATTGTGCATTGACCTCAACCTTGGACCAAAATAAACATAAATTAAATTACAAACCTATACTTGGTACTCTCACACTCTCTTTTGTGTCTCTGAAGCTCTGATAAGTGTGTCAGACTTGGAGGCGTCTCTCTCTTTCCATCGTGTTGTTGTGAAATGGGAGCCCAGTCTCAGAATATATTGTTGCCTTTGTCCTTTAAAGAGCTGGTGGGCCTGATCCTGTTTTCAGTGGGTTCAGCACTTACGCTGCTCCGTTCATTTCAGGTGAATTACTTCTGAGTGATGCTGCTATAAATGTGAGCAGGTGTCCTCTGTCATGCGGGAAAAACATTGCATCTTTCTCTGAAGGCAGGCCCTTGCTTCTAATATCTGATTTCTTGACTTTTCTTCTGATTGCGTTAATGGATGGGAAAGATTTCTGTAGTTTTATAGTATTTTACTACTCTCCCTACATGACAGMCACGTGCAAGTTGGGGATCTCTCGGAGAACAGGGCATCTGGGGCAGGGGGAGAGGATTGGGGATAGGCTTTTTGGGATAAGACCTTCTCTGAAACAAACCCACTTTGAAGACACAGATCTCTAGCTATCTGCCTCCACCCCTCTAGCTAGAGGTCCCTTAGCTGAAATCTGCATCCAGGAATGGCCAGCTGAGATGTGCCCTATGTGGCAGGAGAGCGATGGCACGTAGCCACACATGGAYATGGGTTTATTAGAGCATTGCCCTGAGGCAAAGATAAGCCCCCTCAGCTCTGGGGCTCCCTCTGCCACTGATGTGCTTTGTGTCCTTGGGCCCTCAGCTTGCTGGGTCTTTTTTCTTATCTACAAAAAGGGGCCCATCTAAGGTTGGCCTGTTCCAAAGCCGTATGCTTTTTAGGGAAACATTTGGGGTTTGGTAGTTTGTCTGAAGAAGATTCCAGTGRGGCTAACTTACAGAGAGTGCTGAGTACCCCTGCACCAAAAATACGACTGCTCATCTTCTAAAGCCTTGATTTAAAGCTCACTGAGCTGTTTTCTGTGAGTAAATTATGGAACAAATCTACCTCAGACTCCGGAGCCATCCAGTCCTGATTTGTCTTGAAATAAATATTTGAAACTTCGCAATGAAAAGCAGATGTGAAGTCATGCTATTCTACAGACTGTCTCTGAACTGCTTGCTTTAAGGTAAGCCTTCCACCCTTCACTGTTCTTGCTGCGCGTTGGTCATTTGCTCTCCAGTGTCTGAAACCACTAAAGCAGGAATGTAATCCAGGAAGAGAGAATAGTGAATGCAACACTTTTTAATGTGCATTTTCAGATGCATTGTGCAAAAGCTCCCTAAATTATTCAAAAACATTTTCACGCATAAATTTACAAGGATAAATATTTCTACAACCAGTGAATCATTCTGTAAATAAGCACAGCCCTGCAACTAAACATGTGCATGTAAACATGCCCACATACACTTAAAGATTTGTACAAATCCTACAGTTACTTGGTTTTAATAAGTACCCACCTATCCGGACAGAGTAAAGGTGAATCTGACAGCAATTCTAAAGGTGAGTGAAGAAGTTTGGGTGGAAGACATTACTGAAACATGGAATAATTATTTCTAAGACCCTTAAAAAATAGGCACTTGCAGACGGCTCCAGCAAACTTTCAATACTGAATCTGACCTGACTGAATATAACAAAGAGAGAAAAGAGGATTGTGTTCTGGGAAAGAGCCTACTCACTTAATTTGTACCTGAACTACCCTGGAATGAAAGGATTCTTTAATCTGAAGCATTCAGGCTCAATATACCTTTTGTTTTGCATGAAGTCTGTGGTATTCACCTCCTGTCATTTTACTGGTAGAGTGTTTYACCTCCTTTATAATTTGATCAGAAGATCTTTGTACTCGGCAGAATGTTCCTTTTAATGCCAGTCAGGTTGGGATGATTTGTGCATCTTGTTTTTTTAAACAAGGACTAATGATTCAGAAGTGCATTCACTTTGAAAGTCTAAAGTCAGGCACCTTGAAGAGTGTGATCCTGACAAGTGGTAAGAACCTGTTTTGAAAATCAGACTTCCTTTTTTCAACATGTACCAAGAATACACAAGCACGGCTCTTCCTTGTGGAAATGTACTAATGGGCTCATGCGTAAGTTCAATCTTCTCTTGAAGCAACATTCTCTGTGTCTCGGGTAAGAATTTGAACTTGAGACCGGGTGTAGTTCCTCTGTAATAAGCATAGAGGGAAAAAAGTATGTCTCTCTGCCCTTTTTTTTTTTTTAATTTTGTTTTTTTACCCCTGTGGAGACATCGGTATGCTTCCTAAGAAATCAATGAGATGTTTTGGCAATGTGTAGTGCGTGGAAGTCCTTATGGAATTCCCTGTTGTGGTTCTGCTTTTCCAGTTAATGGCGATCAGCTGGGAACAGCAGAGAGAGAAATGCATGTCATGAYGATTCCTATTTTTTGTTCCTCACCCATTTATCTGAATGGCAATATTGGTCTGTGCCTCTGATTTTATGTGCAGTACACCCACCGCTATGATTTTGGAGCACACAAATGCTGACCTTCAGAAGTGTTTAGGTTTTCAGTAACCTTACCACAAATTCTGTTATAATACCCTTGGAAAGAGCAGCTGCTGTGCCTGGGCCCTGGAGAAAGCCCCCTGCCAGGCTTTAAATAACTATCATCTAGTTTATATTKTTAATTTAAATCTGTGTCTGCTAGAAGGTCCTAGTCCATTTTCACTTCTGTTCTAGGATCAAATTCTGCACACGGGTATCATCTGGGGACTGAGCAGTCTTCCTCAGTGCTCTGTGGGTCTCTTGGACCTCAGTTACACTAAAGTTGACTTGCAGTAATCGTGACGGCTGCAGTCAAATTTCTGCATGTTTACCTTGGGATAATCAATAACCCTCTGGGTTGAGAAACTGAGTGATTCTTTACTGAAGCCTCCTTCATTTGTCTTCCTGTGAACTAAAAAATGGGGATCAGATATCCCTTCTTTCAAACAATAAAGATGGTAGTCCTTCTCTATTTACGAGGATTTGGGAATTACATTTTCACCGGGGCTGACTGGGAATCTGTGAGAACAGTTTTCCAATGGAAAATGCACACCGAGATTTTATGGGGAGAAAGCTTTTTATTTTCCCCTCTCTCCCCCAGGATGACTGGTGGGAGGGATCCTTGGTTGTCTGCTCGCAAGGTTCCAGCTTCAGAGGAACAGTGAAACTCAGGAGCAATTCTCAARTGGGGATGCACAGCAACCACCTCCCTGCCTGCCCCAATCAGCAGCAACTCTGGCAGCCAGGCACCAGGAAAGAGGAGAAGCAGAAAGACAGAGGACTTTGTTGCTCAGCCTTACGGTCCCTATAAAGAACTACTGTCAAATTCTTTTTCTCCTTAGAAGCAGCCAGGGAAAATGGGGGAAGAAATAAATGCATAGATAAGGCACCGAACCCCTTAAGTCAAGAACCCTCTAGTAAGTCAGAATTTCCACTAGTTTATTTCTSATGCAGAGAACTAAGAAAAAATGGAAGACAAGCACACGGTGTTCCTTCAGGTTATCATTTGGTTGGGTGTAAGAAGTCAGGTGAATTCATCTGACATGAGGCAGGAGCAGTCTGTGCAGCTTGATATGCTTTGTTGCTACCGTGTTCTGCCTCAGCTAGATCCATCTGCAATTTTCCACATAACTCAGAAATAAACAGCAGATGACACATCTCCTCATAGCAGTATATAGTGTGGCCACAGATATCTCTGAATCTATCAGTATAAGATGGATAGGCTTACATGTAATTGAAGGAATGCTGGAAGCAAATCCATTTAATGGGTTTTCAGTAGCACTGATGTCCTTCTAATAATACAGGCAGAGGAATGAAACTCAGGTCAGTGTTGCCCACAGAAGATGTCAAGGAGATTGGAGGAGGAGCAGTCCAGATTCAGAACATGTTCTTGCATTACCTTGCAGAAACATCTGCCAAGGAGACCCACTGGAGTGGGAAGCAGTCTGATCCTTACAATGTTCACGTGGGACGTGGGTACTCCTGCTTGGTAGAGAGCACTGGTTCACTGCAGAAAAACAAATCTGTGCAAGAGCCCTCCTCAGAAGGCTTGGGAAATATTTTTCTTGTTTAACCTTCGTCGTACATTGTTTGGGGAGCATACACCRAGCATTTTACTGGGCTACGATGGTCCCTGCAGCCTGAGCATCAGGTGTTGCAAATACCTCAGCATTTGCAGAATTACCTCAGCAACTGCAGAATTATTGGTCACTTTGGGCTCACAAAAATAGATTGGATCCTTAAGGCTCCATTCCAATAGCTGGCTCTGATGACAGCTCAAAATGCCTTACAAAATGAAATACAGTTAATGCTATTTCTGTCCTGAGCTCATCTATGGGATTTTTTTTTTATTATTCTTAAATATTAATAGCAACGTCTCTACAAAAGACCTAAAGTCCAGAATTCCACATTTACYAATCATTTAGTCAAACCATACCTCACATTAGGTGCTATTTGTGCTAAAAAGGCTAAAGGAGCACTTCTCAACTGGATAAAAAACTGCAGGATTAGGATCACCATCATTATGTGAAATGGTTCCCTTGGGAAAAATCCTAGAGAATCTGCTCCTGAGAACCTACTGGAAATGAGAGGGGTTTTGTTTGTTTTTAAAAGCCTGGAATACTTCATTTATTTTTAGATGTCTGGCAATTAATCTGGCTGCTTCAAGGATGCTTAAGTTCTTCATATAATCAAGTGAGGTTGCTTATTTTTCATCCAATGTCAAGATGTCRACAATAGTTTTGATTACATAGACCTGTCAGTTTGGTTATGTTTGCTTAATTGGCAGTGTTAGTCTGATGAAGTCTTGTTTGCAAATACTTAGTTCTCAGGGTTTGGCTGGCTTATTGCACAGACAGGATATAACAGAAAAGGGTTAGGAGATTGTATTTTTGTAATGACAGCCTCCTTCCTAAAAATCAGGGACTACTCAATCCAGAGTTCTAGAAAGGGTAAGTATATGATGATGTGTACAAGCAGAAACTGAAATTTCTGTTTTTTCAGAGCTGTTAAACTGAAACATGACAGTAGCTTAATCGTGCAAGTTCAAAACTGGTTTCCATGACAAAYTTAAGGCTCGTCTTAATTTTTTAACAAATAATCTAGGGATTTTCCCACAGGGGCTAACTGACTCCAGTGAGAGCAAAATCAGAAAGAAATTCCGTTCTGAACTGCAGCGACTAGAGTTTGAAACCTTGCTGAAAAGCTATGGGAGAGGCATTATGCATTTTTCATAGAAAGCAATAAAATATTAATTCCTTTTAGTGACTTAGATGAGCACTATAAAAAAAGTATCAGAACTGGGGCAAAAGAACTGCATTATTTAACCACAGCCTCTTCATTACATGTTATTAAAAAGATGTTCGATATTTTGAGAGGAAAAAGACTTTTATAGTTCTGGTTATTAGAGTAAAAAATTAAAATCTATTCAGTCTTGGGAGAGAGAGCAGAGGCTGTAAGAAGATGTTCCCCCCCTTTCTTTTCCCTATCTTCTAGAGTAGCAAGCATCGACATTATAATTAAGGAATTTTGTTTGACACCTTTACGGGCACATCTCCTCTGCTGGAACAGCATTTTACAAGACTTCTCCTCTGAAAAACCCTCAGCAAAGTTAGAGCCTAGCTCCATGAATGCTGACATGCTGGGCTCCCTCTGAGCGATCCCAAAGAGGTTAGCGGGATTCCACCAGCTGAGGAAAGTTGCTCCCGTGCCTGTCCCTACAACAGTACCTAAGTTACTATATAAGGCTTCTCATGAGTACAAGATTGTGTAATATTTGTTTGTTACAATCATAATCCATTGGGTGTTGACATCTTCACAGCAAGCCTCGACCCGGCAAGGATATACAAGGTTAACTGTAAGTATATCTCATTAAACTCAGAAGGGTGATTCAGGAAGGTCCCTGTTTTATTTTGCAGGCAGTTTTTTCCTGTTCAGGGTTTTTTAAAAAAAGGAGTGGTGCTGCTGTTATTCCTCCTCACAAGAGCTGAGGCTTGGTTTGGCAGCCATTAGGAAACTGTTGGATATAAGTGGATAAGACAGCTCTAATAGGAGAGATGTCACGGAAAGTGTGTGATTCATTGCTTTGAGCTGTGCACAGAGCTCAAATACTTGGTTTAATTTGGTGTTAGGTGCCAAACTACATATCTATAGTTTGACACCAGGACTAGGAGAGATCGCTTTTTTCCTTTGCTCTTACTGATCCTGAAACTCATCCTCCCCTTTTGAGGAGCCTTTCCTGAATGTCTTAGGCTGATCACATTCCAGTTAGATAATTAGCTATCAGTGCTGTAGACATGCTCTGCAAGGAGCAACTGGAGCTTGGAGAATATACCCTTTCCTTGGAACTCCTTACTCTCTAGGAAGTTTTATAACAGTTATCCCAGATCTGCTTCCCAGATTAACCCACAAGGCTTTAAACTGCATCTAACGGTTAAAGCTGTGATTCTGCCAAGCTCCAAATCTTGAAAAATCCTAAAATTGGAGGACTTGTATCAGTCAGATCTGCAGTATAGCTCTCTATTTCCATTGTTGTTTAACACTTTTTTCAGGATTCATTAAGTTGTAGCACAGTGGTGGTATATATAGTGAGGAAAGGGTAATACATAATGTACATTTAAGCATGAGGGAACACTGTATTGCCGATAAAACAAGGTAGCCAACATCCACTGCTTTTTCCTCCTCCAGTGAACCAGTCCTTTCATCATAAAAGGGAATGAAGTTGGTCAGACATGGTTTGCCTTTGATAAATTCAGGCTGGCTTCTCCCAATCACCCTCTCATCCTTCATGTGGCTGGAAACGGCTTCAGGCAGGATTTGCTCTGTAACCTTTGCAGGGATGACAGTGAGGCTGACAGGCCTGCAGCTACCTGCATCCCCCTTCTTGAAAATGGGATTTGTATTTGCCTTTAAGACAACAAGAACCTCTCCCTGGTCACCATGACCTTTGAAGATGACAGCAACTGGCCTTTGAATGACATTGGCAGGCTCCATCAGCACCATAAAAAGCATCCTGACTGATCCCATAGACTTGTGTATGTCCAGTTGGCTTAAGTGCTCCCTAACTCCATCTTCCTCTGTTGTGGATAATGCTTCACTCCCACAGACTCTGCTATTAGGTTTAGTGTCCTCAGAGGCCTGAGGTCCAACTTTGCTGGTAACAACTAACGTAAAAAAAAAGCAATGAATACCTCAGTCTTTTTCTTGTCCTTTGTTCCTACCTCTCCTGCCTCACTGAGCAATGGGATCATTTATCTATTAGCCTTCCTTTTTCTGCCTATTGACTTACGGAGCCCATTCCCGTTGCCCTGAAATCTGATTCAGACTGAAAGCTTGTGGTTCTCCAGTGGTTTCCAGAAAGCCCAGGAGTGAACGGAGATGTTTTTGCGTGGGTAATTCCTTCTAGACATTTCATCTTCACCTTATCAGTGGCCCTTATGGTTTTTATTCAGCCTCTCTGCAACGCCCCACTTTTCAGCAGTTTTCATCCAGGTGAAGAGACGGCTCACGTTACAAGGCTCATKCTTACATCTGTTTCTTATTGCTTCATATTCGAAGATCATCTTATTGTTCCAGTGGTCAAGAAGAGGGGAAGTTATTTCTGTTCTTTACAGCAATTAAGATGGGAGGACTGTGTGAATGGAATTAGTCTGTGTACTGTTTTTTTGTACATCAGGTTCCCTTGTTGGGTTTTAATTGCATTTAGTGTCTATTTGGTCTATATTCAGTGAAAACAGTCCCAAAATACTGTCACTAAGCACRGTGATCATACCACTGTTATCTTAGAAGACTCTGGTAAAGCCCTCTCAACTCCAGCTAAAAGGTTTCTTGTTGATCTTAAGACTGTTCAAATAACATTTTTTCATGTTGGTTGTCTACCTCAGGGCTAATTTGCTTGTTTGTTTTTATTTGGAAAGCTTCTGCTAAAACAAAAAAGGAAAAAAATTATTTGGCTGCCTCTGAAACAAAGTTGGTGGAAAACGTTTTGCTTTGCCTGTCAAAAATTATTACACTCATCTTGCTGCAAAGCTTTACTACTTTTTGAGCAGAGATGGAAAATTTGGCAGGGAGGTTGTTCTGATGTCATGATCTGCTTTTTGCCATCCTTGAAGAAATTTGCTCAATACATTCCTTTAACATGTATTTCCTTAGAGACTTGTCAGAGATTTACTACCAAAATCCCTGAGGATTTCTTTGCACCGAGAAGACCAGATGTTTCCACGTCAGTGGGAGGGGCTGTACTGGCTCACCAAGACCTTGCTGCTCCTGTCCGTGCCGGGTGGATGGGATAACAGGCGGCAGACCTGGGAGCTGTTCCTCCCGTGCTCTCTGTGCCCGCAGGCAGGACACTGGGGAAGCGGGAAGGCGCGTGTGTCGGGTGTAGCAGTGCATGGAGTGGGATGAGGGGAGAGGCAGCCCGAGGTGAGGGAAGGAACGCGGTGCTGCCAGCTTTGGCTTCACGGGTAGAGACGTGACCCTTTTGTGGCCAGATGAGCTCTAGAAGTCTCATCATTTCCATTCCAGGGGTGAACAGAAATCCCTGTGAAGGGCAGTTAGAAGTTASAGAAAGGCCAAATTCTTTCCCTCCTCTTCGCAGGTGGGATTGGGATAGACAGGGAGAGCAAGCAGAAAGAGCTGTGAGCCTCCAGGGAACAGTATTTCCTTCTGCTTTCCCTCTTCCGTGCAACTGGTCAGTCTACTGCCTACGCTCACCCTAACAAAGCCTAGTGGGAAAAATGGACAGATGACCCTTATAGAGACCCTTCGCTCAAAGAGAGGACAGTGAAGCCTTAYGGGTCAGGGCAGACGTGGGGCTGAGAAACACAGTATTTGCCTGTACAAAGGGATTATCAGTCAATAGTATGAGGACAGACAGGCATGCTATTTGGGGAACAAATGTGTTGTATGGAACCATGGTGGGAGGAAGATCTTTGTGCAGATAGGATATTCCTCACAGGACTGTGTTTGTGTGTGTGCGTGAGGACATGGGACGGGGGCTTACCTCGGGGATAKTGAGTACCCTTCACATCAGAACTATACAAATCTCACTAAAGTCTTTCTTTGTCATTCTCTCTCAATAGTGACATGCAGTGGTGGCATAAAATAAAGGAGGTGACATGTTACAATACAGGCAACATCTAACAACCTTGTTATAACTTGTAACACATTTAAATGCAACAGATTTTGGGGGGTGTTTGTTTCTGGTTTCGTTTTTTTTTAAATAATGTTTAAACAGGCTGCATGTGCATGTGTCTGTAGAGGTGCCCTCAGTGGAAGTCCCACTAGCTGACCCCAAGCTCTCAAGGATGGGTATTAAGGGTTGCTGGAGATGGCAGGCACTTACAGCAGCTCCAGGACCCAGCGATTCCTCCTGCCTGGATGCTGGAGGTCTCTGTCCCRGGCCAGTGGACATGGCTGCTGCTTTTCCATTTGCAGGCTGAACCAGCGTTGAGGCTGAGTGTGTATCCCAGAGACACACACACTGACATGGTTGGCTATGCAGAYGGCCACAGGCAAGGTGCTGCCTTCAACAACACCCACATGTAACTCTACCAGGACTCACAGAAAACRTAACTATCGGCAGGTAAGTCCCCTTCCTCCTCTTCTCCGGCTGCTCAGGATTGAAGTTCACTAGTGAAGGCACACATGGCACTCTCTAGGTTCACAAGCACACAAAATTCACACTCATGGATCCCCTGGGTGCCAGACCCATGGGTCGCCTACTCACCAGCTACTCCAGCTTGGTGGAAGACACAAGCACTCTCCCCCCAGCACCCGGCACACGGGCTGTGACCCGTGGTCCCGCTCCAGYCGCCGGCGCTGAGCCCCTCACTCACCCCGGTCCCCCCAGCAGCTACACCCGGGACACACACCCCGGTCCCGGCCCCGGGGCTGGGCTGAGCCCCTCAYCCCCCCCAGCGCCTGGCACCACCGCCGGGGTCCTGCACCCCCCCCGACTCCAGAGCCGGCACCACGTCCACTCACAGGGTGCCCCCGGTTGCTGGCACCTCGTCCTTACAGCGCTGACACTCACGGGCAGGGAGCGAGGTGGCAGGGAGAGACAGCGAAGGACGGGTTTAAKGAGGCCCCAGGGCAGGCTGTGCTGATCAGGTGCTGGGCTGGGTCAGACAAGTGCTCACACGCCACCAGCAGCTGCTCACACATGGCCCATCCCATCCTCTCTSTTCACYCCCCTTCCYCTAAAYKTTCCTCAACAAGTTCTGCACAGTCCCACAGGACCCCCTCAAATATCCCAAATCCTCCTGTTCCTCTTGGTTCCCCCTTCTTATCAGTCACAAAGCCCATGCTGGCCCTCTCCAAAGCTGTGCTGGAGTTTCTTAATGGCCCATCAATTAGTGGCTGAAGACTTCTGGTCTTTGTCATTGCTTCCATTATCCCTTATCTATCAGATTCGCGTCTCTGTGTGTCTTTCTCTYTTCCCCTTTATTACCTTTGCCTTGAAAGAGGCCTTGATTGATTACCTTAATGAAGCAGATGCTTTCTCCTTCCACATACCCTTACACTGGGTACCTGGCACTGAGGTGAATCATTAACAGGATCACTTAGGAGAAAGTTACAGGATCCCTTACAAGATAATGTCACTTATATCTCTTTTCCAATGTACAGCTGCATAGTCTCACTTTGTTAATATTAGCTCGATGATGAATAACTGATAGTGTTGTTTTGTACAATACTGCTCTCTCAAACCTCCGTTGCATTATATGCATGCAAACACAAGTCTACTATAAAATTTTCTGTTGCAAACACTGCCAGCTAAAAAGCATTAGAGGTGCCAYGGGCAGCATGTGCAATCTGATCTTAGCCAGGACTCCYAGCAAGGGCTTCTCTACCCAGGCTGAAATCACGTTCCTCATTACGCATTTGGAAGAACTAGGAGAGCTGTAAATATCACTTGCACACAGATGCGGGAGATGTACCAAATGCCACAGMCGGATTTTAAAGAATTGCTTGTCATTTTGGAAATAATGCACTTCACTTGCATGGAAGRGGGGCTCTATTGAAATATTTGGGATTTGGGAAACTGAGCCAAACTTAGATAGAAGAATTAGGAGCAGAAGGGACTGGGAAATGAGGTAGGATAATAACAGTGAATTGAAAGGGCTGGGAGAGGATAGAAGATGGGAACAGGAGGATCGGATGTGGGCAGGAACCAAGGCACATGATGGCAGGATAAACATTTGGGACCAGCTCAGGGACTGTAGAACAGAAATAAATTAAGGGATGGAAATTGAATGATGGGAGTGCAGGAGCAAAAGGCGTTGAATGGAACCAAAAGAGCACAAAGTCCAGCTGAAGGGTGGACAGACATCTCAGAGGATTTGTGTCTGATGCTGCAGAACCTGAATTTGGACATAGTGTTTGTAGGCCTCAGTAGTCCTAAGCTGCCTAGCAAATAGTTGCGAAACCCTCCATCGTTTTTCTGGTCTCTGCATACTGTTGTTAGCTTCTGTCCCACTCACTCATTTGCTCACGCAGCATAGGGTTGTGTTGTAAGCCTAAAATTGTGACCCTCTGACAGGCCAGCATGTTTTTTATCCTGTGATAAATAGAGTYCTGGAGTCCCCAGAATACTTCTAAGGAGTCTCTCTCTCTGGAATGCATCTGAGAAAGAACAGGTTTACATGGAAATTACTTAAGGGATTTGGAAATAAAGGTTTAAAAGATATTTAAAAGAGGTTTAAAATTTACTCATCTGTAGGATAAAAGTTGGGRGGTTTTATTTTCAGTTTTAGTTTTTTGAAAGCCCAAGACAAACACAGCATTAAAGGCACTTTAAGTTTACAGAGGTAAGTCCTTGAAAGCTAGGAAATGCTTGCATGAAGGTTTCTGGTACAGCCTGATTTCCCTTCCCCTTCTCCCTTTATTCCAGTGTTGTGACACAATTTTTAGTTACACAGTAGTATATTTTTGCCAGTACAAGAATCTGTCCTCATTCAATGCACGGAAAAGATAGTGCTCCAGGAATAGTCCTTGGTGATAYACTGAATGAGACTGTCATCTTCATCATGGGAATGTAAGTCTTCATCAGTTAACGGTGGCACAAGCATCCTATTCAAAGCACAGWGTAGAGAGAGGGTGCGCATTATTCTGTAAATATGAGAGCATTGGAAACTATACACTGTTTTGTTATGAAATTACAGCTGTAATACTAATGGTACAGGGAGACAGTTCATTCAAGTGTGCATGTGTGAACGCAAGTATTTGTGCACGCATGTGAATTCACTGTGCTATGGCTGATGTTACATGTCTATAATAACATCTCCACTGCGTTTGCTGGCTTTTCTTCAAATGTGTAACTAATGGGGAAAGGAGGAAACTTTATATGGAAGAATGAAAGGTGACAGAAGCTCAGAGAACTAGGATGGATGCTTTCCTATCAGAGGATAGTCAGGGATGCTTCTATCTTGGGAAAACTGGGAAGTCATCACTGCCCATTATGGCAATGGTGGAAGCTRCAGCGCGTTGGATACATGAAGAGGGTACTGTTAGATGCCCGAACCCTACTCACCCTGTTGCCAACTGATGCTTTGAGATCTGAAGTTACACAAATTGAGAATTCCTTGTGTATTTTCTTCCCTGTTGCAGTTTAATGTGAATACGAAAGCCAATGTTTCATYTCCCATATTCAGTGAAGTCACTCATCTCTGACAGCGTAAGTGCATCTAGCATTCTGCCAAATAAAGAGAGTAACATTTCAGACCTATGCGTTCACTCGGATTAGGATAAAGAGGCTGAAGGCACTAAAGAATTTGGCCATTAGCATTTGATACCATATCAGTTGGCTGCTCTGATGCTTGTAAGGCTGTTAATAAACAGATATGTTTGTTCCTAGTTTCTGGTAAGAGAACAAAACAGGAGAACTTCTGTTTCTGAATGGCATGGCTAACAGCTTCAGGGCAAAGCTGATTCTGCTTCCCTCTCCTGTTTAGCACTTTCATTTATAGATTTATGACTCTGAGTATGTAGGGAGATATGAAGTTGGCTGTAATTGGTACTGTGCATTAATGTAAATTACCATTTCAAATGTGGATGCCTTGCCAGCTATTACTTTTTTTTTTTTTTTTTTTAATTTCCCTGGCTATTGCTCTTTTTAGACCATCAGGATTTGTTTTATGTGTGGAATATTTTGGCTCCTGGGAGATGAATTCCACCTCAGGGCCTCAAGCCTGCAGGAGGTTATGTTGTCCTCCCAGGCTGCATGTTAAGGTGTTGATGCATGATTTCAGGGGTCCATAGTTCACTAAAATTACTGCAGGTATGAAGGATTGTTTGTTTTTCTTCTGGTCTCTTCATTTGATATAGTTGAGTATTACAAGAGGTCACGTAAGCAAAGCATCTCTAGCTCTTCTCCTGGTTGCTCAGTGTCTCCTTCTAGTGAGTCAGGAACTCAGCTACCAACTTCAGTGCTTACTGGCCAGGGTCCAGTCCCRATAGGATTTTTGCAAAAGGGATATGAAAAGTATACTGACTTTGRTACTGTGGGCCAATGACCTGCAAGTAAGTGAAGAAACTAGCAGGGTCAGAGGGAGGAGATGCTCAATAACTGGGAAAAGTACCTGAATGTGGGAAGCAGGACATACRAGCAGCACAGGAGCCATGGAGGAGAGAATTGGAAAGCTCAGGAGAAGATGGAGTGACTGGGAAACCCAGAAAGGCAGGAAGTGGATAAGAAGTTCTGCATGTGCTAGAYGCAAATCTAGATACCCACTTGGGGTATCTCAGTTTTGGAGTGTTTACCCTAAGTTTGGCTTTCCTGAGAAAACACTACATACCTGTAATTTTGTGGCAGGTGCAGTGCTGAGCACATCAAATCCAGTGAAAGGGAGCTAAAGGGAATCCAAAGGATGGCAGTGTTACCCAAAAYGCTGACCCACATAAGACATCCAAGGAACTGTTTGGCTTGTTGAAGCTGCACTGCTGTGCCGCAGATTGACAGGTGCCTGTCAGGGCCAGGCTCTGGGGGATGATGTCCCTCCAGCTTCTGGAGTAGGATGAGATCCCAGAATCAGGTGTCCTGCTGTGCTAGAGTCAACAACATTTTTTCCCATAGATCTATGARGGGGTTTTTGTGCATCTTGGAATTAGTGGCAGAAATACCCTGGGGGAGGATGTGGTTACCCTAAACTCTTGAACCATAGCAACACGCCATGTCTGAGCTTGGAGCTGGGAACACAGCCACCACCTCAAAGAGAAGCTTAGTGGCACCTTCAGGTGGCACTGGTCTTGTGGTGTTGGCTTCAGACCTAGCAGCCAAATCACTCTGCAGGGAGTGTTATAGTACTGCTGTGTGGCTTTCTGGAGTGCTGCTTCGGGGTTCGCCTCTTGCCCCTCCCTGATGTCCCTGGATCTCCCTTGCCGTTCCTCTCCAGTCTTGCAAATTGTGTACCACCGCAAGATGCTGGCCCAGCAAGATCCGCACAGAGGCTGAACAGTGGCAGCTGGCATCGCCTCTTAATATAGAAGTGAGGGGTGTGGCTGCACAAGGCAGCGKGGTGCAGATCAGTTTGGGAACAGGCTGTGTGCTAAAAAGAGTTGAGTTGCACATTGCAAAGGCTTATGGGGTTGATACTGAGTCTGAGGTGCAGCGTAAGTAGACAGAGGGAAATACAGTGACTTCCTAAGGGCTTTCAGGAGCAAGCACAGGCGGTATATAGCATCCTGGGTGCCTACTCAGAGACGGACTGTGGTAGGAGGTGAGCAGGGCGGGTAGACATGGCCGGATGGGACTGCAGCTCACGTGGAGGCACCTCAGCTATCTGTAAGACTGCTAGCTCAGGTAATGTGAAGACCAGAGCTGTGGCAGCATGAAATGTCTGCATGGGCTGGAAAATCGTCCTGCAAATCATTGCGGAGCTCCACGCTGTCTCTGCTGTGCTGCTTGAAGCTTGCTTGTTTAAACCCTGTACAGGATGAGCTCAATCACAGCAGTGATTGCCATGTAGACATGTCCTGTATCCTCTTATAAACCTCAGGAGCCTTTCCATCCCTCCCAAAAGCTGTTTTTAAAGGATTTCTCAATAGTTAACCACGTGAATGAATAAATCATAATTATGATTCAAATAAGCCTGTGAATGAATAATTCATTGTAATAATTGAAAAAGGAATCTCAGCAAGAAGCATTCTACTATTACAAAGGTAAACATTGATTCATTTTTTTAAAAGAAAAGGTATATTCTCCAGCAAAGTATTTTTCATCTGGTTGCCATACCCTAATTATGTATAATATGAAAGAAAAATATGCTCCCTTGTGCAACAGCCATCTTCATATAAATGAAAAAATATGCTTCCTTTTGCAACAGCCATCTTCAGTGCTAATGAGTGAGAAAGGAAAAAGGATTAAGCGACATTTAAATCATATTCACCTCCTTCCTGAGGACAGAGCCAAACAAGGCAGCCACAGTCAGCCGGTCAAAATGTCCAGAGCTTGAAGTAACTGAATATTGCCAGCTAGTTAGAGAGGAATTGGGAGGAGGGGTAAAGAGGGAAATGTTTTCTTCTAGATCTGTGCTGCTAAGAGATAGTGTAGGCTAAGCATATGGCTCACAGCCAGCAAAGGCATCAGATACTATGATGCTAAAAACCTGCTTAATAATATTTAGCACTGACAAAGGGCTTTCAAGGGAAAGACAGACTTTTGTCCTGGGAAGGATGGAAGCAGCCTCACCTGTTAGCCCCATTTTCGGAGGAAGAAATTACACTGTCATGAGTTTCTCTACGCTTTCAGGTGCCAAGCATGACATGGATGGAGCAAGCCACAGGTTTTTAAAAGCAAAAGAACTGGAAGTCTGGTTGCCTGCAAAATGCAGTTTTGGCTTCCARGGAGACTAAGTGCTGACTGTGTGGTGGTAAACAAAAAAAATGAGCAAGCTCACCTGTCTGGTACCTGGGGGAAGGCGGCAAACTCTATCCACCCCAAATGAGAGGAGAGAAACTGTATTTACCTGTCTCTTTCCCCAGCTGCACTGTTCACTGTGTGACAGGTTGTCTCCGTCTGTGCATGGTCCGATGCCGCTGCCGTGCTTGCATCATGGCTATGACATTTATAAATGGAGGTCCGCCAGCCACAGGCATGGAGTGACTGGCTCAAGGTCAACTACAGCCTGCGGCAGGGACAGGAACAACACCGAGGTCTCCCGGGTCCCACGGCTGAGCTCTGAGCACTGACGGGAGCCGGCGGTGTTTGACAGTCCCCGTCGGGGTTTTGACTGAAGGGGAAGGGGCAGGTTTTCATGGTGGAGGGGTGGGGGAAAAGAAGGGCGAGGGCGGTGCCACCCCTTGGGCAAGCCGTTGCGAAGCGCCTGGCCGGAGAGCTGCAGCCCGCAGCGGGATCCCTTCGGGGGCACCCCCCAAAAGCCGGGACGCCCCCGGGCTGGGGCTGCTGCGGCCGCCGCGGCGGGGGGCGAGGGGGGGCAGCCTCCGCGCACGTCCACGGGTGCGTGTGTGTCTCGCTGCGTGGGTGCGTGCATCTGCCTGTGTCTGAGCGTGTCCGTGCTGGCTCTGCCTGTCGCTGCGTGTGTCTGTCTTTCTGCACCCGTGCGTGCCTCTGCTGACGGGTGCGTGTCCCTGCGCGCGTCTGTGTGTGTGCCTGCGTGTACCTCTCTCCCCCTCGCTCTGTGGAACCGTGTGCGTGCGTGCTCGTACACCTCCCGCTCCTCCTCTCCCCCCTCCCGTGTGTGTGTGTGTGTGTGTGTGTGTGCGCGGCGGGGAGGGCAGAGCCGGGCGCGCCGTGCGGCAGCGCGGTGCCCCGGCGCGGGGCAGAGCACGCCGGAGCCGGGGCCGGGGCCGGGGCCGGGACCGGAGCCGCAGCCGGGGCCGGAGGAGGAGCTGTGCGGCGGCGGCAGCCCCAGGCGAGGGGACGAGGCGGCGGCGGGCGGCGGGGCCGAGCGGGCGGGATGCGGGCGGAGGAGCCGCTGGCGCTGGCGGCCCCGCGGGCGGGCGGCGGGGAGGCGGAGGCGGAGGCGCCGGGCGAGGAGCGGAGCGGCGGGAGCTGCTGCAGCAGCGAGCGGCTGGTGATCAACATCTCGGGGCTGCGCTTCGAGACGCAGCTGCGGACCCTCTCCATCTTCCCCGACACGCTGCTGGGAGACCCCAGCCGCCGGGTGCGCTACTTCGACCCGCTCCGCAACGAGTACTTCTTCGACCGCAACCGGCCCAGCTTCGACGCCATCCTCTACTACTACCAGTCCGGGGGGCGGCTCCGCCGGCCGGTCCATGTGCCCCTCGACATCTTCCTGGAGGAGATCCGCTTCTACCAGCTGGGCCAGGAGGCCATCGAGACCTTCCGGGAGGACGAGGGCTTCATTCAAGAGGAGGAGAAGCCCCTGCCCCAGCACCACTTCCAGCGCCAGGTCTGGCTGCTCTTTGAGTACCCTGAGAGCTCTGGGCCGGCCCGGGCCATCGCCATCGTCTCYGTGCTGGTCATCCTCATCTCCATCGTCATCTTCTGCCTGGAGACCCTGCCCGAGTTTCGCCAGGAGCCCAAGGGCACCCAGCCCGGCTTTGGGGAGGTGGCACCGCCCGGCGACGAGGCACTGCTGCCACCACCACCACCGCCAAGCGGGACTCCGCTGCCCCTGCGCCCCGCCGCTGGCGCCGGCCCCTTCTTCACCGACCCCTTCTTCCTCATCGAGACCCTGTGCATCATCTGGTTCTCCTTTGAGCTCCTCGTCCGCTTCTTCGCCTGCCCCAGCAAGCCCGAGTTCTCCCGCAACATCATGAACATCATCGACATCGTGGCCATCATCCCCTACTTCATCACTCTGGGCACTGAGCTGGCCCAGCAGCAGCAGCAGAAGCAGCAGCCCGGCAGCAGCAGTAACAACGGCGGCCAGCAGCAAGCCATGTCCCTGGCCATCCTMAGAGTTATCCGCCTGGTCAGGGTCTTCAGGATCTTCAAGCTCTCCAGGCACTCCAAAGGGCTGCAGATCTTGGGGAAGACTCTCCAGGCCAGCATGAGGGAGCTGGGCCTCCTCATCTTCTTCCTCTTCATYGGGGTGATCCTCTTCTCCAGTGCTGTCTACTTTGCAGAGACTGATGACCCCGACTCGCTGTTCACCAGCATCCCTGATGCTTTTTGGTGGGCAGTGGTGTCCATGACCACCGTGGGCTATGGGGACATGTATCCCATGACAATTGGTGGCAAGATTGTGGGCTCCTTGTGTGCCATCGCGGGTGTGCTCACCATTGCCCTCCCTGTCCCTGTCATCGTGTCCAACTTCAACTACTTCTACCACCGGGAGACTGATCATGAAGAGCAGTGCCAGTACACCCACGTCACCTGCGGCCAGCAGCAGTCACCCTTCTCTGAGCCCAAGAAGGGGGACAGTAATCAGTCTCTCAGCAAATCCGAATTCCTGGAAGCAGAAGACCTGGAGTCCATGAAGTATTCCAACTTCATTCCTCCCAACAACCAGGGGTATAAAGAGAAGAAAATGCTGACAGAGGTGTGATCAGTTTTGTTATCCTGGGTCCAGACATGGAGCTGCAAGCTGCTGCACAGCCGTCTTCCTACTAGCAGCTGGATCTATTCAGCATTTACATGCCAGACTGTGAATTGTGATACCGTAAACAGAATGATTGTGATAATGGGCTCTYCTGTCCTGATTTGCTGTTTCTCATTACCGTGTGCAGCCAGAAATGTTCTTGCTTTATTCCGTGGAGTGCTAGCTGTCATCCCCCACTCCCTCGTGGATTTCTTTCTCTGTTTTTGAAGACTGCTTTAATCCAATATTTGCTCTGAAACCTAGCCTTTCTACTCCACTAGCAGAGAAGCCCTTGCCACTACTTCAGCTGAAGGATTCAGCAGGGAGTAAACAGTTAAAGGGGCTACAAACATCTGGCTCAAGCTGTGTCCTTAGTTCCTGTGCCAGCGCAGTGCCCTTGGCTGTGGGATCAGTCACGCCTGCCATGCCATTGCCTTTGAATAATGGAAACGCTGTAGCCAGCATCACAGTGAGTTCTGCAGCTGTAGGGGAAAGTCAGCAAACAGATGCCTGCCTTCTTTGCAACCCTTGGCATGCTAAAGATCCTCTTGGCTTATGTTTCAAAAAAGGTGCATAGATCTAAAAGCTCTTTGCTACTTGTGACCATATACCATTTATCAAAAACAGACTTAAAGAAATCAACAGGCTTGGTGAAGATTCTCTGTGTTTTGAGCTTATTTCAGCCTTATTTATGCCAGTGCCCTGATGTTAATTGGCTTTTATAGTACCAACTTAATCTTCATAGTGGTAAGTGCCTTCTGATGCAAGGCACATTTAAGTAAATTCATTTGTTATCTCTGCAGTTTGTCTCCACACAATAGCGTTTAATGAGATGTACTTTATGCTTCAGATATCCAGTTCTGTATTCAGGCATGTGAGAGCAATTGACTCCACTGCGTTTTTATTGAAGCGTTTGTATAGCTGAGGGAAGTTTGCATGTTGGTATTTTGTTGGCGTTGCTGAAAAACCCCAACCACAGACAGCTGCACCTGTGCTGTCTGAAGATTGCACTGATTTAGCAGGTCACAGGCATAAATTGCCCCAGGGTAAGTGTGTCAACATTTGAGATTGAGATTGGCACCGATACAAACTTCCCTAAGCCATCTGCACAAACCCAACAGCATACCCCAAACCTTTCAAATGAGGGGAGAAACAGCTAGCCTTGAAGAGATGCTTTTGCTGTATTACTGATCTAGCCAGTTCTTGGTATTTCATGGATAGAAGGCACAGCAATGTCTTTTGCATGCACTAGGTTTTGTGAGAGCGACTTATGCTAGCAATGCAAAATGCATAGCTTGGCCTGCAGTGCTGGGTTTGCCGAGGGACCAGAGATTTGCGTCTTAAGGTGCACATTTTGCTTCCCAGATAATTTCATTTTTTTTAATCAGCTCTGCCTTACACCTAACTTTAAAATCTTTCAAATGCTGCCAGTGGGTGAGAAGGGGAAATGGATGCTCTCAGATTCTATTGGCAAATTTTCCTGCAAGGAAAAGTCTTTCTTGTTTTAAATCTAAGTGTATATTCTGCATTCACATGTGTGCATGTGTATGAAAGCAAAGGCAGCCATTAATGCCTTGCATCATACTGTACGATATGCATATTAGAATGTACTACATATTGCATGTGACACATGTAATACGTAAACCAGACATAATATCAAGATGCAAAATATATTGAATACATTTTATGTACATGTATATATTATGCTTTTCAACCATAAGGCTAAGAATGCTAAAGGCATATACTTTAATGTAGTCATAATTGACTATAGAACTGGTTGTGAGATGGGATCTGTTTGCATCTTCGTTACCCTGCTTGTTCTTCGTTGTCTTGAGATCTGGCTCCATGCCTAGAATGCTTTTATTGTGGCCTCTCCTCATCTGGGCCCTGGTCATATGGTAGAAGTTGTTTGTGTAAATCCTAACTGCTGCATTTCTCCAGAGTCTTCTCAAAGGTTTTTAATGTACAGGGATCTCCCTCGGGGTCAGCGCACAACCATTACATTAAAAACTCTGTTCTCTCTCTCGCTGAAGTCAGTAGCAAAATGCTACTTGTCTCGGTTACTGCAGGTCAGTCTGGGAGGCACAAGTGTGATGTGGTGAGGGCTCTATAGCTGAGAGGAGTTTCCCTGGATACAYAGGTGCCTAATTCCTCTTTGATTCATCAGGACCGAGGCAAATGACTGTGGAGGTCTGGGCCTTGGGAGCCATTCTATATCCCTTGAAGCATGTAACCAGCCAGTGGGTGAGTAATCCTGGTGAATAAGTGGGACCGAGGAAGGATCAGCACAGTGGCATCTCTGTTGATTTCGTGTAAAAAGTTGTCTTGGTCATTGAGTTAATTCAGTGARATGTTGCTGTTGTTCTTAGTTGTGTTTCAGGGTCACTATAATAATGGAATCTTTTCTGTGAGTGCAAGAGAGTGACTTTTCTTCAGATTTTATGTTGTTCTAGCAGATGCACCAGAAACTAGCAAAACAACCTGCTATTTAAGAGGGATGTTTCAAGGCTGCTGCTGTCTCCTAGCAGAATGCCCATTTTTGGGGTTATTTTATGCCTGAGCGTATCAGCTGATAAAAGTTTCCCCAAAGTAAGATATAAAAAACTCAGGTTAAGCCCGGGAGGAGGCATGAGACACACTGAGCCTACGTCAGAAAATTCCTGTGCTTGTTTCTTCCCTTGGGCCTGACCCCGTTGCCCCTGCCAGGCAGGAGCCCTCCATGCTCAGAACAGGTTGTTCTCCCGACCAGCGTGACAGACGGCTGGGCATGGAGACTCCGGCCAAAAAAAGATGTGAGGCAAATTACTGGTAGCATAATCCCRATGTGTCTTACAGAGATGCTCTTGTAAAGAGATTTCCTGCTCTCAGGTGAAATTCAGCAGTGAGTTTCTAGCTGGAGTGTTGTCTGCACACAGACGCTTGCACGCACGCACATGCATACACAAAACACTGGTGTGAAGGAACTTTGTTGCAAGCAGACAGCTTTGTGCAGGTTTTTGSGATCCACGTTCTTCAGTTCTGAAAAGAAAGTGCAAATGAAAACGTGTAAAACAGGAGTGATGTTTGCTCCCTGGGTTTTCTGTTTTAGAGCTAAGAGAAATACAAAAAGCCAACAGAAGCTTGGGAACTGTAACATAGGGACTTTCATTTGGGCATGTAAATCCTTCTCTAAGCATCTCCTGAAAAGCAAGGCAGTGAAGTCCCTGAGTCATCAATAATACTAYATATTATAGAACTTCTGGAATTTGACATTTTTATTAAGGAGCCTTCTGACTTTTTTCAAGTGACTGACGTGACATAGTGGCACCCATGCCATTGACTTCACAGAGGACTCATGTCGCCAAATCACAGAGATGCTTTAAAAAAATCTTACCTCAAGTTCTCAGCTCTTAGCACTCACTCCTGGATGTTCGAAATACAAATCTGTCTGTCTGTCTAGCTATTTCCTTCTGAAGGCAGAGCGCATCCTCGTGAAGCAGAGCAGGCACCTCCAGGGGCTTGTTTCCATAACAACCTCCCAGACTGTTTCTCTCTACCCTGTGACTTTGGCTACAGGCAAAAGCACTCACTGAATATTTTCACTTCTCAGATATTAGTACCTTATCTTTACAGCTGTTTTCTTTGCTTACTGAAGATGATCCCATTACCTTAYATCATGTACAACTGTCCTGTCCAACTTCAGACAGACAGTTATCAGCATTTGGAAGTGGAGAGTACAAACCAGGAGATGGGAAGGGATTTTATCTGTATATCCTTGCACACAGAGAGATRGGGAGTGTGTGAAGGACAATCTGAGCACTCATAGTCAAGGACCTGAGGGGCAACTGGCCTGTGAATCCATCATCTGGGTGTGCGGCGACAAGGAATATGGGCTAAAGCATCACATTAAAAAAACAGAAACTCCTCTTTCAACAATCTCACTAGGAAATAGTTTTGCTGTGGAAGAGACTATTGCTCCTTCCTGAACCCTTGACTGTTCTGTGACAATCGGTTCTCCAAATAATTGTCCCACAGGATGTTTTGCACCACGTCAGGACAGGGAAGAAGTCATCTTGTTGGAGGTGGGGAAGGAAGGAAAGGAAGAATTTTACTAACGACACCTTTTTTTATCTGCAACTCATCAAGCACGTCATAAAAGACTGTAAGCACAAAAGGCATGAAGAGCTGTTTTGCGATACTTCAAAGTCTACATTACTTTTGGATTCCTGCACTTACCTCCAAGATAAAATTCCTATTCTGCTCCTGTTTGGAAAATGTTGCAGTTTGGGATTTTTGAGCAATTTTCTGGTTTGGCCCTGTTCCTTTTGATCCAGCTTTCATGGATAAAAATTCACTGCTACCGCGGCTGTGGGGATGAAGGTGACTGGACTTGRTGTTCTCTCCTAGGCCCTCTCGTTCAGTGTCCAGAGATCCCGATGGACATAAAGAAGAATGAGTATAAAGGAATTTTAGGGCAGCAAGAGACAGGGTAAGGACTGAAGTGCCTTCCATACTGTGATGGAAAGAACAACATCATCCCTAAAAGCAAAGGAACAATCAGCTCCAGCATCTGCTGCTATAGCAGAAGTAGGTAAGGTTTCTTTTTCTTCTGTGAAATTAATGGCTAAGAGTTTCTTGCAATTAATGAGGAAGGATTTCCTAATTAAGATTTGCAGCCTAAAGGGAGACTCTGGTTCTAGGTAAAGAAAGAAAGATAATTATAAACTACAAAAATGTAGTATGAGCCAGATCATCACCATCTGCTAATTCAAGTTGGCAAAACTCCATTTAGTACAACTACCTTGGTTTATATTGGGCTCCAACTTCAATCTTCTGCATCAAGTCAAAACATATGTACTATTTGTTAAAATGCTTATTTTTGTTTGTTCTTCTCTTGAGGTCCTGTTTACACCAGGGAAAGATCTGCAGATTACAGCAGGAGTTAACCACAGCTTTCCCAAAAGCTCTCATCTGACTTGAGTCCAAGTAAGTCTACCAAACTCAGCAAAGTTAAGCTTCTCTTTAAGTTTATACTGACAAAGATAAGACCAGCAGCATTTTATTTATTTTTTTTTTCTCAATGGTGGAAATGTGCAGACGAATTCATAGAGAAGTTTAAGACTAAATGAGATTCTATCCTCAGCTGCAGCCCTATAAGCACAAGATAGCTCTATTTACATTGCTGTAACCAAAAGCACAGTCTGAGCCTTTCATCTTTGCTCTTTGGAGCTCACACTCTAGAGAAATCCTATTCTGAAGACATTTGTAGCCATATTATCAGCAGGCTCACAGTCGAATCCCTGACTTGCAGTCATCTGCTTAACACATATAGTTAAGGAGGGGAGCAGGTGCTTGCAGGATGAAAAGACTTAATCCTCTGAGAAAATGAACAATTGCCAGTGAACGCTGAGTGTCCTTAGCTGCCACCAAAGACAGTTGGTGATGAAATTGCCCGTTAATTATGAGAAGGAGCTCTTCTTGTGCAGGGCCAGGTCCTAAATAAGGCAAGACTCTAGTCAGAGAGATAAATCTAGAAGAATRTTTCTGGGGGAAAGCAGACAGGGACTGCAGTAACGTTGATTTCCAGTGTAGCTTATGGTGTTAGTGCATGTCAATTCTATATGCCTTGCCTAACTGGCTGGGTTTTCACCTGCTCTGGGGAAGTTGTCTGGGGCTGGCTGGCTGGCACAAGAGCTTGAATATTATAGCATGGTTTTACTCTTTGGGAAACACATAACTGTGATCGRTGTGGGTTTTACATCCCTAAAGCATAAACATTCATTGGTAAACATTCACTGCAGGAAATATCCATGTTGTGTGTAGTGCAAATTARGAGGGGCTGAAGCAATAGATTGAACTTTCCTGTGTATTACTTTTTCTTAGTGAAAGAAAGGAAAGGATTTACAGGAGGGAAAGTGCTCATCAACTTCCACGGTCACCCTAACATAATGAAGCCATGTTGCCTATTCATTAGAGACAAGACTCATGGGAAACCTTCGTCTTCATACAAAATATCATTGAAAGTTCAGTAAGTCCTTCTTTGGCTTCACTTTCACTGAATGAATATAGAATCATAGAATCATTTAGGTTGGAAAAGTCTTTTTAAGATCATCGAGTCCAACCGTAAACCTAACACTGCCAAGTCCACTAAACCATGTCCCTAAGTGCCACTAAGTGACACACCTATATGTAATATATAAAGATATTTACTCAGTGGTGTAAAGTTTTGGAAGACYCTTAGTCAAAAAGTGCTATAAATCACAAATTTACCAATTTAATTACCAAATTTACCAATTAAATTACCACATTTAATTGGTATTGTAGCCATTGTTTGTTTAAAGAAAACAGGTGTCTCRATTCTGCTCTCTGCCTGAGGTTAGATTAATGTATCCTGGAGAATATGAGCAGTGTGACTCCTAATTTAAGTAACTGTGAGAGAAGAATCGGGCCCAAAGAAGAGGGCTGTAAAGGCGGATGTCTAGAATAGATCTCTTCAGGTGTTGTAGATACACATTGGTCCATTCGACTAAAAGGTTGTATACAATTTTATACCAACAGAAGATTCAGCTTTTAGAGTACATCTTGGTTTATTCTCTTACATTCTCTGGAGAGAAATTAAATGATATTTTACAAGAAAACTGGAACATTACTGTCTCCTCTTGCTGCTTGTTGATGCATCTGTTGTTTTCAATTAGCTTGATGGCATCCATTTTCAGGAAGCAGATGCTGCCCTCTTTTACACTGGTGCAATTCTGGAATAACTCCACTGACGTCAGTGAAGTGACTCCAAATTTATCCCTGGTGAAAGCAGAATTGGACCACAGTCTTTTTGTTTGCTTATCTGCTACAGTGCTCTCAGGAAGGTGCACCGTTACCATACCATGAGGGGAAGGCGTCTGCTATGCCATGCTCAACTCTTTTGTGACCTTGACATCACACCCACGTGTCTGGGCTGGAGCAGAAGTCAGGCTGATGTGGTGTGTGCATGGTCACCAGATTCCCCATGTTGAATGGAGCAGATGCTGGTCCTAGATTCTTGGCCGCTTTTCCATTCCAATTTCCATCAGCATCCTCTTGCTTGGATAGGTTTTCCAAGGAGACAGTGTTTTTTAAGCTAAAGAAATGTAATTGCAAGTCTTAAGTAATATAATAACAGAAGGGTAGCAGAGGTAGACATGGAGACAAACTCCATCCCTCCTACAGTTTTTTGCTGTTATGGCTATGTGAAAATAGTTGCAGTCCTGGCAGGTTGGCTATAGATCTGCTGGCTCCATTCTCCATTTTCAGGGAATACCAAGTTTAAACAAATTGGGCTACTTCTTTCCTGCTCTAACTCTGCTGATCTCAGTGATGCTGTCCCTGAAACYGGACAAAAAACTTCACATAAAAGCCATTAGCATGCTGTTTGGAAAAATACCTCTTGAGATGGGGCAGATGAGCGYGAATGGAAGAAATAGAGTCAGTAAAGAACAGAATAAATAAGCAGTGTGAGACAGGAGGGAGGTTCTTAAAGGAGTTCCTCAAGGATTAGTCCTGGGATTGTTTAAAGTATTAGCAGTAGAGCYGAGACTATGAAATTTAGCAATGAAGCAACCTAAGCGTCATCATTAAGACTGTGGATTAGGACACAGAACTAGATGACTGAATAATTGATTTAAAGAAATGGAAAGATATTAAATAGCACAGAAATTAAAGCTGTGATTGGGATWTATCAGTTGGGGAAGACAAAAGGAAAGACTGGAGGTGCTAAGATCAGCCAGAGAACCAGTGTCACTTACTTAGCCACCAGAGTAATGCAGCCATAAAAATTGCAGGTGCAAGTCTTTGAAAGTCTCAGAAGGAGCACGTTCAGTACCAGCTAGGAAACGTTAATTCTATTGGGCCTCATCTGGAATGCTGTGTGCATTTTTGGCGACCTAAATTTGGTCAGGAATAATGCACGGAAGAACAGCAAGAATGATCAGGTGAATGGAAACTGCTTCGCAAGAGGAAGCTGGAAGAGCCTGACTTTTCTAGGCCAGCAAAAGATTGACAAGACCTATAGTTACAAAAATACAGGGGGCAGAGTAGCCAAAAGAGGTAWGAGCTATTTAAGCTAAAAGGTAATATTGGTGTTTGAACAATGGAGCATGAACTGGCTATGAATAAATTTATCCTGGAAAGAAGAAGGTGATTTCTAATATGAGACAATGAACRAAAAATGAAAGCTCATTCCCAGTTGAATAGGAGAAATGAAGGCAAAAAACAAATAAATTTTTTTCAGATGGACTTTGTTAAATTTGTAAAATGGATAATATGGAAGTAGTTACATGCAATGGAAATAGCCTGGGTTCAGTGACTTTGTCTACTGGAATCTTCTCCTACACCTGGGATGTATCTGAGATGCCGAATAGATGAGAAATTGTAAGATCTTCCCTCATTTCTTGTGTCCTCCAGCTCATTTGCCATACTGCACCCATTTAGCTACAAACTGCCAAATCCTCGTAATTTTATTATTTAGTACTTGGGGTGTGTGGGTAGGAGAGAGAACTAGGGAAGGAGCTGTGGGTCTTGGGATATATTTTTTCTCTATGGGACTGGGAGAAGAGAAAGAAGTCTTAGGAGTGGGGTAGGATGGGGCAGGGGGTACCAGATCACTCTAGGAGCTAGTCTGGAAATAGAGAGGAAGTCCACGACCTTTAAAAAAACACCAGTCTCTGTTCACTGCTCTTCTGGAACCTCTGCTGACCTTGTCTGGTCCATTCTCCCTATCCAGAAGTCTCCAGCTCTATGCTGACCTTCCCCCTTCCTGGGGTCTCTGGTAATTCCTCACTACCATGAGCTCCCTGGAGTCATTGGAACAGTGCATTGCACTTAATTTTGAGAAAAGCCTTGAGCCAGCTCTGCTCAACTCAGCCAGAGTATCTGATTTGCATGCAGAAACCAACAGCAATGCAAGACCTTCAACAGCTTTTGCTGAACGGAAGGTCAGAGCAGTTGATARCAATGGCCACTCTGGCCTGAACGGGTTAGCAGAATAATTTCCTATTCCAGGCACTGTTCTGGCAGAGACAGAATAAAGCTTCATGTTTCCTCTCTTACTTCTTTCAGTTCATTTCATCCTCTGGGAAAGTGACAAAATATCCCCTTGAGCTCAGCAGATAGAATAGACATTGACCAAGGTGGGAACTTCACCCATCCATCCAGCTCCATGTCACAAAAGCACCAAGAAGAATCTAGTCCTTATACTTTGTCCTTGAGCCTTCTAGCGTGTTGCTGCACTGTTCACTTCTGTGAGGAAACCATCATCTTGTGATTTTTATCTATATTTTGGCTAGCAAGTTCTGCTCTTTTACTTTGCAATAGCTCTGCTTTTTCTCCCTTAAGTAGAAAAAAAGGAAAAGCAAAGCAAAGCAATTTTATGAATAACCATGCACATCATGAAAGCATGTGAATACGAACACCACTTGAGCTTTATCAATTAGCAGGATGGTACACACAAATCTGGTTGTCCATAAGTTGTCTTAGGGGCTTGTCCCAAGTGCTTGGCATCATTTCTTGAGTTATGGCAGTAAGCAAAATGAGAAAGGAATTATTTTATAACAATTACAGAACAAGCCAATGGGTTTCRTTTGAACCATGAGCACAGTATTGCATCTGTTTCTGAGCTTGGTTCACTTCGACATTGATGGAAAAGGTCACCATCAGTGTACGTTTMTGTGCTTCTTAATTTACTGTTGTTATATCATGTGCACTGCCATTGTGTATAGGAGCCTCAGTCTTGAGGCCTGCAACATATTAATGGTAAAGATCCTACTGCAGCAATCACTACACAAACAGAGCAAAAAGCTGGTCAAAGAGCTTATATGGTTAAAATTGTATATACCTCTTTGGAGCTTGAAGAACTTTCTAATGGTGAGGGAGCATTATTATGTTTWGATTTGATAGTAGGAACAGAATGAGGCACAGTTAGCTGTGGAGAGTGGAGGGAAAGCAAGAATCTAAATGAGCAGAACCCATGACTCCTTCTTTAGTGCTACAGAACAAATCTTCATTTTCTTGGCTCTGGCAACCATGTCTTTTAGCAAGGAGATGTTGACTCTGAAAGGGAGTACAGTTAAAGAGCGCATGAGCAAATCCTGCAGGTAAATGATGTTGATTCGTGAGGATATGTAAGAAGCATGGGAGATGCATTTATTGAGAATCTTCAAGCCAGTCTGATTTATTTATATTTACCCATACTCTTTTTTTTCACTGTGCATTGCAAAGTAAAGAGCTCAAGAATASTCTTGTATTCTTGTAGTGTGTGAAACACTAATGTGCTCTTAACTTGTGACCAAGTTCTGACCCTATTTGCCCTTTCCATGCTTCAGTTTTAAACCTTCCTTAGTCAAGACCTGCGTTCTCATAATGGGTTTATATTATTAAACAATAAGGAGCTCTATGCACAAGCTCCCTTGTCAGTGATGGAGGAACAGACCTGCTTTGTGTTTGAATCCCACTTCATCATCAGTACATAAAAGAGAAAGGTACAGAGTAGATATTTATCTATTGGTCCCATTTGTTATCAGATGGCCAAACTTAGAACATCTACTTTAYCACTGTAATTTTTCTTTAGATAAGTACCAAAAATATGTTGTATGTTTCTCAAGCTCTGAATTTTGCTCATATTTTAATGTATCAGAAATAATACTGTCAGGTACATTCCTTTTAGTACTGTAGACTATGGGCTTTCATGCTTATGAAATAATACCCACAAAGCAATTGATCTTTGTAGTCTGACCCTCGAGATGGCACAGTGACTTTCAGAAACATTTTGGAGAGTATTCACTATTGCTTATCTATTAGACTGTTATTTGATGATCTATTACAGTTTTCTACAGTGGATTGCAAACATATTTCCATCAAAAGGTGCCTCTTCTTCAAAATCAGCAATATTTGTTGATTGAGAGGAGTTTCGTTTCAGCTCATTTTGGTATTCTTTAGAAAGTGCCTGTTTGGAAAATTTTGCAATGTGCGTGATCATTTTCTTAATGTTCTGAATGTTTGTGCTTTTTAATTTTTTTTTTTTTTTTAGGAAATTTATGTAAACAAGGTAAAATACAAAATCTTGCATTTATGTATTTTTTACTTTGATCTGTAATTAAAGATATAGTGTGGACTTTTTTTTTTTTTTTTTTTTTTGAAGGGAGGGGATTGTCCTTGGTTTGGGAGAGTTTATTTTTAAAAAAACTATTTTGGCTACTACAGCATGTATTAGTAGTGGTAGAAGCGATGTTCCAGTGCTTTGGCTATTGCTGAGGCAAGCCAGTTGACCTTTTCTGCAACTGGAAAACCTGCACAGGTAAAAAAAGTTGTTTAATGATTTCAGACTGCTTTTACAATGCAGTCTGACTTGCTAGAACATGTCATTATGAATTCTGAGCTCCCCGTTTCCACTCAGCAGGTAATCTTTTAGGATCTTTTTACTCATAGTTTATGTAATAGGAAACAAAAGAAAAAAAAAACAAAAAAAAAAGGAAAAAAAATGATTACTGACAATTTTCTGGGTGTCTGGGTGTATTGGGAAGAAGAACGGAAGTACAAGGTGCTATCTGCAGTCTGCTGTAACTCACCTCCTTATTTACCTTTTTCTTTGGCTCTTTAAAGAAAAACTGCACAGATTTGTGAACTGTCATTAACACTTAGCTAAGTGGATTTCAGAGAAGATGAGTAGTKAGCTCTTCTTTGCATAGTAACCATTAATCAGCATTTCCATAGAAGATGTCTGAATACATATTGATCAAGCCAGCTGCAGCTGTGCTATAGCTGTGATGGGTTTTGGAGACTGATGCAACTTTCCTCTCCATCCTCCATCCCCCATCCCCCAACCATGTAACCTACGTAGCAGAAAAACCACTCGCTGGTACTTCTGGCCCTGGCATTTCTGCTTATTTGTAAGTTGCATCAAAAGGTTGTTTAAGGTTTTTCGTTAGTTAAGAGACCACTTAATAAGGAAGGTCTTGCAATTAAATATTGGACCTGGGGGTCAAGGGGACAGTCCCCAGCGCTGTCACATGGTCTTTGGATGTCCCACATATCTCGGTGCCTCTGCAATAAAATGGGACAGTATTACGCCATTTAGTTGCTCCTTTTCCATAAACCGTTTAGACAGGGAGATCTTTTTGAGTATGCCCCATCTCTTACCTAACACCTATATAATGTAAGGCACAGYTGGGGACCCCTACTCCCTAAGGACACTGTGTTGTATTACTGTCGTAACAGTAGTAACTAACATATGGAGAGTGAGGATCAAACAAACACAGAAGAACATTTGGCCCTGTGCATGAGACTCATGGAATATCCAAATGCTAACAAGTCCTGCTGTTGCCTAGCTCTGCGTGGGCTTTGGGCCAATGCTCTGACCATGCTGATCTGATTTCTGTTTTTCAGGCTCAGACACAAAATATTCAGTGCGATCCCCCTTATTTGTGACTCTCTCTTCCCTTGCAGACTGCCTTATAATTAAAGCCATGCAAAATATTTCTATCTGACAAAGCCCAGAGCTGACTTACTGCAAGGTAAATTGAAAGCCCGTTGAATGTGCCATGGAGATAAGAGGCTGACATCAACTTTTCAGAGCTAGTCCAAAAGAAGTAAATTTATACAGGTTTTTCTTGTTTCGCYCCTTGAATTGATATCAGGGACCAAGTTATTAAATCAGCAGAAGAAAATATGCTGGAGATGGGAGGAGTTCACCATCTCTCTCATAGGTTTGTATTAGCTCTCCAAGCATGAAGGTGATTTGGACGCTAGCAGCTCACTGGTACTGAGCAGTCAAATCTGCACTTTGAATCTGGCAAGATAATTTTTTTACAGATTTTCACTGGCAGTGTTAAGAACTAATCCTCCTAAATGCTTTGCTAGTTTTTGTTCCTTTATGGTCTTTCAGAGGAATACAAGGATACATAGAATGGCAATTATGGCTCCTCATGGTTTATATTTAGTCATGTATTGGTGATTCAGAAGCAAGCATATGTGAAAAGGCCCAGATGAATCCTCTTGCAAATTCCCTCCTGTCCTATAGTGTATTTAGGTGCCTTATTCAGCCACATTTTTGGAGAGGGCCCATTGTCATGTCTTTGTGCCCACCATAATGCATGAAGAGTTTTCTTGATGGCCGAAATATTTTAACAACCCTGCTGATGCAGCGAGTTGGTTTCAGGCWAGTGGAGCCAAATTCTCAGCTGGTATTCATACATCAGCACATTTTTCTTCTGATGCCAACTAGGCAGGGTGGTACAGGGTGTTTTAGAAGTCTTTAGTTTTTCAGCTGGTCAATTTTCCATATGGTTAGGAAATGAGACCTGTTATCTTGAAAATTCGGTGTCTTGAAGCATAACTAAAGTTCCCATTTGCGTGTTTTTGAGTAAGCACTGACTGTCATATCTGCCACAAGGCCATAACAGTCTGTGGATGGACTGAGGCTCCCAGGCATATTCTGGGTCTGGACTTGCTATGGATCTGATGTTTCATTTTTCCCGTGCCTCAGTTTCCCCAACTGTAGAAGGGAAATAATGTCTTTCTCTCCTCAGCATGCACTTGGGTGTTTGTCAGTGATAAGGATTTATAGGAACAATCAATGTATTCATGGTAAGCTCATTTTTCTTCAGTTAATGCAAATGACCCTTTTTCCTATAGGAATCACAAGCAGATGGTGGGAGGCAGGGCTGGGAGGCTGGACTTAGGTTTGCAGCTGGGGCAGCTGCTTACTGTGGGACCTTCAGTCAGCTTCTCTATAAGCCTGTTTCTGATTTCACATGGTTGTAACTTCCATTGAGGGTATAATTATTTTCACAGCTGGAAACAGGATAAATGGGATGTTGACCCTCTTTACTTCCTTCAGTGACATTGCCTCTGTTTAGTGTTTCCCTGTGCCCCTACAYCCCTTTTCATGCTTTCCAGAAGTTTGGTAGAAGATAGCATTTAAAAAAATGCCTGTTAGAGCCTAACCACACCACGGCCACAGTGGTCACTGGGATTTTTTTCTGGTGATTATAGTGAAACAGAGTTGGACCAATAGCAAGCACGTTTGAAAATCCTGCCTCTTGCTCTAAGCTCGATTAGTACTTGACTGTGAAAGAGTGACAGGAGCGAAGGATCCTTTGAACCCAAATCACCTACTTAGGGACTGGAGAGCTCTAAATGAACTTGCTGGTTGTATTTGCATTGCACTTTTTGATCACACTCCTTGCTTCCAGATGGTTGTTGCTCTAGTGATCCCTTGAGCATGTGGCCTGCACCATGCCACCTCCACTCACACCTCCACGTGTGGAGTCCRCGAAAGCAACACCTTCCCTCTTTTAACTCCATGACTTCATCAAAGCGTGGCAGCTTTCCTATAAATTAATGCGGTTGCTTTCAGTTTATTAATGTTTTACCGTGCCAGCCTGATGTGTCTCAGCTGTGAAGGCAAAATTAAATATTGCTGCATATGTGGGGCCAGAGGGKCCCTGGAGGCCCTTGGGAGGAGGGGAGAGGTAAGGAGTGGAGATGACTGCTACCACTGCCACAACCATGGCAGCAGTTTCCTCATCCCCAAGCCCCTTTCTACAATTCTCATCAGCAGCCGCAATCCTGGCTTCCCAGGGCTTGGGTATAAGCAAGGCAGATGGCAGGACCATGGCTGTTTTGCTGTCCCCAGCAGCCTGTTGTCCTTAGCGACTACTGTCTTTGCCTCTGCTGTAGACCCAGCTCTAATATTTTGTTGTGATTTTGTGTGCTGGTTCCCTGGGTATATGCATACAGCAAAAAAGCATTTAAAACAGCAATGAAGATAAAACAGGTAAGGCTTTAACAAGGRCTAGCAACTGAAGTTAAAGCTGGTAAGGAAGGTTAGACTCAAGTTGAGTAAAACTCAAGTTATTTCATCTTCTCATGTACTTTAAGCTGAAATAATTGACCTTGGTGATCCTTTTCAAAAATTTTTATAAGGACAAGCATGTTGTGTTGAATTTTAATTTGAAGTCATTGACTCTGCTATTCTCCCAGAATATTTATATTGAAGGGATGCTTTGTGAGTCTAGGGAAAAAACTAAACCGTGTGTCATGAGATCCTCAAACACTGATGAGAAGGCTTTGAAATCTGATGCACAGTCTTAATGTCTGTAGTTTGGCTCCATCTTTGACCCATAAATGGGATAGGATCACGAAACTGTGTGGATTCTGTATCAGTTGAGCAGGAGCATACGTGCCAAGTGCGTCCATGCGTGTGCATGTACAGRCTTGAGCCCCCTCCAGTCCATGCTGGATAGCTGTAGGCTACACACACTCCAAGTTTGTGCAGTGATCTTAAATAGAATGCTAGTGATGTGGTAATTAGCAACTGTTAATTGAATTTGGTTTTGTACAGTACTTTCAACATATAAAGCGTGTTATAAGCAATAGCTGTTATTAATTAGTTTCAGGCTTACCAAATACAACTTCTCAGCAGCAAAAAGAAGCAGTTGTTCTGGAGGCTGCTGTGTAGGTAYTAGGCTAACCCTTTCTGGGGTTAAGCTTACTGTTGTTCATTCAAGCAAAATGCCCACAGAAAGCAGATGGTGATCTTTCTGAGCAAAGACACAGAGGATCAGCTGGTGTGCCGGCATGGGAGAATCTGTAGAATTATGCTGAATTCTGGAAAGCCTGAAAATTCAAAGGAAAAACCTGTGATGTGAAAAAGTCCGCCTTCTACTGACTGCTGCTGTCAGGAAACGCCACCAAAAGCCAGTGACGAGTTGGTGGGGTGGCACAGTGCCATCCTGTGGGCCACAGAGGTATCTGACAAGGCAACACTCGGATGTGCGACCTGCACAGCGACAGGGTGTTGGCAGAGGTAAGTTTGGCCATGAAGGCTCCATTTGCATGAGGAGAGTTGCCTCCCTCGGCATTTAAAGTATTTAAGCGGTTTCCTTTGCTACTGGAGAGCTATCTAGATAGCCAGTGCTGGGGTGTGCCATGAACCCTCCACAATGTTCATGAAGCTCTACACCCTGGCTGTGCAGAAGCAGGACTCAGAGGGCAGAAACCTCACCTGATAACAGAGATACAGTCGTCTTTTTTAAGTTGAGCAGGGACTGGCTCTTGGAAGACATGAGAGAGAGGGCAGCTTCTTTTTGTGCAGTGAGCAGGACCCACACTGCTAGGAGAGCCTCCTGGCCATCAGGCAGCAGAGGAGGCTGGTTTAGGGGTGCAGCAGGATGTTCTCCTTGCTGCTGAAGCTTCATGGGACATAGGATTAATGATGCAGAAGAGTAAGTGTAGCTCCAGAGCACTTCTTGGAGCAGGGAATGAGACCTCCTGCTCTTCGCTCCTTCCTTCTTTCCTGGGTGAGAGTTTTTCCACCAGCAACCTGGCAGACATGCCTTGTTTTGTCATTCTGCCAGTGGGTCTTGAAATCATAACACTTGGCCATGTAAGACGTGTAAAGGCCATGTAAACAGGCAGCTCTGGGAGCACCTGGTGACCAAATTGCTAATGCCYGGAGCTTTGGGGCTCTCCTTGGAGGCAGCTGCAATGGGGAGAGCACAGAAACAAGGTGTCTGGTATCCTGGATGAGTGCCCTCACCCCTGAGCTGTTTTATAAGAGGAAGCAACTATCCCCTCTGGCTCTTCCCCTTCTGGTGTGATGTGATAGAAAGCAGTGGTGGTCAGCATAGTAGGTGTGGAGCACGGCCTGTCGGCATGCCMAGAGATGGATCTCTTGCTTAAGGCTCTAAGCAATACGTGTACTGAGGTATGGGCTGGTGGTAGGCACTGTCATTTGCCTTAGGCACGTGGAGAAATTCAGTGTTTTCTATGGTTTGTGTGTCTCCAGAGTTTGGTGGCAGCTGAGGACAAGCACTTAGCCTTGCTATGTTGGATTTAGGCACGTAGAAGGGAATGGATGTGGGACTTGGCCACATGAGCCATTTTCTGGAGCAAGTCAATATAGTCTTTGCACAATGTCATAAAAGACATTAAATCCAACAACGTCCTTTTAGCTGTTAATATGTCAGAATTAAACAGAACATTTGCTTGTGTCGCGGATGGAGTGAGAGAGAAAGATATGCACTTCACTTGTAACAGAGAAGTAGCAATATGTTTATTGATGTAAGACAAGCGATTTAACAAAGTTTGATAGCAAATGCGACAGTGAGTTAACAAGATTTGATGGCAAGGTACACTTGATTATTTACTGCACAGAGGACAGGGTCAGAAAACTGTCAGGAGACCCTCCCGTTGAGCCATGAGGTTCAGAAAGGACCCCCCCTTGCTTTCTAAACTCCTTCTCAGAGAGGAGKCTAGGTGCRGCTGGATCCAATCCTAGTCCCAGACTTGGTCAATGGTTTATGTCTAAAGGATTATATACACACAATCAGTCCTTTATATCACTTAGCTAAGATTTCAAAATTTAGCATGCTATTAGTCACTTACCGAGGATCTGTTGTGGCAAGGAATCTCTCAACCTCGAGGAGTAACCCTGAGAGTTGTCCTTACTCAGGAGGAGATCCTGGCGTGCAGCCCGCTGCCGTGCAGGAGAGCTCAAAGGGCTCTTGGGCTGCCCACTATTTATGGGGGTAAGATGATTGACTCATAGTCATATTTACATACCGACTGTAGATGTTAGTTTCTTCCAAATTTGCCTTGAGTCGGACATTGACCAGCACTGTGGTTAGGTGGACGCATTGCCGATTGTGTTGTTATCTGTCTCCCCCGAACCCACTTTGAGCTGGATGCATCCATCACGACCAGACACATCCATCACGACCAGACACATCCATCACGACCAGACACATCCATCATGGTTGCCGCAGGTGGTTATCGCTTGAACCGGGTTACGGGAAAAGGTCACGTCAGGGGCAGGGGGAGCACACCATCACAGCTGGAAAGTTGAAATTCCTCAAGGGAGTTCCAGATGGCTCCTAGGGAGAGACGTGTGAGCTGCATATGGCCAGCACCATGTGCGGTTAAACTGGGGATTTAATTTGAGGAAGAATGATGGAGTGTTGGGAATTTCCCTGAATATTTTGATTCACTCAGTCAAGCTAAAACTACCAACCTCACGTGAGGCAGTGCTGCATCTTCCCACTTGCACTGTAACATCAGCTGATTTTTATGTCCACTGCATCAGTTTTCCTTTGCTGTAGCAGGACACTGGAAGGAGTTCGTAGCTTCATCCTCTTATTAGAAACAGAGATGCTCGCTTCACAATTCTGTTGCTCTTTTTTGCTTCTCTGTTTTAAGATGGGTACTATAAATACATTTGATCTGGTCTGTTTAATCATGTCTCCCTTATGCTTGCACAGTGTAATAGCCTGGCTGCCACATGTGTCTCTTGATCATAATGGAAGCGAGTAAAATTTGCTTCCGTGGAGTTACGTCCACTTGAAGTAACTTTCCCTACATTTTTGCTATCCCCAGTGTTTTCAACTATGACAGAGACACTCAAAGCCTTAGATTATTCTCAGTTAACTTGCCAGTAGTTGTTCCTATGTGTAGCTCTCCCTCTTACTTACACATATAGTTTGAATGGGATTGCATCTATCATCATTGAGAAGGATTCAAGAATCTTGCATGGTAGCGGAAAGAAGCAGGTTTTTTTTAAATATGAGGATTATTGCATCTTTTCAAATCGTTAATGTAGGAGGTGTCTGAAATGGGGTTGAAAAATTGCACAGGCAAGTTTAGATCCCATTCCAGAGCATAGTCTGTTTTTTCATGTCACTGGTTTCAGAAAGCCTCACTGAGGAGTTAGGAGCTATTTACTATGAACTTAAGCATCAGTATCAGACTCTCAAAATTAAGGGCAATAAGGGATAGAGAAATGGGTCCCCAAAATTAATCCTTTGCATCCCTCTACACATATATGAGGCCCACCTTTTAAAAAATGGCAGCAATATAGTAGGTTTTGTTTCTGGATGCCTGTACAAGACCTGCATTCTGCTTTCTGAAATTCAGTCCCTTTGGAGTGTCAAGCTGAGCATCCAATGTCACTGGCTACTTTGGAAATTCTTGGTTTAGTTTTGTACTTTATATTAAAATACTACTTAAATGTAAGTAGGGAATAAGTGAGCAATGAGTAAGTCATAGGCTGGCAAGGAATACTTTAGTATTTCATTTATTTTATGCTTCGACAGTTGCCTTACTTCATGTCAGTTCCTTTTAGATACTTTATTACTTTTACATTTGTAGAATTATAGGCATAGAAAAATCCTCTTTGGTCCATCTGCATTCTTTTGGCACAGTCAAACCTTTCCTATCACTTTCTCTGCATGTGTGATAGTAATCATTTAAATGGTGCTTTCAAACACCATTATAAACTTGGATCTGGCCCCTGGTTTCATGTCAGTCCTTCACTGCTATATTATACTATCTAATACCACGCTTATTTGAAAGATTTAAAATGACAGTTTTGCTGTCCTGTGGCCATACTGTTTGGGTTTTTCACAATAAATTTGATGTTGAATGACTATGCAGTAATCAGTTACACTTTCTGAGCTGTTTTCAGACATCTGCTTAATGCTGTAGTGTTTGATCCCTGCAGTTGCTTTGTTTATAGAACATTTGATGAAAGGTGGTCCAGAAAAATTTAGATTTGGGCTTTTCGATTTTCAAGTACTTCAAGAAAATTTTTCATGCAAAATTCAAAAACTTGTTTATGTCATGTCTCTTTTTATTTACTGGGACCATTTCTATTGCTATTGATTTTCAGTTTTGCATAATCCTTACTTTGGACAGGCAGATGACATTACATACCTTAACCATGCAATGCTTCCAGTGCAAGAGGAGTCATACTGCTGCTAAGGACCCTTAGTAAATAAATTTACRAACTATAAAGGAGCAGGGATTTTCTCCCTGTAGATCAGGAAGCAACCTATAAGGAAGTATGTTTTACAGTTTCTAMGCATTTGTTGGATTATAATGTACACAATGGATAAAAGGAGATCCTACATATCAAATACTGAATACGTAGACTCTCATCCTCTACTCTTTTCCAGTGGAACATCTCTACTGACTTTGGGGAAGGTGAACATCAGATACATCGGTATAAAACTAAGAGTAGAATCGAACCAACAAACCCCACTGTGATTGTTCACCGTGCAGGAAAATCCAGTGATTTGTCATAGATTCAATTAACGCAGCTGTTGCAGACATTGTCTCTGCCTGTGAATTGTTTGATGGGGTCTCTGACTTATCAAACTCCAAGCAATCACTAATATCCAGTTATTGTTGCTCTGAATTTTTGTAAAACTATGAGCTAACCTTCATATCTCTACTGGCTTGTTCACTCTCTGTAATCCCTGGACTGAAAACTTCCCTCTTCAGCATATACATCTGCAGAAAAAAGCTTACATGAAAGAAAATTCAGTGAGGGAATTTTGCTTTGAAGATCAGCASGGATTTAGCTTGCAAATCAGAGATTTCTCACAATTTTGGTGAACTCAAAGCAAGTGGGACATTAGTTTTGTTGGTAGAGCAGGCTTTTTCTTAGAAAAAATTTTGAAGAGCAAAYGCATTTTCCAAATTCTTACTTGTAATAGTTTACACATCTATATATATCTMTAGTCATTGCTTAAATATGTAGCTTCTGTGTGAGTGTGAAYGTGTTTATATATATTTATATTTWTATAAACATGCATATTTGTATATTTTATATACCACTGCCATTTTCTCCTTTCTGAATCTAGATAGAGCTCTTGACAAATCTTGTTCACTTTGTAGGCTTCTCCAGTCTCTGATGTTTCTCCCACTTCTTTCTTTCTCCTCCAGTGGTCTTTGGCAATGTCTCTGGCAACCAACCTTCTGGCCCAGGGCTTTCTCACTAGTACACTCTTTTTATTACCTGTTCTTGCTCTTCTTTTTCTGGCTACTTGAGTCATTGTCAAGCAGTAGCAGGAGTTGTGGGACAATGAGCACTAGAAAGTGCATGGTCTTCATGGTGGAATAAGTTGCTTTCACACGCGTGGACTGAGTGGACTTGGTGGAAAATATTGTGTAAAAATACAAATGGTGTAAATTCCTTGYGATGCAAGCCTTGAGTTTCTCATAGCATTTTAGGCAGGCACATGCTTAACTTCTTTAAGCTCATGACTAGCCCTGTCATCTACTCACACAATTAAATTCAGTCTGGACCCCAGAGTTTTGTTTAGGACTCAAGAGTCCTAAAATGATTGATTTAATATCACATCCTAACCATGTGTCATAGGAACACATAAACCGTCCTATGTAAAGAAAAATGTAATAGGTAACTTTTAGGGGCATGTTGACTGGCAGAATTGAGGCTTTGCACTGTTGACGTGCAGAGRGAAATGAAATGTAAGTATTGCTTGCTTTATGAGAAACTGTTATGTGACTTTTCARATTATAACAGACTTTGACCAATTTAGGAAGGCCCAAGTGCCACATTTATTGCAGTCACTTCTGTCTTCCCTTTCTCTCTCTTTTGTTGTGGAGGACTGCAGATATTTTTAATAACTTATGAATAGCCCTTTAGGTTTCATGTGTCACCAGCGCAGATGGACCTCTGCAGCTAGAATGAACTGCATCAAAATGTGACAATGGAGAATTCTCTAAATGAAGAAGAGYCATTGCAGGCCCAACACATTTTCCATTCGTTGCCTCAATAAATTGTTTCAGATTTAATAAAAAAAAATTTWAAAAAATTCCCTCTCTTGCTCTGATAGACCTTCCTGACCCTGGAGGAAGAGKCTTATACGCCAAATTGTTAATATAGATCTGTCTTAAAAGGACTTAAAATTAGACGCCAAGAAAATGGCTACGGGAATGTAGCAAAGTCCCAGTTACAATAAAGGTCAGACCTTGGGTCTCCGTCCTTGGAGCAGCACAGCACTGCAATGCATTCTACCAAACTTTGCAACCTTCTAATATGCATATTTCATCTCATGCAAGAAGAGGTATGTGTAATTCCCAGCAGCTGTAAGGAAGAATCCCCCATAAATCAAATCCCACTAGGTGTCAAGGTAGGCAAAGAAAAGTAGCACTTTCCATTGTAGCCAGCTGCAGTTATATTGACAAGATAACTCAAATTCATTCCCTTCAAACATTCTCATTAAGAAATGAATGCTTAGGTTGACATGCCTTAATTGCAATCCATGCAAAATAACACGTTTGTCTTGGGATTTTTTTAACACGTAACTTTTTTTTTCTTGCTAGGCTGGATTCTGGATGCTGCAAGGCTGTCATGTCAGGATGCTGCAAAAGAGGTTGTTGCATCTTCTTACGGTAGAGTTGGTGAAGTTTCCCTGTGTGCAGGGAATACAACATTTATTTTAAAGGGGTTAACACTCTTAGTTCCAGGAAACTGAAACTATATGTGAACAGAGATTGGAGGGAGGAGGCAGGGAGAATCCCATACAAGATTCAAATGTGTCTTATTTCTAGGAAAACTAAATAAAGCAGGATTCATTTTCCAGTGGCTAAATAGCAGCAATTCATGAGSTGTTCATTAAAAGCCCCAGACAGCACTGAGTCCTGTGGGAAGCTGGAAATGGACACAGGGCATCTCCAAAAGACTCCGTTATTGAAACTTACTGTAAGCCTTTTTTCAAGTGGAAGATCCAGTCCTGGCAAATGCGTGAGGTCAGCCCTTAGAAGAGCAAATAGCTTTCTCTGAAGAATTGAACAAGCGGCCAAAGTCTGTCCATTCGTCTGCCTGTCTTTTGGCCCTGGATTACTGTGCTTTTTAAAACTCTGTTTTCAGAACTCAGATAAAGGGTAGGCGTTTCACATAGTTCTACAAGTAGTAATATCTGATATCTAAGGGGTGGGCCCTAACTAGAGGTATTTCTCATTTACCTATGAAGTGTCTTGATTTAGCGTATGTACAGTCAATTCTTGTTGTGAACGTGTGAGTCCATTGCCTGCTCTAAAGGGGGTAGTGACTTAGTTTCAGTAGCTGTAAAGAGTTTCACTGAAATAACACTGTTCGTAGTCTTTTATGTGATTTAGAAGGCACAATAGCCAGATAGTTCTGAAAATGTAATATAATTGTATTCAGCATTCCCAGAAAATGCTCTGAAGTCTTCTCCCATTGCACCATTGTGATAAAAACCTCTKTTGCTTTTCAAGCTCCATGAGTCCATGCTGTGCCATGCTAAAACTGATAGAAAACCCAATTAGCTCTGAAAAGTGAAGGGCAGAGAGGGATGATGTGGCCTGGAATCCCCTCCCTTTGGCAGYGGCAAAGGTCAGCCGTGCAGCCAAAACTCCATAACCAAAGGTGGACCTACCCTGTGCCAGCTCTCTGCATAGGAGACTGGGAGGGTGGGGAGAGAGAATTGATTCTGGGAGGGGAGAGACTGAGAGGGAAGAGTGGAGCAAAGGGAACTCTGAGCATGACGACTGGGATTTTCAGGGGGGTACTCTGATGGATGCTAGGCATCCAACGTCCCTAGGACTCCTTATCAGTAGCACCCTGTACATCTTTATGAGTGACTTTTAGCCTGTCTGGCAGTCCTCACAGTTGATGTGTGAGGGAAAAGAGGTAGAAGGCAGCTCACTCTAATTTGGCGGCTCTTGGCACCTGTAACAGGYGAGGACTGTAATACCTCCTCGTGGCTGCTGGCTGAGGGTCTGATCCTCTAATGAGCTGTGACTTCCTGACTACCTGTGACTCAAACAAGCTTATAGGACTGGGCTTAAAGAAACSCTGAGGTGTCAGATCCAAAGATGCTTTTGTGGCAGGTCTGCTCATAGTCCTGAGCGTGGATGTGAGCCCGCAGTTCTTAGGAGGCAACATTGACCCTATGTTCATATCATCTGGGCACAAACAATACAGAGACATACTCTATGTCTTAGTGCAGGCCAACTTGCAGTGTGGGACTTCTCTGAGTCATTGTCTATCCTGATCTGTGTGCCAAAGCCATGMGGCTGACCATGGGTAGCCAGAACTGCTATGGACCCTTCTTGCAAGGGCAGTTGTCTTCAGAGTCAACCTAAGCGCAGGCTGCCTTTAGAAAGGTGTGGGTACGCTGCAGAAGTCTATGGGTACCCTTCAGATACACGGCACACAGGTCAGAGACTTTAGACCATACTGTGTGCCAGCACAAACAGCAGGCATGTTAGTTACAGGATTGTTTTGCTTTTGCTGTGAAACCTTGCTYCAATGCGTTATTTCAAGGAAGACAATTGGGATTTACAGGCCAAATCATGTGGTGAGATAAGTAATTCCAGCTCCCTTATTGGAGCTAGGGTGATTTATGCAAGTCTGGTCCAACATTTTTGAGAAATTGTGGATGGTAGGGTTTTTTTGTTTGTTTGTTGCACTGAAAACTTGAAGCCTTTCAAATAAAGGACATGAGGTAAACGGAGTTTTTAGGTGGAGCATTGAAAATGCAGTGCTTCAGGCTGTTTTCTGGATTCAGACTTTGAGAATACAAGTTCTTTGTAAAGAATCCCACACGCGGTGGGAGAAGAGGGTATTGGGCTTGAAAGTTGACCAAGGAGATGGGACTCAACTGAGCTTTGAACAGCAATCATTGTCCTTATTGGTGATGCCATAATACGTGCTTGAATCAAACCCAATGTTGCACAGGCCAGAACCTGATGAAACCGTGTAACTAGATATTTGTGATTGTTCCTACCAGTGTGATCCACTGTTAAATGGGCTGGCATATGAATAAAATCAATATTTTTTAAAGTGGGGTGTGTTTTTTGTGTCAAAAAGACTGGTCGCACTCTTGGACTTTATGATGTTCATATGAAATATTCGATGTGGAAGTAATACAGCTGTGCAGCTTTCTTAGGACAGTTCACGGCCACTTGCAGAAGTGCATCTTTTCCTCCTCCGAGGTGATTACTGCGGTGCTGCACTGAACACCTGCCACGGGGAAAGATGTGAAGGCCTCTTGGGACATCCTCCTCCTAGTCCTGCAAGGGTGGTCCCTCTGTTCTGTGACAGAGCAGCCAAGGCTGCTCAAGCTTACATCAAATTGAGGTGATCTCGYGGCTAGAGATCAGTATAGTGCTGGTGAGGGGGGTGCGTGTCTCACCACACCTGCTGCTGCTGCCTCTGCCCCTCCCCTTCTTGCCCCATGGCCCTACAGATACCMAAGGATGGATGCGTGTCAAAGGACTTTCTCCTTTTCTATACAATGTCTGGCTTYATTCCAGCCCTTGCCCAAGAAACGATGTTTTTGAAGGTACCTCTGAGGTGCTTTTGCATCTCCCAGATTCTGGGTSTTGTTGGAAACCTAGGCAAAATCGAGCTGACTGAGGCACCTCTCTAAGTGTTGCCACCTTGCAGGAGAGCTAGCTTGCTACACCAAGCTCGCCGCATCTGGGAGTGCTCAATGGTAATCTCCAAATTACTCCTCRCATCTTTTGCTTGCTCCTTGACTTGCCAGTCACAAAGGTAAGTCCATGTACATGGAATTTATCCACTGGGGAGGCATTCTGTCTACCTTACAATCACACTGAAAGAGGGCGATGAGACAACAGTCAAGGAAAACACCAGACCCTGTTCGTCTCACTAGATGSAGGGGTCTGTATCTTGCTGAACGAAGCAAGGGCAACGGTTCACACAGAGCGTTCATTTTCTTCTAGGTTGACACTGTGACAGCGCTGTTACCAATGAGTTCTTGTCTGCTCCCTGTCACTCATCCAAAGACCTGACTGTCTCTAATCACAGCCTCACACACCATTATATAAGGTCCTTGGCTGTCTTTCTATTTACTTGAGCCCTGGACTCTCTCACTTTCAAATTTGAGTTCACACCCATCTTTCGTTTGTTTTACAAAGCCTTTGTTCTCTCAGCTGCCTTATTTCAAACCACAGTCTCAGCCTGACCCCACTTGCCTACTTGCTTCATCTCTTTCCCTTCTTCTTTCAGTYCAGATGATTCTTGACTCCTCTTTTGGAGGAAAGAGGAAAGTTACTGTCCCAAAAAACTCCACATTAAAGTGAATGGCACAAATGCCATTGAGGAAACAAAGCAYGTCTGGGTTCCCATCATTACGGACACTATCACTGCAAGCTCTGCATTAGCAATGGTCAAAACCTGCAGCAACATGTAGGAATGAGATTGCTCACAACTGCCAAAGCATTTTACAGGTGGATGCATTATGTCCAGGTATGTGATWGGCAATAGTATCAGATAAATCATCTGTTCAACTGAAGAAAATCAATTAAAATTAATCAAGTTCAGGTTACAATTCAGATCTAGTCATGTTCAATGATGCAAACTCTCTTATCCCCCCCATCAGTACCACCTCTCCCCCTTTTCTGTTTATTAAGTAAAACTCAAAATGCTCCTAGAAAAAAAAAATGTTTTTCCTATGAAAATGCCCATTTTATCCAGCAGGCAACAAAGATCTGAAGTACTGCCAAAGCAGGAGTGGTCACCTCATCTTTCTCAGGCTGCGTGTAGATGGTCACTCATCAGAACTGTAAATGGATGATGGARATAAAAGCATTTCTAGTCAGGCTGTAAGCTTAGTCCTGACCTTCACTCTTGTAAATACTTACAGAATAAATATGTCACCCCATAGAAACACATAATTTTGCACAGAMCCATGCTGCACTGATGTGTGGTGATGCTGTATTATCAATGATCACAATTTCCTGCATGCTTCACATTCATGCCTATGTGACCCTTAGCCATTTTATCCCCGCATGCTGGCACCATCCCTAATTCTACAACCTTATCTATTAGGACAAGCTGTCTTCTTTTAACAGGACAGCGTGRCATGCAACCTGGCTTATGGACACAATCTGGTCTTTGCTACTCTGACAAGGGAAGCAGCCAGAAATAGAGGCTAGTGGTCTAGTTGCACAAAAAGACRGGAAGGGAAGAACGCATTTTCATTTTCAGTGGTGCTGAGGGGAAAACACATTATTACATGGCTTCCTTCTGAACTCCGGGATTCAGAGAGTCCTGGCAAAAGATACAGCTACTCGAGGGCTGGGTCTGCGAGCCCCAGAAATCTGTCTTCCTACATTTCCTCAAACATGATGGTAAGTTCTGTGACACCCTCTTAGTCTGACTTACTGCAGTGTAACTGCTGTATGACAGATGAGCCGGAGAGGTTTTTGATCCAATCAGGTTTAGGGTAAGTTTGGGGGGTTGTTTTTGGAGGAAGGATTGAGCAAGGCATAAGTTGTGCAACGCTAACTAATCAGTTGGGCTACATCTGCCATAAAGGCCCATAGAGCCTATGGAGTATGCAATCATAACTGCATTCATGTGTAATATAGGTATAAAAGAAACAGCAGGAAGAAGGAGCAGCAGTGAGGAGTATAAATTTATTAATTTTGAGTACAGCATTTATGTTTGCTATCGTAATTGGCCTATTATACTGATTTTCTTAGAAGTGAATTAGCGATCCCAGTAGAGAATACAATTTGGAGAGTCCTTGAATTAGAAGAAATTAAATCAAAGACAGACTAGCATATCTTCTATTAAATAACTGTGGCAGAAATTGTGTTGCAGACATACAGAACAAATGCTGACAAATTACCAGAACTGAGTGCTATTCACTCATGAATTTCAAGAGAAAGAATGGAATTACTTATGGCACTGTATAATTCACWTAAACTTCCATTGGTGCCTGATGTCTGGAGGGTAGCAAGCATGGTGCCATTCTTTAAAACAGTTTCCACAAGGGTATCTAAGGAACAGTGGTCTGGTAAATTTGAYATTCATACTAGGCAAATTAATAGACAATATAACAAAGAATTGAATGAATGAATGCCTGATAAATGCAAAAAATTTCCTTGGGAAAAGTCAACACAGTTTCTGTGAAGAAAGGTTTTGCCTTTGAAAATTAATTTCTTTGAAGGGCTAAACAAGCACAATGATAATGGTGACTCTATTTGGTTAGGTTAGATTTCCAGAAGGCTTTAGAGGGAACTGTACAATCATGGGATAAGAGGGAAGATCCTGGCATGCTTAAAAATGTGAAACAGAGGGCAGAGTCTCCRGACAACTGATAGAATGGAGAGAAGTCACTGTTGGATAGGGTCCGTCCTGAGACTTGTGCTATTCCACACTTTCATAAATGATCTGGCAGAGGGGCTGAGCRGTGAGGTTGCMAAATTTGCTGATGATATGAAGTTCTTCAGGGCAGTAAGGAAAAGGACTGACTGTAAAGAGTTGCAGAAAGACCTGACAAGACTGAGTGACAGCGCAATGAAAAGGCAGATAAAATTCTGTGTAGGTAAATGTAAAGTGATGRGTATGGGGAAAAATAATCCTAGCTTCACTGTGATAGGCACTGAGTTGGCCCTTGTTGATCAGGAATGAGACTATGGGATTATGATAGATATCTCCATCAAAAATCATCTCAGCGGTCAGTAGCAGTCTAAATAGCAAATCAAATGTAAGGCTCTGCCAGGAGCTTGAGTACCATCTGCAGGCCTGGTACCCCATCTTCAGACTATAACTGGAAAATGTTTGGAGGAGGCAAGGAGGATGATCAGTGTAAGCAACAGCTCTGTTTAAGGAGAGRCTGAGTGGGCTGGCACTTTTCCACCTGGAAAAGGGACCAAAAAAATGGGTGGTGGGGAAAGTATGACAGAGGTCTAATTATGAATGGCATRGAGACCTTGAGTAGGGATTAAGAGTTACCTGTTTCTTCTGGGGTAACTAGACATGGAGCAATCAAATGAGGCTGTTGGGATTTGGGTTCAAAACACAAAGAAGGAGGTGGTCCTTCATGCAAAGAGAAGCAGAACTGGGGAGCTCATTGACAAAGGATGGTGAGGAGGCAAGAAATTTACATGGAAATAAGGGGACACCTGATAAGCACTAGTAAAAGAGATTGATTGCAGATTAATAAATAAACAAAACACATCAGGTTCAGTAGACCCCAAGAGATAGAAATGGTTAAAAGATGGGGAAGTGTCATAATATTTGTTCTGTTCTTATTTTTCTTTAGGTGTCTGCTTGTGGTCATTCTTCAGACTTGCTAATATTCATGCAGAAGACTGGCAGAAACAGAAAACCTATTTCTAGACCAAAATCAGATCAGCTTCAATGATATTAAATGGAGTTATATAGCTTTGACCCTTTGAAGAGATTTAGATCTGACCTTACCCAAGCTCTGATGGAGTCAGATAACTGTTTTCCAATCTTTTTTGATTTGCAGATCTTCTAAATATTGTTGGTGGAGATGAGAATAGCAGTACAGTAAATACCAACTTACTGACAACCGGCTATTTTTTCTTAGCGACCTTTATGGACTCCTTAAAACTTGCCCACAGACCCTGTCGTGGTTTAACCCCAGCCAGCAACTAAGCACCACGCAGCCGCTGGATCACCACCCCCTCTGGTAGGGTGGGGGAKRGAATCRGGAGGGCACGYGAAGAAAAACCCRCGGGTTGAGATAAAAACAGTTTAATAATGGAAATAAAACAAAGTAGAACAGCGATAACAACAATGATAACAACAACAWTAACAGAATATACAAAGYAGGCGAGGCACAATGCAACGGCTCACCCCCCACGTGTTCCCAACGAACTGCGCAAGACGAACCCCCCAGAGCCTCCCCGCCCCCCAGTTTTTATACTGAGCATGATGTCACATGGTATGGAATACCCCATTGGTCAGCTGGGTCAACCGSCCCRGCTATGCTCCCCYSCAGCTCCCCCTGCACCTGGCAGAGCATGGGAGGCTGAAAAGTCCTGGYGCAAGCACCACCCAGCAACAACYAAAGCATCAATGGGCCATCAACGTTCCTTTCATTACCAAACCGAAACACAGCACCCCCTCCAGCTACTGGGAAGAAAGTTAACTCTGTCCCAGCCGGAATCAGGACAGACCCTTAAAGAGTCTTGAACAATAGTTTGATGGACACTAGCTGCACTGTGTAGAGTTTCTCCTTACTTTTCAAATTTATTGTAAGCAGCAGACATCCATTCCTGGGAAACTAGCAAGTCAGTAGACACAACAGTGAGAGTCTGAAGTTCATGAAGAAGGGAGATGAGAAGTGCCCACCRGAGAAAGATGGGAGCTCTACATCTATTTGTCTTTGTGACTTGGTCAAATTTGTCTTCATTAATTACCATGTCCAAAGAAGTGGTGATGTTCTKGGTGACACCATCAGGTAACACAAGGTCCGTATAGCACACTCTTGCTCTTTTGAAAGGGAAGAAATCATATGCCATCCCCCAGACCAATCTGAGCCAGTGTGACTGCTGTGTTTGCCTCTGAATGAAGCAGACAATCTGCCTGTGTATTGATTTAGTGCACATTAATAGCTCCTAATAGCCCAGGCCATTTCCTGAGTAGCAATTTGCATACTCATAGGGGAATAATTTCCTTGTTTATTAACAGAAAAATTCACCCTTTACAATATGTTTTGATGCTGACCAGAAAACGAMCATTTCAAGCCACTTTGTAATAGTCAGAGATGCATCATGTAACCACGGTCTCTGTTACGCTTGCAGTCAACAAGCCTGGAGTGGACTGTGAGCCCAGCCTGGTGTCCTTAGGGTCAGCAAATTCAGCAAGTCCTGTGGGAGAAGCAAATGCTCATGTAAGACTTGTTTTGCTGTGATCACTTGATCTTTCTCTCTTGGCATGCAATTGTGAGGGTGAAGAACAGCAGGACCCCTCCCTCAGTGGTTTGTAGGAAGCAGCTTGGGGATAGTGAGAATCCAAACCTAAGTGCTCGGTAGAGCAAAATATGCCTTTACATTTGCACCTAAAAGTTTTTTGGGAGCTGGAGGTGTCTGTGGAGGCTTGGCGTGCACGTGTGTCTGTCAAGCAGGGGCTGAAGGTAGCATAGAGACATYCCTGGGCTGGGAGAGGTTTAGTGATGATCTGAGAAAGGTGTTAAGGAGGTACTGTGTTTCAGAAAGTCACCTCCTTTCTTRAACTTCTTCACTATATAGGGATGTGTAGTTCTTCTGTAGTAGCTTCTTCCAAATCAACCGGGTACTGGTTACCTCCTGCAGCTGCTCGCTTTCTGTCTTCTGATTACTCTGTACACCCAATATAGTCCTTCTGTTGCTTTATATGTCCATGTGGGAATCAAACCTGGGCATGACATAAGGAGGGAAGAAAGCATTTAGCACTTTCGTCCATACCACGCACTCCTGATGGTGACCAAGATGGGAGCACTGCAATTGCAAACTGGAGGCACCACCAAGTGGCAGAGGTGCAAATACACTGCGGTGTCTTTAGCGTGGGGCCCAGCTCTCTGCTACCCTGMGAGGACCTGCTTCGTACCGTGTAGTCCTACTATGATTCAGCCTCTGCACCTGCCTCTGGAGTTGCTTCTGGTGTGGTGCCTGGTCTCCTCACTGTGACAGCGGGGAGGAGAAGGGGTCGCGGGGCTTACCCTTCCCGCTATCTTACAGAACTCCCTTTCTCCCAGCAGAGAGCCAGAACATACATCGGGAGTCACCGGATCTCTGCATGCCCTGGCCAGGGAAACAGTGTCCCTTGAGAGCAATGTGGATCTCAGGCTGCAGGGATAGGTGGGGTGAAGGGCAAAGTCTCAGTGACACCTTGCACTATGGGCGRAGTCTCCAGAAGTAGGGATGAGTTTCCCTGGTCTTTGGGGAATGGCCTCACCCATGAGGTGAGACTAGCAAGGAGCTGGGGATTGGTGATGGGGTAGAGAGAGGGAGAGAGGGARTTATCACTGCTGATGATTGGTGCTGTGATGCTGTTTGGTATCAGTGTTGTGAAAGATCCAGACTGCATCATCCATGGCCATAGCTCATACAGATGAGAGTGAGATGCACTATGGCCCTTACATGTGGAGTCAGATGTCTCAGAGCTCCTTTCTTGGAGTATACAGGGRGAGGGGTGTATTGGATTCCAGTCATACTAAACTACTCGGTCTGGTCTAGTTTAAATGCCGACAGGATGGAGAGGGGACTCTGCAGCAGGAAGAAATACAGACGTGAGAAGGAAAAAGATAATATACACCCGCTGATTCTGCTTGTGCCTGCACTGGTGTGTGCGGCTGGGGTAGCACTGCAGTAATGTTAGCAAGAGCAGTGTGACTGCATTTGAAAGGGAAGGGGGCAAGCTGATGTCTTCTTACCTTTTCTTGGCTGCATCTGCTGTGGCCTGTCTTGGTTTAATTTTTTTTTTTGCAGTTTTGATTCCTGTTTAGTTCCTTTTCCCTGGAAAATGTGACTGCATCAGGAAACCTTTCACTTCTCTGAAGCAGCATTAGTGACTGTTCAAGGCACAACGCAGCAGAGGTTCATCTTCAGGGCTGGGTGCACCGTGGTCATCTGCTCCGCATTCTTCCCAATGAGGGAAGAGGATACACTTTAATGGTGTAATGTACAGCACTTGGAGTGACTTTAAAGGTGGATTCTGAGGCTTGTTTCCACAAGATGCTTAGGTGACATCTGTGCTAATAAATTAAATTGACTAGTCTGGGATACTGGGACAAACTCACCGCAGAGGTCTCTGATGTGGATTTTGCCTATGAAAACTAATACTCTCCCTAATCATTTGAGGAGCTGTTCTGGGAGTCTGGGAGTCAGATCACCCCCAAATAAACAGTTTGCATGAGACCGGAGTGTTTTKGCAGACTTTAGGCCTCATACCTTCCCAACATAAACCATGTTATTGATTGTGATGCTCCAGGATGAGATTTATGCCAACCAGCTGAAATATAATGGCTCTTGCAGCTTCATAAAACTCAATGAGAACTTCTTGCAGTGAATTCAGATCTTTCGGGCTTACTGGTTTGAACTTTATTTAACAGAAATCTCTAGAGAAGCATGCTTTCCAAGGAAAATCCACATTTTGAAAGAAAGGCTGAAGATCTGATCAGCTGCTCTTCCCTGGGTTCTCTAGAAGTGTACAACTAGCTTGCAAGGGAAATGGCTGGTGTGACATCTTGTATTGGGTTTGCGCGGCAAGGTTTTGGTAGGAGGGAGGCTACAGGGGTGGATTCTGTGAGAAGCTGCTAGAAGCTTCCCCCATGTCCAATAGAGCCAATGCCAGCTGGCTCCAAGATGGACCCATCGCTGGCCAAAGCTGAGCCCATCAGCGACGGTGGTAGCGGCTCTGGGATAACATATTTAAGAAGGGGAAAAAACTGCTGTGCAACAGCAGCCCAGAGAGAGGAGTGAGAATATGTGAGAGAAACAGCCCTGCAGACCCCAAGGTCAGTGAAGAAGGAGGGGGAGGAGGTGCTCCAGGCGCCAGAGCAGAGATTCTCCAGCATTCCATGGAGAAGACCATGGTGAGGCAGGCTGTGCCCCTGCAGCCCATGGAGGTCAATGGTGGAGCAGATCTCCACCTGAAGCCCATGGAGGACCCCACCCCGGAGCAGGTGGATGCCCGAAGGAGGCTGTGACCCCGTGGGAAGCCYGTGCTGGAGCAGGCTGGTGGCAGGAYCTGTGGACCCATGGAGAGAGGAGCCCACGCTGGAGCAGGTTTGCTGGCAGGACTTGTGACCCCGTGGGGGAMMCACGCTGGAGCAGTCTGYTCCTGAAGGACTGCACCCCRTGGAAGGGACCCACGCTGGAGCAGCTTGTGAAGAACTGAGAAGACTCGTGTTGGAGAAGTTCGTGGAGAACTGTCTCCCATGGGAGAGACACCACGCTGGAGCAGGGGAAGAGTGTGAGGAGGAAGGAGTGTCAGAGACAACATGTGATGAACTGACCGCAACCCCCAGTGACACTTCTAGGGGGGAGGAGTTAGAGAAATCAGGAGTGAAGTTGACCCTGGGAAGAAGGTAGGCGTGGGGGGAAGGTGTTTTTAAGATTTAGCTTTATTTCTCATTATCCTACTCTGATTTGATTGGTGATAAATTAAACTAATTTCCCCAAGTCGAGCCTGTTTTGCCTGTGATGGTAATTGGTGAGTGATCTCTCCCTGTCCTTAGCTCGACCCACAAGCCTTTTGTTATATTTTCCTCCCCTCCCCGTCCAGCTGAGCAGGGGGAGTGATAGAGCGGCTTGGTGGGCACCTAGTCAAGGTCAACTCACCACACATCTGTGGCATTAGATATTTCTCAGGCAAGTCCCAGCTTCTGAGTGAGTGTCCTTCATATTTCTGAGTGAGCTGCAGGAAGGACCACTTCAGGAGCTGCTGTTTTGCGTTGCTTATCTGCTCTTCTTCTGAATCTTCCTGAAGTCAGAGGCCTGAAGAAGTTTGCAAGGGAGTGAATAGCTTGCCTTACATCTGCTGTACCGTGCTGTTGTTGGGACATCAGAGGAGTCCCTGAAACTTCTCGGCAAAAGCGGCCACAGTGAGGTGAGCAGCACAGGTACATATCCAACACTGAGGAACCTTCCCCGGAGGTTAGCTGTTATGCTGGCAGCACCCTCCATTGGTACCACTGATTTGACTTGTCTTTGGAGAATAGCTTGGCACAATTCTGATTGATGCCAGAAACTTCTGCTCAAGTTTTTAGTAAAACTGCAATTCTGAACCCCGCCTCCAGCTTGCCTGCTCCACTCTAGTGTCCAAATTTTGGAGCCTACTCTCTTTAGTCTGCTGTGGAGTGAGCTAAGATAGCCCCAAACCCCTTTGTCCATCCCTTCCCCTCTAGGCACCCTGTAAGGAGCAAGCTCACCCACGTCAGCTGTTGCGTAGTGCTTCATTTTTCTCTCATCCCTTATATTACATTATATCCCTTGAGCTTTCTCCCTTTTGAATGGCCCCTGCCTTTTCCATCRCACACCTTTATTTCTCTCCGCTCTGGCTTGGCTGGGATGAACCCATCGCTCCAGGAGAGGGCGCAGGATGCATTCAGAGAGGAGCTGGACAAAGTTTGAATGCCCGATTATTTTTTTGATTCTTCTTTTTTTCTTTTCGTCTTTTCCTCTGCAGTGCTATTTCAGGTGTGTAAATATTTATCCCTACAGACTCTGCCTCTAGGACACTCTCTATATTTTTCTCTCTCCCTTTTTTAGCACACTCTAAGTAGCTGTTTGCCTTTTTTTTTTTTTTCTATTTTGCTGCTATTCATGAATTAGGCAGTGTCTACGGAGCTGCTCATGCATCTGTCTTTATGGGGCACAGCTCTTTTAAAACTCCCCAAGCAGGACAAGTAAGTTGACATAACAGTGTTGGTGGCTTTAGGTTTGGGCTGTATTCACTTCTCCTTTACTAACTACATTTCAGTGGTAAAAGGTAGGTCCTTTGCCTCACTAGTGTGGGGTGTCAAGCCATCGCTGATGGAAATGCGGGGTGTCTGCCTGCTGAGGCTATCCTTTCAGGGTAACTTGTGGATTTAGAGGACAGGAAAGGTGCAAGGGTGACAGTGGGCGAAAAGCTAGGTGCATTACAGGGGTGCTATGCCAGTAGGTTGAGCTTCCACTGTTCCCTTCCCTTTTCTAATTACATTACCTTACATGATCATAGCAATCCTTTCTGGCTTTAAAATTGATGGCAGATGTATCCCCCAGATAATGAGTCTCATAAAAAATTATATGAAATCTCCCACTGAATTTGATAGTAGGGGGACTATTCCAATTTAAAGGTTATAGGATGACACAAAAAAGCTGAAGAAAGGTTATCCTCTTCCACTCAGCCTCTGGAACCTGGGTAATTATAGAGCTGACCTTGCCAACACTAAAGCACGTGCTTTTGGAAGGCTGAAAGGAAGCTCTCTATGGACAAGGAAATGCAGGAGTGTTCCCCACATGTGAAGTGGGCAGAGCTGGGGCCGCGCTGCGGAGGGCTGAGAACTGTCCCACCAAGATTTGTCACCAAGCTCCTACTCATGGCAGAACGGTGGCATTTAAAGTTTCTCCGAAAAAGAGAAATCCTTTTTTCAAACCGGAAATATTCTGTCATATTGCACTTTAGAATTTTTAAATTATTTTTACTATTAATCATGTTGGAATGTATTAACGTGAAATAACTACAGTACTGTAATACTGTCAACCCTTTTTCATTATTAAATATGATGTCATCTTATAGATAGATCTGTAGCCTAGAGATTTTGCAGCAGGTGCTCTTCTGCTTCTTTGACACTGAAGTCTGAACTCCTCTTAGCTGTTGAGGATGGCTCCATGGACCAAAGCCCTGCTCTGACATCAGCCACTGTGGTGGATCTATATCTTTTCTCTAGGGCAGTGGCAGCGGATACCTTTGTTATGGTATTTGACAAGTCTTTGGTCCCACGGTCACATAGCTGTTTGAAGACATTCTTGCTAAAAGCCACAAACACGTGTGGCCCAGGTTTATATTCAGCAAGAGAGCACAGAATAACCAGACCCTTTGTGTCTTAACGTACCTGGTGCCAAGAGAGACTCTTTTTCTTTTCCTGTGGCTGCCACAAATGAAGTTAGTCAGAATTTGGTACTGTGGCCCATTGCTGGGGATGCTGGGGACCACAGCAAAGCAGATAATGAATAGTCAGGGAAGGATGTGTGCTAACATGGGGAGGGTGTGAGCTGTTACAGAGATCCATATTTTAGCGACTGAAATTCTATTTAGTGCCACTAGGGGATACCCAAACTGTTGCTAGCTTGTAAGAAACAGCTCCTTAACCTCAGCTTCCTTGGAAATCGATTGCTAGGAGGACGAAATGTATTTGGAGGGAATAGAAGGAATAGATACTTAGGCACATCTAAAATCTTTCCTTCAGGTTACGGTAGGAGTTCAGTGAATAGGATCACGTGCATACAAATTGAAGCAGTGAGTAACAGCAAACTGAGCTGATGAGCTCCCTGTATCTAAAAGCTGTAGCTCTCTCAGTGTCAGAAAGTGGCTGGTACCTTTGAGATAGGACCGATGTCTCCCTGGTGGAGCTGCCAAATCCTATTGTGAGAGGCTGGAAAAGCTAAAAGTGGTGTAGGAGAGAGAAGGACGCATCTAGAGGCTTAGTGAAGGGGCTGGTGGGACATTTCTAGATTTTCTGCTGGCTGGATAGCTGGGATCTGGTGCAAGCCAGGTAAGTGGACTTGATTCCAGTTACCATTGCTTGTAGAGTCAGAGGGATCAGAACAAGCCCACAAAACTCACTGAATAGCTCACTTCTGAGGTGTGCTGGGGATGTCTAATAGCAATGGTGACCTCATGTGGTGATCCAGGGATTGTTTTACTCCTCCAGAAAAAGTAAACAGTTTCAGACAGGGAAGAGCCTAATGAAGTTATGAAATTCTGAAGGAACTAACAAGAAATAGCTACCGTTTTACTCCAAAAGTCATGCCAAGTAGGGATCAAAGTGTTTTCTTACCTTGGCCAAACTAGGCTACACCAAATGCACCAGAAGTGCTGCTGCTGAATCTGAGTCTCACCACAAATCCTTGTATTGGAGTGGATGCGGGAAACAAATTCCTCTCTGACCTCTAGTAACATTCCCTGTTGGGTAGTGTCTCAGTTCTACCAGGAGGACTGTGATGAGGACGGTTATCCTGTTATTGTTAGTGTCTGAAACATTTGGGGATGGTTAAGCTGACAAAGGCTGTTAATGTGGCAATTAGAGCAACACAAAGTTCTTTGCTATTAACCAAAGAATTTTTGTAAGGGCACATGAAACATCTTCTCTTAAGATGAAGAGCTTTGTGTTGGTAAAGTTACTCTTCAGTGGTCTCATCCAACACATGCAGGGCTTATGCCCAGGATTCATTCTTGGGCTGTCTTTTCAGTCTGTGCCTTCCCTTTAAAGACTGCAGTGGTGTGAATGGGATATGGGCCAGAAAAAAAGTCTCCAAACAATTTCCTCTAGGGACTGGAGATAACTTCTTTCACAGGGGCTAKTCAGGGATGCAGCTGGAGGATTCCATGGTGAAAGGCTGTGCACTGGGATGGATAATAAGTTAACATAACCCTCCTTCCCAACCAAGGTCAGGCAGAGGCTCCTTTTCCCTTGGTCCTGCTGACATGGATTTCCTGAGTGATTCCTTATCTGTTTCTCAGTGTCATCRTACCTGCCCACCCGAATATCATCTGTATGCTGCTGGCATGAGGACTTGTTTCTGCTCTTCCAAGGGCTGTATATCAATGTTGAATAATGCAGCCAGAAGTCTCTAAAGCTCATGTACTGCAAGTCATTAAACTGGACTGACTTTGTCTCCATGCATGGTGAACAAGCTGTTCTTTTTAAAACAGTGATTTATTGTCTTAGATTGTAGTAAATRCTGCCCTATAGAACAGGAGTAACTCCAGTTTGCAGTGAGACAGTTTGTTTTAAGGTATTTGAAGACACTTCAATTGCTCTCTTGGTTAAATTATGTTCATTTCTCCTCACTGCCTTCTTCATCTCAAAGCAGGATATAACATATCTGAACAGTTTTTTCTAGCCAATTGTGGTGCTTTTTCACCCACAGGAAGYTTCTCCAGCTATGCCTTTGTAATCTTCAAAATTTCTTCCATCTTTTCCTCTTCTTCCCCACCTGTTTGATCTTCTCCTTTTGTCTTAAAAACTGTGCCAGATGCTTCGTCGAGTTCTTTCAAATGCACACTCCCCTTTCATTCTGCTGATTGCTTGTGGCAGAGCGAAAGATCATTTTTTTAATTTGTCCAAGGGCCTTTGTGGTAAGTTAGCCCTCCCAGAATAGAAGGGATAACTGTAATGCCATTTGTGGCTATGGCTGTTGGAGGCTGAAAACCCTTTATCTTGCTCACTGTTTGTAAAGTCCTTAGGGTCGTGGACTTTTGCAGAGCACCTAACATTAACACTCAGTTTTTGCAGCATTGGGAAAATATCTGAAGACTGAGATACCTGTGGTGGGGGGGRAGCAAAGAATGGACAAGTGACTCTTCTTACCAACCTTCTTATGGTTTGGGATTTCATCTGCAAAAAGCCATACCAGGCTTCAGAACTCAGCMAAACTGCATTTCTATAGGTTTTCCCATTATTTTCCATTGTTTCCCCCTTGGTTACATGCCATTTTTAAGCATAATGAGGTTTCCAGGAAATAATTCAGCTCACACGTTTTATGTTCCTTTTTTGCATCTATGCATTCAGCTTGATTTTGAAGATCCGTGAGAGAAGGCCTAACACGGTCTGAAAGGTTAATCTTCTCTCTGGCATCCAAGAGTGTCAGTCCACTGCGCTTGCTGGGAATATCATCCTCGTGGCTGGAAGCTCGGCAGAATGGAGAGCTCCTTTGCTATCGGCAYCTATTAGCGGGCAGGGAAACGGTGGGCTGGAGCTCTGTGGGGAACCGCAGGTGCCTGTGGACCTGCTGGAGAAGGATCACTCTGTTGCAAGGTGAAACAAGTGACCAGTGAAATGCTTAAATGGTTTTCAGCTTTAAGAGTTTGGGGCATTTTTGTTGAAATGAAGTTACGTTGGAGACAGTAAGTCTCAAGAGGGGAGGCAGGTAAATGGCACCGAATGTGCTCAGGAGGTGAGGTCACCCTGCTCTTGCCCACAGTCTGCAGGGTTAGGTAGTACAGATGAAGAAAAGAACTGGTGTTTCCCCTGGGAGCGCTTGCTCCGGGCTTGGTGAAGCTTTCTGTTCCTCTGTAGCGTTTCTCCCAGGAGCAATGAGAGCTGGAGCAGCGTCGAGGTTTATGTAGCCCTGCAGAGGAGAAACCTGTAAGGGAGGACTCTGCCTGGATCTGCTGCTCAGAGTCCGCCCACGCTGCAAGGAGGGCACCGATGATCGCGGGAGGCAGGGAGACCGCATGGCACTGCCCTTCCGTGGCTCCAGAGGTAATGCGATTTTCTTGTGGTTCTGGGCAAAAAAATCAAAACTAGGGTAATTGAAGTTCAAGAAAGGAAACCCTAGACAAACAAACCTGCTTTCTTTTGCATCAGACAGAGTCTGGCAAGGAGGGTCACAGGAATAAAATAATCCCATGAAGGAACTGCTGTCCCACCTTCAGGAGCCACCATTAGGAGACCCGGTGACCTGGAGTGGCACACACGTGAGGCTCAGCTTCTGCTGAATCCACTCCTTGGTAAATATCGCACTGTGTTTGAGAAAGGACAAGTACATTTAGGTAAGTGCTCAAGTAAACAAAACATCTACAGTGAGCAGTTGTTTGTAAAGCAGCTGCCAAAAGCACAGGCACAACCTCATTTGGCTGAATTTTGGGGCCACCTTAAAGGAAGATAATTCCCTTGAGGCTCATAACTATTCTCCAAGGTGACAGAGTGGCTTTTCTGGGGGTGTCCGACCTCTCCTGTACTAGTGGCTTGCCTTTCTCTTGCACTTCTGCCAAGAAGTCAGGCTAGGTTTTTCCTCCCCTGCAACTCTCCAAGTGACAGATGGATCAGGTTATTTCTAACAAGGGACCATGGCCATTTTAAACGGCTCCCCCTTTCCATTGGTGTCTTCTCAACTAGTGATGACGATGAAATCTGGCCAGGGGTAATCTGTGGGCAAATCGCAGATTTGACAGATGTGCCAGGATTTTAACCTGTGGGAGTCCACAGTCCGCACGTCTGTCTGCGCTGACTGCTCCCTGCTCCGGTATATCCCACCGACTTCAGCTGTTGAGCCCTTTCCATACTGTTTGTTGGCTGGTGCCAAGGTAAAGTAGGTCAGCTAACTTGGAGACCATCTCTGGGTAGCCTCCAGCAAGGTTACCGGTGTGGTTTTGGCCACCGGAGGGCTCCGGTTTTATTTCACAAAGGTGACAGAATGATACTAAAAATTACCATTGTAGTGGGCCAAAAGGGGGGTCTAAAATCCTGCAGAAGGCTCACGCCATATCCTAATGCTTGGGAATGCAAATTGAAAATGGGATGTCTAGCTTCCTGCATCASGAAGAATCAAGAATCTGGGACACTTGCTTAAAATTATTTAGGTTATTACAAYGATTTTCTCAGCCTCTCGAGGTCTGTCTCTGTGCCAGTGCAGCAARGATGCGCTCATAAAATCCCTTTTTGTGTAAAGGGGAATTGGCACTGGAGAACAGAGGCAGGGGTGTGTGTAGAGGGAGAGGACCGTGGGAGAAGCAAAGATAGATCCATGCCACTTCTGTGAGATGCTTTTATCAAGGGCTGGGCAGGGGTAGGAAGGGAGGGAATCCCCACATTGCACCTGTTTGAATTTGTTAAAATTCTGCCTTTTTCTCTCTTCTCCCCTCATTGAGGGWCCGGTGCAGCACAGGAGGGAACCAGAGAGGAAGCTTTTATTCATCACAGAGCACTGCAATGAATTAATTGCGTGTCCTTGAAGGAACCCCACGTTTTGTGGCTGACCCTGAGCTTTAGTATCAGGAAAGTGCTTTTTTTTCTTCTTTTTTTCCCCCTCCCTCAGCTCTAGTCCTATTTTTAGAGCTTGACATTTTCTCAGGGGCTTCACAGTCTATTTTTAAAAGACTTTGCAGGCTGCCAAACCATTGTTTTTTTCTCTAGGGTGGTGTCAACGTGGTGCCTATAGTAAATGTGTTCAGCATTTGCAATAGGTATTGTTTTAAAGCAGAAAAACATTACTACTGCATGTGAAAAATGCTTTTGCAAATACAGGCCCACTGTGAAGTGCTTTATTTCCACAGAACATCCTTTTGCTTACCTCATGACTTTCCCCTTTTCTGAAACACCGTTGGTCTGACCGTCAGATTGCTCACTGCTGCATGAACCTGATCTGTACATTATTAGATCATCTAGAGTGCCTGTAAATCAGGTTTGGTCCAAGTCTTGCAGCATGTTTAATGTTTTTATAAAGCTCTTTTTCTTGCCTTTTATATTGGGAATGAGTTAAACAACCTAGCTCTGAAAGCAAGGTAAGGAAGAGTTTGAAGGGCTTAGAATATGAAAAGTAGTAGCAAATATTAGTAATAATCATCATGATATCATCAATTTTGATGGCATTTCTCAAAAGAATCCAGGATAATCACAGCTTATTTTTACCTGTGGGGAGGAAAAAAAAAAAAAAAGGAAAAAGTCAGGAACAGTTATGTAAAGATGTGGGAGCAGATGTACTGCTGGTGTAAGTTGGCACTGCTCCACCGATGTCAGCCTAGTTGATGTGGGGAACATTTGTCTGCAAGGGAAGCTGGTCTCAGATTTATCAGAGGTACATAGGCTACCATACATCAGCTTAACGCAGTATCTGCCCATGTCATGCTCTGATCCCCTCAAAAACRTGAGGGACAATGTCTATATTAAATCTCTTTCATGGATGCTTAAGCCAATGTCTCTTCTATACTGCCTGCTGGAGAYGACACTGCCCAAGAGGAGAATTGCTGCTCTTCAACCCATGTGCAGTCGTTCCTTGAGCTGTAATAGCTCAGCTGTGCCTTTGAGCACTGAGTTGACAGGCCACAGACACGTGCAGAGCACCTCCTCGATCAGCTTCTTGTGTGAATGCCATGGGAGGACTCAGGGAATGTCTCCATGGGAGGTGGTGAGCCACTCTTCTCCAGAATTGCAAGGGCATTTAGAAACCTAAACTTCCTTGTTTCAGGAATGTTTCAGTASGTACTATGGGTGCTGGGCAAGGAAATAATGCACAGTACACAAGAATGGCTCTGTTATTTGCACAGTCCCTGCTCTGARTCCTTTCCCTGAACCATGAAACATCCAGGAACTTCACAAGCTGGTGGTGTTCATTTCAATCATAAACCTCCAAGGGATTTCTCTGCCATGAATTTGTCCAGCTGCCTGCTGAACCCTTGTAAACAATTACCATCCACAACATCCTGCAGCAAGGAGTCCCACAACTCAGCTCTCCCATGTGGAGAGTCGCCTCCTCTTGTTTGAACCTGCCCCTTTATTTGTTGCCTCCTCACTCTTAACTTGACTTCACTGGATTTCTTGAAGGCTCTAAATTGCCTAGCATTCTGTTTCAGTTCACAAAAGGCCCATCTCGAGTTTACCAGGCGACCTGTGAACTTTTGTGAACCTAACCCGAGACTTGCGTTTGTAAGCAAACCAGAGGAGTTTTGCCTAGGTTTGCATTTCATTGCAGATGCCTTACACGCTTCTTATAATCTCACTGGGCAAAGAACGATCATTTGGAAGCCCCCGAGAAAACTGCCTGACTTCAAGTTATTTTGGCACCAGCCCTCTGCACCGTACCCCGAACTCTGAGAAGCCACCAATTCTGGTTCGTGCTCTTGGCAGCTGAGCCAGTTGGCCGGTTTTGAAGGTACAACTGCCATAGCAGATGGCTGTGAGGTTAGCAGGGAATTTATTCAGAGCTATGCATAAACCAGGCTGTCTGTCCTTAGAGGGAACGGCAATCAAGAGCACGCTCGCATACCCACCCGCATCTGCACACTAACAGCCCAGCGCTACGTGGTGACCCAGGAGTGGAGGAGACAGCCTGTCTGTCACACACCAACTCTTCTGTGCTGCTTTACCCCACAGTCTGTGCCAGCTCAGCGGGGCTGTTGACTCTGTCTGCACCCCTGAACAGTGGAGGTCTTTCATGAAGAGATGAACCTGCTCTGTTCATAGGGGAATAGGGMCGAAATGGTGCAGAGCCTCCATCTTGGGCGTACCCTTTTAGATACACTTCATGACCCGTGCCCAGTCAGCAGTCCTAGGTCGCTGTTGTATTTCCACTGCAAGCTGGGTATCAGCAGTTTCTGAAGTAGTGGTTCGTAGGAGGCTCAAAGTCTGATGGGAGTCAAAGGGTTGGGACAGGAGGGACAGGAATAATTCACTCTTTATTTTCCTGGGAAACAATACTACGTTAGACATTGGCGCTGCAGTGAAGATGGCTGAACAGAGAGAAAGCTGTAAACCCTCAAGAAATTTCCTCTAAAGTGTCTGTTTGTAAAAGCTAAGCATCTCCACCATGTGCTGAAGCAGATGTGAAGGACCCTTGGTCAGACCCTGCGAAGACTCAGCAAAGATATCAGCAGCAGGTAATGGGATTTGAGCTGCCAGCTCCTTGACTTCTTTCTCTGCCCCTAGAGTAACTGCATTAATTTTTATCTTTAAACATTCCTGCTACATGAAAAAAAACCCACAAATGGTACCAGATCGGAGTCATGCCAGCATATTTGTATGCTGGTGTATTTAGGAGTAAAGCTGTTGGAGTTCAGTAAGTATAAGGCAGCACTTGATAAGTGAAGTAGTGGCAGTAGTAGGCTATTTAGATAAGGGAAAGGGAGGTGTGGTATGCTGTCAGTAAGTACTTGGCACCTTGCAGTATTGGCCCCAAATGAGGTTGGCCCAGGCTGTTTTTAAGCCACTGGATTTCCTGCARGTTGAATTCCTTTCCTCAGACTTGGAGAACATATCAGTGTTATCTGCCCGATGGGAGGCAGATTTAGATAATGAAGTGTACTTTGCTGTGGATCTGTTCTTATCACTAAGAACCATTTGAAGACAGTACCTACTAAGTGATATGACTCATATATCACCTCTGTTTGTCCTTTCGACCTCAGGCTGTGGTTGCACAATTAGTGACCGCTGATACGGGATCAGTGCAATATTGGATCATCCAGCAGGACCAGCTGGGGCTGAAACAAGGTATGGATGTTTATCATGTTTCTGCTGGACTATTGATAGCACACATAGTAGTTGGTTACGGTAGTTGCAGGAAGAAGGATAGCACCTGCTCTGACATAAGGCTTGATGGGACGGAGTTAATCTCATACACTTTGGGGTGCATTCAAATGGGCATAGTGACTTTATACGCTTTTGCTATGTGGTTGTGCCACTTTTGCTTTAGCACCAGGAGTCTTAAAAACAAATTTGCAGTGTCACTACACAGGGTATATACTCTTCCTATGTACTATTCTTGTGCCTGTAGTATAGTGGGTGTGTATCAGAGATACATTTGAAGCATGGGTGGAAACCTTTGAGGCATCCCTTGATCTGTGATGCCCTGGAGTTTCTTGCTGGACCATGCATACATGCTAGCACTGGGGTGTGGGTTTAGGGCCATCCTTAAGAGATGGCACTCGCATAGCTGTTGCTCCCCAGCTCCCTAGTTGCTTTATTCCACAAAGAAATCATCCCTGTGAMCAGACCAGTGTTCTGCCCATTCAGTCCTGGTTTCCAGTCTCTCTTTGGCAGACATCTGCACATAACCCAGAAACTCACTTGCTCCCCTGAAGTACAGGAGAGAAGACTTCCTCTCAGTTTCTAACCAAGCTCTTTGTTCAGATCTGCGCGCAAACAAACCCCTGCTTGTCGGACTGCAGTTTCTGGGTTACTGCTCTGCAGAGCCCTTGCTGGTGTTCCAGGGGAATTGGTTAGCTTCTAGGTAATGGGTTACCTCTTTGATTCCAGCTGCTGGAGAGCGTGGAAAGAAGCTAAAAATACATTTCATCCGACACCTAATGTCACTTCTCCACGTGAGGCGTTTGTGCAGTTGCCGCAGGGATGTTAAGCCATTGCACAGGGGAGGGGACATAACCCTTATTTTTGTGAATAGAGGGGGAGGTGCCCATGAGAAAAATCCCTCTATGAAAAGGCTGTGGAGCCCGGTGCTTTGATGCCTGTGTTGAAAAAGCAWGCAGCTAAGTACTCACAGATTTAGACCAACCAATCGTGTGTGAATGCTATTTTTGGAAAGCACAGCACAGAAATATGGCACATGCATTACATGTGAATTGRGAAAGTGGAATCTATTTTTGGAGCCTGTTTGCATATGTGCTGAGTCAAGGTTTGCACACAGAGCAAGCCTGTACCTAACATCTCTTAAATCTGCTTTAGCAGGRTTGTTAGCTTTCAAGCAATTTGTGGGTCCCACAAAATCCTTTCTCCCTCTGATTTTACTAGCATCTCAGCATTGCAGGGAGATTAATTAGAAAAGCCAAAAAATTAATTGAGAAAGGGAGACATAAGAAAAGGGGAAAAAATTTATAGCTGAAGGGGGATGGGTTCTGCAAAAGTAATAGCTAGGTAAGTGCAGAAAGGCTAGAAAAGCATTAAAAAGTATGGAAAGGCAGGAATGGCTCTGAAAGAAGGTGGGAAATTTACACCTTATTCTATCTTTGCTAAAGCAAACCCATATATAGGGAGCAGCCCCTAGAGAAAACAGGAATCAGAGAAAGAAAGYGGAACAGCATTGCATGAATTACAGCCAACCCTGGCTTTGTGGGCAKGGACCAAAAGCCCCTAGGTTACTAGGACTGTCAGGCTGCACGGCAAAGGGATGCTAGCTGAGGATAAAAGACTGGCTGGCTGGTGTTGGTCTCAATGGACGGACTCTGTTCTGCAGGACACAGCCTTTTGCAGACTGCCTTCCAGAGCAGYGCTGCTGTCCTCACAAATGATGGGAACTAAAATAGACTTCCCTATACGGTCAGAGGTTTTGCCTAGCAAAGGATGCTTCATTATCAACCATTTCCAGGAGGCAAAGCCCTCAAATACTGGAGACAATTAGKCTGCTGCAGACTGCTGTTGTCCTTAGGGGGGACTTTAGGTCCTTGTCTTCTCCTGTCCTGCCATACCATTGACACCACTGTACACCAGTACTACAGTTTACCTTCTGCTGGTGGGAAGCAGCAGCATAAATGTGCGGAGGGGGTGGGAGTGGTGCTGATGGGGAGGCTCTGGCCACTCAGGTCTGGCACTAGAGAACCTTCTTGGTCCTGTGTGCATGGAAATGGGGTTGCAGGCATGGAGAACATGGTGCTAGCAAACCAGTAAGCACACCAGCCAGATAGAGGGGCTGGAACACGGCTGGGCAGAGGCCAGGGCAGGGCTATTCTTTAAGAGCAGTTAGTCATAGTCTGCAAATGGCAGGCTGCATTATCACTGCCACTGAGAGCTGGATAAAGCATGACATAGTGAGRCCGAGTGAGCACAGTATGCTGGAGCTGCCCCCCCAGTTGCCCTGCCTTACAGCAAGGTGAGCAGAAGGTGAGCTGGGACATGGCACAACCTGGGCTGAACTCTTTCTCTTTACCTGCCCATTCCTACTTCCCAGCAAGTCTCCTGACTTGGAGAGTAGCTGTGGTATGAAACCACAAAGCAACCCTACAGAGAGCTGCTCTGCTCTGGGGAGGTGCACGCGACGTACCTGCAGCTTGCTGGAGTTGTTCCCACAGTTCAGGAAAAGGTGGGCTGGCTTGTTTGGAAGGACCAAGATGGATTTCTGTTCAAATGAAAACCAGAAGGTGAGTGGAGCCAGGCAATATCCACAGCTTCCACTCACACAGCTCTGGGGGGAAGGGAAGGTGGTTTTATACTAGACAACATGGGAAGGACAGCTGGGGATTGGCTTGTTGGTRGATGTCCAGATGAGGTCCAGAGCAGAAACATCCTGTATCCTCCACATCAAAACCAGCCCTGCAGAGTTTGTAGTGATGTTTTAAAGCCTTTGTCCTGGTGAGGTTGGCTGCAGAGATTGACCCCAGTGCCATCTAGTGATCTAAAAGCATAAATAAATGGTATTCCAGCCAAATGACCATGCCACACTGCAGCAGATGCTCTGCACAGCTCAATCAGGAAAAGCAGAGAAGCAGCCCATGTTGATGAGGTAGATGTCCATTGACTAGACAGCAGTTTCCTGAAGGCGAAGTCTAGTGATGTGCAGAAGAATGGTTTGACATCAGACATGTGAACAGCTCAGCTGAGCCCTACAAAATCTGCASTGCTGCAGAATGTGCAGAGTTCTTGTGTTCCCAAAATGTGGGCAGCAAATGTAAACCCTTCTGTTGTAATCTACATGAAAGGTGGMAAGCTCTATCCATGAGCAGCAGGCATTAGGTTTTACCCATTCCCCCAAAAGCCTTCTGAGGTCACAGGTGKAGAAGGATCTGACTAACACCCTATTGTGTTTCCCTCTGACGGTACTAGGTCACCCTAGAGGCTGCCTTTCAGAGGTTGGCCRTGCTTTCTGAAGCCCATCAGTTGCAGTGCTGGTTCAGCTCTTGCGCAGCCGCTTAGCRCATGCACAGCGTATTGTCCGTAGGACTGTGGGTGGACATCGCATCAGCAAAGGGGAAAGACATTAGCCCTGTTTTCCTGCTCCCCTGACAGGAATGGCGCTGCCACCATGCATCCTCTTACAGGCTGCTGGGGTGGCATGAGGAGCTTCAGCAGTGTAAGGTGGAAGAGCCCTGGAGCATGGGCTACAGAGGAAAAGGGAGCAGCAGTACCCTGACACAGTTAGCATCCCTCTTGCGCTGATAATACCATGTCATGCAGCAGGATACAGTGAAGAGGTGGGATTCATGCTGGTCTCTGTAGGGGGGCACTGTTGACTCAATTTGTTTATTCAGTTGCTAGAGTCATAGATGTCAACATAGAGACGGATGTCAACAAAAGAACTGACACATACCTATAAACAGGGTAAGACACAGAATGAAGCATGCCTGGCAGACTCCCTCCCATGCATGCACTCCTGGTGTCTTTAATCCTGATAGAGCTAGACCCACGTGGTCCCCTCTGGGCCCTTCTCTGCCTAGGTACATGTGGTTAGGAAGAGTCTGTTAAAATGACATATACTCTGTTTTTCTTTTTGTAATCAGAGAAAATAAAAAGTAAAATCCACTCCATCAAAGAAAAAAAACATAGGTTTGAAATACACATGGGATTAGGGATCTCAAGCCCTAGTCTTGAAGGTGAGCTTGAGTTTAAAAGCAGAATGGCCTAAAACAAGAATAAAACATGCAAATGTTGATGACACTTCCAAATTTGGAAAGTGGATACCAGCCAAGCAAATGCAAACATAACAATGCCCACAAAACAAAACAAATCAGAATTCCCCTCCAATTTTCAGTGTATGCTAACAAAGACTTGAACACATATCCAAAATCTGTGGAAAATCATGCAGGTCTCCACTTTTAAGCAGTTCTACTAGAAAACCTTTTCTATTTTGAGACCATTTTGTTCTTCATATAACCAAACAGAGAACAGAAAGCAGCACTTTTCCAGATATTAGTTTGGTCTGTTTTCTAATTAAAACCACTTGGGTTCATAACCTTCCTTTCTGCAACCATAGATCCCCAGCTCTAGAGCCTAGGTTGACTCTAAATGTAACTTGGAACTGCTAGAAATCTGAGCGGTCATTTCATTCAATACTTGGCTCATGTCCGGGAACTTTGATGAACCTAACCTGAGATTCATGCATGTAATCAAATCTAAGCAGAGATCAGTTTTGCCTGGGTTTTCATTTCACGTAAGAAGGTGCCCACCTTCCTACCTGTCTTCACCTTGACCAGGCAGTGGAACGTCCGGCTATCTCCTTGCATATCATCAATCAGTAGCTTTTCAGGTTATATAGATAGCCTCCTTGTCCTGAAACTAGTAACCCACCCATTTGTGCTTCATTCTCATAAAACTTGCTTATTTTGGTTAGTGTTCCCTGCAGCTGACGTGGTCGGCTCTGTTCAAGGAATCACTTTCTGCCCAGATGGTAGCAAGCCTGACAAGGACTCTTTTCAGAGCTATGTACAAATCATGCCGTCTTCTCTTGGATGGATTAGAGTCAACAGCACCATAATTGCAAACCCACGCACCCACCTCTGCAAACTCGCATTTCAGGACTGTGCAGGAAAACAGAATGCCTGCCTGACCCACACAAGTCTGCTGTGCCAACAAACCTCATCGGCTGTGAGCAGAATTGGAGAGAATAGATTATTAGCTTAATTCACATAGCGTTTCTTGTTTGTAGCATCAGAGCGGCCGTTTTCCACTGGAGAAACTGAGGTACAGCAAATCAAATTGCTTTTTAGAGGTCAGGCATACATCCAGGAACAGAACATCGGACAGTGACTGCACTGTGTACAGAAGTGATGATCTTAGTGTTAATTCAGTGTCTTCTATATTGCTTCGCAAAAATAATGTGAAAGAATACTTGTGTTTGCATTCTCTTTACTCACAGATTGTCTTATCTGTCTGACTGCTTATGTCTGAAGAAGTATGCCACAATCTCAGGGGACTCTATGGTGCTCACAAATAGGTGATTATCAATAAATTGCTATTTAAAATCCTAGTTATGTTAGCTTGCATAGATCAGATAAATAAATTGCATAGTCTATTCTGTTTCTGGATTGCTGAATGTTTCAGACTCTTGCTGGTCTGGAAGAAATAGTCTCATCAATACATTTAAAATGGCCTTCCTTTGGATATTGTGAATGACTCACTTTGAATGTACTGCTGCTTTGAACTGTCTGAGCACTAGACTCTTTTTAAGCAATTAGTTAATTCACAAGGTATCAAACCAGAGCTTGACTGATAGCTCTCAGAAGCAACGGAGCTCTTTGGTATAGGATTTTTGTTTTCAAAGCAAATGCCATTCTTACTTGTGTTGATATCAGTGGTAAATGTGTCGCACTGGGCACCTCTCTCTTGTGAGGACGTAGTAAAATCCTCTGGTCCCTGACACACAGCATCTCTTCTAGAGCAAGAAGGTTTAAAATAAATAAGCAGTGAGCTTCCTAGGGTATCCCAGATGTGCCCGGGGACTTACAGGCATGGCTTGTGGCACTCTTCTGAAGCAGCAGCCGAAAGCCAAAGCAGGAACATCCTCGGCCATCTCAGGTGGCATCAGATGTCCATGATTAAGCAACCGAACTCATCCATGGAGATCCCGCTGATAGTCAGTGGAGCCAAGAGAGAGCTTCTGCTTGTCTGAAGCAGGCTTTGGCTGGTGGTCATCCCGGTCACTGGGCTCCAGGAGCCTGCACTGGCTGGATTTCCTCCGATTGCAGACCAAGCTTAAACAACCAGCCTGCACTATAGACACTGTCACAGGCATGGTCTTCATCTTGAGCTCAATCTCTCCCTAGCTGAGATGGCAAATGAGGTTGTGTAAATATAAGCCTGCCTCTGTTCTCATCGATAAGAGAAGAAAGAATGAAAAGAAGGARGAATGAGCTTCATAGACTGGTAGCAGTCTGGGGAAGATGTTTTGGAACATCACTGCTGGGCATCCCATGCAGGTTGAAAATACTAGTTGGTACTTTGGACAGATGTGCACCCAGAATTTCATGTATATAATAAAACCAGCTATAGCAGCCCTCTTTCAAGACTAGGGCTAAAATATACTCCGCATTGTGAATGTCTGTTGGCTGTGTGCAGTTTTACTCTGAGAATTATAAYCTAGCAAAAAGTATGTTGTCACGGTATGCACAGCATAAGTCACACAGTCTACCACTAGTGATGGTAGTAAAGTAGGCCATTTTGAGCACTACACTGGTTTTGCCTGCTGGGTTATTTTGTCGGCCGAATATGTGAATAATATATGAACAGTAGCTAAGCTCATTTTAACTTCTGGGAAGAGGCACAACTCTGTGATGCTGGTCTTAGTATTTGGGGTGGAAGTAGCTCCACTGAAGTGGATGAAAAGCCAGTGCTGTTTGAACCTGGTCCACAGCACACACGTATCTCCCTTTGGGTAATAGAACTGGTGACAACTTCCACTGTGTGGCACCTGTGTCTGCAGGTGGCCCATTAAATACTTCCGTGGTTAAGGGTGATAGAGCCGAGTTGTTGTATAGGCATGGATCAAGCAAAGAGCACTTGGAGCACATCAGGAGCATTGATGACTTCGTTAAGACTACGTGCATGTTTAAACAGCTGCTTGAGACCCCTGATGGATCAAGCTTTACTTATCTAATAAAGAGCCCTGAAGGTTGAGGTACATCTCTGAACATAACTTTATTTGGTTTAAGCCATCCATCACATTGAAATAATGCTGCTGTTGGGTAGGAGATATGACTATTTTTATGTCTATGTGTAATATTTTCCCCTCTCGCTGAAGTGCCTTTCTAAGTGATAAACGTGTAGGTTTCCTGCTTCCCCAGGTCTGAAGGAGCAGAGGAGGCTGGCTGGGTGCAGTGCCTTTTCCCTGTTTATACAAGCAGCACTGATGGAATGGTGGAAACGGCCAGGCTGTAAACTGGTAATGATCAGCCCGCAGATGCCCTTTGGCAAGAAGCACATCGGCAGGCTGATGCAGAACAGGAACTTCTCGTCTACACATCTCGCCATCTGCAYCGCAGTGGCACCGTCCTCCCATCTGTGTGCCCAAACTGGAATGCTGCCCCCGTGAGCGGCGTGCCCGGTTAACTCCTTGTAGCCTTCCCAGAATCCAAAGTCTTCTCACTATTCTGACGTTATCTTCCCCCCGCCCTGGGGAGAGCTGCTGTAATCTGGACCTGCATGACACCGTGYAACCATTTAATGCTAGAAAGATCAAGGAAATGAAGCAATAAATGRAAATGGAGGACTCATTCTATTTGGTAACCTGCTGAAGTTTCACTGTGAAATGTTTTGTGCATCTTGTTGGTCTCTACCTGAGGAAGAACCATTAGTTAAAACAAAAATAAGATTTTTTTTTCTTAGGTAGTGAAGGCAGGAATGAGTCATGGTCAGTTGTTGTAGTAAAATACGCAATCACCAGAGGATTAAACCGTGCCACAGACGATGACAAGGYCATCAGTCACAGGGCTCAGTTAAACACTACAGCCTCCATAGACTTAATCACAGCCAGGTATCATATTAAACATGGCTTGTCCCTCTCTGCAGTTACAGAAGTGATGATTATAATTGTTTCAGTGAAGATATCTTCATCAGGTAGTATGCTAATGCTGCAGTTTTCCTGGCAAAGGCTGATGTGATCCTCTAATGGTTTCACAATGAAACTGAAGCTACAGGGTGGAAAGGACCATGCAGCAGTATCTCCAGATGAAGCYGCACTTTGTCCAGCTGCTGATTTTTTTTTTCAAGTCTGCAGTGACAGAGAGGATTGCAAAGAATTCCACATGTGATACCTAATAGGTTAGCTGTACAGGAACTTCTAGAGGTTGGGCTCACSTCTCTGTTTGCTAGGTGGGAGTTCTGAAACCTGCCTGCTCTTAGACAAGCTGAAACACAGCACTATTTATCCCTTTCAGACAGGGACAGATCTAAAAMATTTGCAAACATCTGCTCTGAGGCAAGCATGGTGGCATCTGATCGTTCCCTCAGCAGAACTCTTCCCACTTCCTGCATCCGTCCTGCACCTGTATGACACTGGAAGGCAGCGGGACAGGCAAGTTGCCAGCTCATCCCTGACATGTTGGTGATTGTCTGTTAGGTCATCCAGTTGTTGCTGTCCCATTCTCAGAAGCACCCCAGSCTTAGCCTCTGCCCAGATGGGGCTTGCTAGATCCTTTTCCTCTCCTCATGACCCATCCATTATTATCTCTGTTCTTTTGTGGATTTGGGCCTGCCAAAGAAGTCTTTGCTCTTTACCTTTTTCTGCTTGTTTTTAATAATTTTTTTCCTCCTTGAAAAATAGATGGTTATTCTGCACTCCATGTCTAGCTGAAAAAAATGCTGTCTTCTTTTTCCCTTACACCTGCTTTTGAAGACCCGAAGCACTGCCAAAGCTCCAGTGTTCCCCAGTGTCCTTAAATGCAGTAAAGATGTTTTCTTCTTCAACACTTTCTATCCTTTCTGCTCTCCTCTGAAGAATGAAGGTGTCTTTCCAAATGTAAAACAAGCAGTTCCTTTTCTTTGTACTGGTGAGTGGTTTTGTATCAGGATTGCTCTCAGAGAGGGTTGCCAAAATCTTCAAAAAAGTGGCCCCACTTTCTGTTTCTGGAGGCTTACATCCTCCTTTTAGAAGCAGCGATTTTATATATCTTGCCCTTAGCTTGACAGTTTGTTGGAGAAAACAAGGCACTGGCTCCAACGAGTACCTTTGTCAGCACCCATTGTGCCAGGCACTAGCAATCTATATTTGCAACCAGCTTTCACAAAGCAATGACTGTTTCTTTCTCATGAGACTTCTGCTGCTACGTAGGTCTGAGAAACTCATGTACACAGCCCCCAAGCCCTTCATTTACCAGTACAGAGACCACTGGCAGGAGTGATGTGTGTGGACCTGCCGTGGTGGTCCTGCCTGCAGTGCAGATATTCTCTGCAGAGCAGAGCAGAGGTGATACAACCACCGTTTGGTGCAAGTGGTGTTTCTGTGTGCACGTCTTCACCTAGCCCTTTATCCCTCTTCAACTCAGCATCAGCTTAAGCTGACTATGTAGTAAGGGACTTTCTTGGTGTTTTTAGAAACTTTTTTTCTTGTTTTCTACTCCAGCTGCAAGGCTGAGATACTTCCTTATGGCAACAGTGTCTTTACCACTTTTTGGTGAATATATAGACCTTGATGCTCTGACCCTTCTTTCAGCTTCTTTCATGATCTAATTCCCACTCAGCATTAACASTCAGACAGAAATACTCTGAAGAACAGGAGGCAAACCTAAGTGTATGCTGCTTGCATTGGGCTCAAGGGCTCCCAGCACTTGAGTTGCTGGAAACATACAGTTTTTTGTAGACTGTTTTTTGCGTAGTGGGAGGGGGCATGTATTGTACTTTATTGCATGTTACTGTTTTAAGATACAATTTCAAATGATGAAAATTTTCAGTGTAAAACTTGGATTAAAATCCCAATTGTTCAACTGTTTTACTCTAGGTGCCTGGAAATGAATCAAAGGAGCAATGGAATTTGGGTCATCCTATGGATATGCCATTGTACCCAACAAATCTCAGCATATGCCCAAACATGATCTTGTCTAATTCTCCATTCGGTTTTGCAGAGACCGTAAGCAGAACGTGAAGGATGACTTTGACCCATTGTAGAGCAAATCCTGGTGAAGAAAAGTCGTTTCACTTTGAAGGGAGTAAAACTGATACTTTGCAAGGTAATTGTGAAAAACCTGTAGGAAGACAGGATAAGCCTAGTGAAATATGGGAGCAGCTCACAAAGTCCTTATGCACATACAGTTTAACAAGCCAGCACCTTTCTGAACTTTTTGTCTTCTCAGCTTAAGAAAACCTGCTTGAGGTTTCTTACACTGGTGRAGTTTTCTTCTCCACAGTGGGAGTTTGTTTACTGTTACACATTTGTAGAAGGTGTGAAAGAGCTTTTGTAGAAAAGATGCTGGTAGTGAGGTAATTAAAGGCAGGGTGATGAACATGACAGGCCTGCCATGCTAGCTGTCAGCACTGGATTCACGGCTGTACAGCGCTCCTGCTTCCTACACCTACGCTGAAGGCCTCCTGTCCCTAATGCTTCTGCTCCCCCACCCCTGAGAGTCACCCCTGCCYGTGTCCCAGCTCCCCGGGCTGAATAAGAAATGGGAAGCACAGCCTGAGATCCCTGCAGCCTTTCTGCTGTGCTTATCACTAGCCAGCTCCCTCCTTTGAGCCTGAGAAAAAGGGGTGAGGGTAGCTCTGCTGGCAGTTCCCATGCTCCTACATTTGTCATAGACCCAGAGGGGAGAGATACAGGGTTTATTTTACCTGGGGAGGTGGTAACTCCCCATCTTACTGTCTGCAAAATACTCGTYTTGCAGTGGAATTTGAAGGATTAGATTTGGGGGCTGGTGTAAGTGGCTGATGATGCTGGAGCTACCCCCAGGAGAACAGCAAGCAATGGACCCAGCTTGGTGAGGGGATCATGTTTGTCTGCTGTTGTGGTCTGAGGGTCTGATACTCTCTGCAGAGGGTGCTTGCAATGGGAAGCTAGCCCGCGTGTGTTATTTACCTCCTCTTCATGGTCTGGCAGACCAAAAAACCTTTGGGAGTGCACCAGGAGCGTGTATGTGCATTAGAGGACTAACCCATCTTCTTCAACTGGAACTAAATATTCCACAGGCAGCATCTGAACTCCTTGGGTGAAAGGCAAAAGACAAGGTCCTTTGCAACAGGTCCTAAGGCTAACTGGGACCTAGAATGAGAACGCAAGTAATGGTTGTCTCCGAAGAGTTATGACCTCCACAATCCCTCGCTGAACCTCTGCCTCCTGTGTTCTTCCCTGACTTCCACCCTGCTTCTGGGAGTTGGGTAGCCTTGCCTGTATCTCACCAGTCTTGCCAGCCGTTAGAGCYTGAGCTGATGGAAGCAGGGTTAGGAAAACATTACTTTTTGTTTCCTCAAAATTGAGTTCATGTCAGTTCTCAATGACCACCAACTACCCTGTACTTCAGAGCTTCTGTCAGTGTGTTAGCTGAATTGAACAGCTTCTGGTACTGCAGTCCCAGCCCTCACTACCCTGCACTAACCACAGCTGTCCTCTTGCTGGAGTCTCAGATTTTGGCCTTGGCCAGTGAAATTCAGTAACTCTAGAAGATCATTTTCCTGTTTTGTCTTCTGAGCTTGCACGGAAATGGTGTTGCTGATTACCCAATATTCCCTAGAAATTTGGTCGTACTGTTATTCTAGCCCCATAGTATTAAAATAGCTCCTCTTCTGCTCTGTGGGGAGCCATTTTGCCATAGTCCTATTCCAGTCCTGCCAAAATCCTAAAGCTCCCTTTGAAAAAATGCACAGCTTTCATTTCTAGTTTGCATTAGGGGTAATACCATGGAGTGAGGGAGGTGGGGAAGGGTGTTATTTGATGTTGGCAGGTGCCAGGGTCTTCCTCTTCCCTGCTCCACCGTTGGGGGGGTAGCACAGCTAGATGGTGCTCCATACACAGTGTGTACTACAGCCACTAGCTCATCCCGAGATTCGATGCAAAGATACGTGACCAGTTTAAATGCTGGGACATGCCCACAGAAACAATACAGCAGATTGTGATTACAATGGTCYTTGCATACATCAGGTCAGTCTGAACTGGAGATATATGTGTATGTGCATGTGCATGTGTATGTATGTGTATATATAKAKAGAGAGAGACATCCATGCACACACCCCTTTTTGTCTGCAAGCAGCTAATGTGACTGCCTATGCAGCACAACTGGATGTTATGAGCTGCTTTTGCTAGTGGCTGAATTCATGGCTTTGTTTTGACAGGTGTCATGCTGAAAGAAGGTCTACAYAGGACCTTGTGCTGGAAATTAATCAGTGCAGGTCTCAGATGCCAGACATTCAGACCCAAGTAGGCTTCTGGAAAAAGGGTAAGGTACAAAGAACCAGCTAGATGTGTTTTCCTTCCRTTTGAGAATCAGACAGCAGGGCAAGCTGCAGGAACCAGGACAATTCACATTCCTTTGGGAATCAGCTATATATGTATTTTGTCAGAATTTGAGAGTATATTGGGCAAGTAGCACAACTCCAGACTGCTGGGTACCCCATTGCCAATGATGCCAGAGGTTTCCCCTGCTGGAAATTTTTCTGCTTGTGCAATTAAAGAGTTATTGTCTTCTTCCCTTTGGAATTATGCATTTATGCCACTCATCACTGTGGCTTGTCCTGTCAGAAATGAGACCTATTTCTTTATCCCACTGAGAGTCCACTGCCAGAAATTTAATGAATATGCTCTTCCAGCTGAGGACGTCCCATGGATTTTTTTTTTCCCAGCAAGAAGAATCTTTGTGCTTCTTATTCTCAGTCATACAGTCAAATTCATGTGTATGTGTTTTTCTGCTTCACACTAAACTCTGTTTCCTAAACTTYGCTTTGCAACGGTGGTGTTATTACATCCTTTCACTCTAAGTTCTCCTGTGTTTGTTTTCTACATGATAGCCTTTCTTTCACTCTAATGTGTTTTAAGCAGCTTTATGATAAGGCAGTATAGCAGCTGTCAAGGGGTTAATGTTTTCCCTTCTGCAGCACGTAACAGAAGTCAGAGAACAAGAAGCCCAAAGGAGAACCTTTGTGTTCAGTACATAAACAAACAAAAAAAACAAATAGAGAAATAAGTAGCAGTGCAAGAATTTCAGCCAACTTTACTGTTCTCCAGGGCAGTTACAAATCAACTGGAAACATACAGGCAAACATTGTCATGCAGAGCATCCCTATTGGTGACAGATACGTTGAGCATTGGACCGGTCATTTACAAATCTTCCTTCATTTATGCTGCTTAGGGGGATTTGCTGAATTGATTTTAACTTCTTATTATTTTTTCTCTTGAAATACCTACCAGCAGTAATTCACAAATATCTTTCAATTCAGAGGCCAGTAAGAGAAGGTCTTTTACCATTGGACTTAGGGCGTCAAGGACTGCGTGGAGAAGTAGTAGCTTTTATTAGGCCAGCTGATAAAATTGGAAAACACAGGCAAGCTTTCTGTCACACAGTCCTTTCATCAAACTGAGTGCTGTGTTTATTATCGTGTTACTCCAATGTAATACTACTCTAAATCTACAGAAATCAATGGAGTTACATTAGCATAATATTAGGGTACCCCAGCAGTAAATCAGGCCATGAGTTGTTGTGGTTGATGAGCTGTGAAGCAGAGCTTTATTTCCTGCAAAGGTCAGGATGATGGATTGTGCATCAAATTTTACCTCCTCTGCTACGTCTTTATTTCTAAATGGCCTTTCACAAAACAGCAATATAGGGCATATCTTACCCTTCCACACAAGCTAGAGCTTTCTTGAATTGAGTCAAGATGACAAACGAGGTCCTTGATCCTCCTGGATTTGGCAAAAAGGCTGTGTCTGTTGTGGCAAACCCGCGTGTGTCTGGGAGCATTCCTGGGCGCCAGAATGTGACCGCCTGCACTAGCAAAGCCCTGCAAGCACCCAGGCATGAACTTGACCTGTCCTAACTAGCACTCTGGTTTGCATGCAGCCATCTCGTGTCGATGGACGTGATCATTTACAAGTGTAGATGCAGGTCCTTCCACGCCAGTTGGCATCTGTGCCCGAAAACACTGCTGGTTGGTCGAGTACAGTGCAGATGTAACCAAATTATCTGAGGACAAAAGTGTAGCGAAACAGTCAGAATCTCCTGTACCTCACCTACCCACAAGGATCAGCTCTGAAATTGGGGACGGGTTTTGTTCAATAACTCCTGTTCAACCTCTGCCATTTTAAAACTGTATGTTTTATAATGCAGTTGCCCCAGCTTGCTGGAGGAGGCATACACTACAAGCATAATGTCCACATGCAGGTCCACACTCTTTCATCCTGGGTGGACTGGGCATGAGTAAGGCTGAGCCATTGCTACCTACTCTACCAGCAAGTAGCCTACCTGATCTTGGCCCTTCTTTAGCACTGGGAAGATACTTTGAGCCAGAGCTGCCCCTCTGCTACAGCCACTGATCAGATGGGAAGTGTGTGGGTAATGGGTCTCCATACCTCCATACTCATGTCATTTCACTACCTCAGAGTGTAATTAGGCCTCTCTCCCAAGTGTCCCYGATGGATGTGCAACACATTCAGTTTTACACTCCTTACCAGGTAGTTAAAGAGGATTTCARCAACTAGGAAGATGAGACAGCAGTGCACATGGGTATATTGTCTTGATGGTGACAAGGAGATCTATAGACAAAACAAATAGGGGTAAAAAGAGAGTTCAGGGAGAAAGACGATGGCAAGGTGATAGATCACAGAGACAAACGTGAGCTCCAAGTTAGTGCAGGAAGCCGGTGGAGCTTGTACAATCTATTTGCTCTAAGGAGAATTTTATGGTTTGAAGGCATTTAGCTRGTGGAAGCTTTGAAGAAAAACAATGATGTTTACTGAAGTCAGGCAGCCAGAGACACCTATATTTGAGGGGAGTGAGTATGTGAGCAGCACAGTTAGATCTAACAGGCTTAAATTCCACGCTGAGGACTACAGTCACCAGGCAAAAAGGACYTGGGGTGATTGGGTAAAAATAAGCAAGGATGAAGCTTTTGGATTTCACGTCATGAGACACTATAAATGGAAGGAATTCTCTGAYGTGATATGAACAGCAAGTATAGAAAGGGGGCAACCAAAACTGAAGGAGAGTGAAAGGATTAGGATGGATGTCCAGAGATGCCATGAAATGTAAAGGTTCATCCCACTTGCCACACAATGCTCCACTCCTCCTCCTGCACGTAGACTTCTTGTTGAACACTGAGCCCGGGCTCCTGGACTCTATGAACAGTGCCTACAGGTGGTAAGCCTGTGTCTCTGTGGTGAGGTCTGAGAACATACATTCATGTTTCTTCACAGTGGGTATTTTATTWTTACAACCTCTTTTCGTGATCCTTAAAGGCATTATAAGACACAGCTTGGGAGTGTTAGTCTACGGAAACTGCTCCTGCATGCCTGACCTCAAGCCTTATGACTGTCCAAACCAAACATAAAACTCATTAATTTTTTTTTTTATTTATTATTTTTTCTCAGCCACAAAAGTGCTCAGGAGCTCAGATCAGTAAGCCCTGGAATTCAGGCTGAAAATATAGCAAACTGTTCAGACTGCTTCCTTGACAGGTCACAGGGAAGACAGAGACCTTTTATTTTGCGTTTTAAATATTTTCACAGTTTAAGACTTTAAAGAATATTAACACTGAAAAACAGAGGTCTGAAAAGATGAGAAATGCCAGAAGTGGAGTCATTTGTGCTACACAGAGGTTTCAAAACCTTTGCAGTGGGATAGAAGTAAGCTCTGAAGATTCCCCCTGAAGTACCAGAGCAAGTGAGCCAGCAGTGGCTGGGACAGTCACCAGGGATGTGGGAGACCTGGGGATGAGGYCTTGCTCTGCCTTCTCCAGCATCCTCTGTAAGTGCCCCAACCTCAGAGCCATTACTGTCTCTCACTCTTTCCTACTGCAGCTGCTCCACTTTCCATAAATAATTAAATATTCATGGAGGCAGGGACCTGAACCTCAGTTTCCCACATCCTGTGTGAACGCCTGAACAACAGCACTGTCAAATCAATCTCTTGCGAAACACTCTCCGCTCTCAGCAAGTGTTTAAGTATTTATGCAGGTTAGATACGCTCTAGCAGGGAAAACTGTGAAAGATCTGCCCTGGGGTAGAGACTATCCTTCGGATGGGGAGAGGGGCTTTGCTCACACGTGAGAGAGAGAGGAGACTCAGGCTGAAGTTCCCTGCCTAACCCAGGTATTGAGAAATAAAYCCACTTGTTATGTACGTGGTTAGTCAAGGAAAATATGCTCTTTCACACCCTTTTTTACCAGGGTTTTCCTCCTGGATCCAAGAGCTCTGTCTCCCCAGAGCTTTCATTGAATGAAAACATTCCCGTGAAGGTTTCTTTTTGTCATAGCCACRTTTTCTAACAGCAAGCCCTTTCCTGAAAACTCCTTAACAAGCAATACAAACCAGGGCTTGCTGCAGCCTGGCACTCCAGCTAAATGAACAGCAAGCAACATACATGAGCTAACCATCCTCTGCTTAAGCCTTCTGCAGGGAACAGAAATGTCATCCTTTATTGGGGAAGGCACAGGGAGGGGATCCCAGTTTTTATCTCCTGGATTTCATATCTGCGCCTGGAAGGAGAGCACGGCTTAAGGGTTAGAGCTGTGGCTGCAGACAGAATGTCTAAACACAGACTTGGCGTATCCTGAGAAACAAAACAGAAGAGAGTCAGCTCAGTCGTATCAGTGACTGGGTTAAATTTCCAGCTTTGCCTGTAATGACCTCATTTGCAAAGCAGGATGCTGCCTCCCTGACCCCTTCAAGTGAGGGCAGGGGTTATGAGCTGTAATAAAGGTGGTGAATTGCAGCAGGGGATTAAAGCTACTTAGAAGAAGAGATGAAAGAGGGTGCAAAGTTGCATCCTCTTGTCTAAAGACAACCACCGTTTCATTTATGGCTTCTGTCTGACTGTAGCTGTGTGTCTGTCATGACTAAACTGAGAGACTCATGGGTTCTGCCMTGGCCACCAGGTTTGCAAATTGGCTAGAAGGAAGAGAGCAAAGTGAGGAAAGGAAAAGGAGATATTAATGAGAGGAGACACTAGTGAGAGGAGACATTAGTGAAAGATACACTAGTAATACAGAGGACTCTTAGAATGAAAGAAATTTCATGCGGGATGACAGAAAAAACCAGAAACCTTTCAGCAAAAGGAGCTAAACTCTTCTAGAGGTTTTCCCTGGGAAAGGCACTGGAGATGAAACCCACAYGTTGTGCAGCAGCATGGGGCACGTCCCAATCCGCCTTTTGGCTGTGCCTCAGAAGAGCTACATCTGCACTCCTTAGCACCCATCCTCCCCCTCCATGGTGCCCAGACATCCCGTGGCACGGGCAGCTCTGTTTGAGCTCCCCAGCTCCCTCTGCACCCGGGGCTGGTGTGCCTGGGTGTCACYGCCCTCCTCCGCACAGGGAGCCTTGGCGTGAGGCAGGAGCGCACCACAAAACCCCAAATCCAAGAGGCAGCGAAGTAGCAAGCAGCAGCGTGGCTCTTGATGGGTTTGCTCAGCCTCAGCACTGGCACTGCTGAAGGGAACAGCAGAACTGGGGTAGGAATGGGCGAGGAGGAGGATGGCAGCCGCAGCTGTCCTGGTGTGTGGGGCCAGGAGAGTGGAGGGAGTGACAATTGTCAGGGCTTGAGCACGAATTAGGAGGTGGTGACAGCTAGGGTAGGAGTTAGAGGGTGGCACAGTGAGAAAGGAAGAGAGTGCCATGGAAGTACAGTATTGCCAGCTTACTCTTATGAGGCTTAGGAATGAAATAACTGGCCTGATCTTAAAACTTCATTGGTCCCAAATACCATGGCAAATGGAGGTGACCCTTTTGGCACCAAGCAGACAACTGCACACCTGCAAAAAAGGTAGATCTGCCCTTGTCATGACTTGATTGTAAAGCTAGAAAGTGCTTCTCTGAGGGTAGGGATGCCCTATACTCCAGGTTTGAGTCACAATTCTTGAAAGGACCATTGGAGCAACCATGACCATCCTGGTGGTAGATTTTAACTAGGTAGTGAGCCCAGACCCTGAGGTACCAGACATGCTGTTGGAGAGAACAGAGCTTCAGTTCACACAGCATTGCCCTGGGCTTCCCGCTTAGAGATTCAAAACCTTCATGGGGATGCTTTGCACAACCTGATGTTTGACGTGCCCGGAGATGGCAGTCTGATGGGGACCTGCTGGATACCAGATCAGGATATTGGTGCAGGTAAGTAAAAAGGTCAGGGCAAAAGAGGATACAGGATATACTGAGTTTAACCCTGGGACAGAGGAAGGAAGGGAGACTGAGGCTGCAAGCCAATCTGATGAAAATGTAAAGGGGAAGCCAGGAGACAGTGGAAAAGGGTCTGCAGTGGGGGGGTGGGGGGAGAAGATAGGGAGGAAGGTGAATTTGCGTAAATAAAGACCCTGGGAAATGGAAGGGAAAGGCTTGGGCTGAGAACTGATTGAGAGAAGGGCGCAGACGAGGATGCAGGGGAGAGATGGACTGTGCAGAGCTGAACCTTTGCATGGCTAAATGAAGAGCCTGGGACTCAGAGAAAGAGCCCGAAGAGAAATTCAGGGTGTGCAAAGGAAAGATGGCAATGTTGGAAGCATGTGGGGCAAGAGGGGTCAGCTCTTGCAGGGAATGGGTAGATGCTATTGTGTCAGTCACAGTACTTTTACCTCCACGAGGCTGAACAAAAGCTGAGAGACAGAAGTATTATCAGTCCTCTGCTGTTGGGCAATGCCTTTGAAACCTACTGATAAAGTGTTTGGCGTATTCACCATACAGGTGCCTGTGCTAGGAGACTAGTATCTTCAGGCTCCTTGTTCCCAGAAAGAGGGTGCTCTGGGATGGGGGCAGAAGGATGGGAGTGATTCAGTGCACATAAACTAGACCCCTGCTTTGATTCAACCACTGGAGAATTTGCTCCCCTTATGGGAAAACAGCATCCTAATATAACACTAAGCTACAAATATCCCCTTCCCTGTTGTAACACAATACATCCCATACTTACTGGGTTATCTATTACAGCTGCTTGTTAATAGTGGTTAGTCCTTTTATTGGCATTATCTGCTTTCTGTAAACAAGACATGGAAACCAAAGACCAGAACAAATGGCTTCCTAATCCAGTCTAAATGTAAAACTGCCACACATAGTCTTGTTCCCACTGATGCCAGTGATAACTTTCTTGCTGAGTTTAGTGGGAGCAGACTCCAGGCTTTCTAAACATCTTCAGAGAACATTTTTCTCTCCCCCTCAGCCACAAAGCTGTTGTTGTTCTTCAAGGACAAATACACAAAGTCATCGGGAAAAAATGCTGTAACAGTGCTTCAAAAGTTCACTCTCCAGGAGAGTGAGTGAAGTATATTTCCTTTGAGTCTCAGCCTACATGGTACCGTTAGAGAAAGCTGCAGAAGTGGGAACAGCTCTCCCAGGACCCAACGGCAGTTGGTTTATAGGATGTGTTTTAACTCTCCTCAGAGCTTTGAACTTCAAAGGTGTCTTTGAGCGCCTGCTCTGAAATTCTCCTGCAGGTGGGACAAACTCATAACCTCAGCAGGTAGAAGGCACCTGGGCGAGTGGTGTCTGGGCCATGCAACCCTGTGGCTACAGATCAGAAGATTATGTGGCAGGTGGTTCAGAGCCTCTTCTCAAATGTGCTGCAAGCGGTTGAGAGGGCAGCACTTAATTAATTCAACAGTGAAGCTTTCTGCGCATTTTTTATGCTGCTAATAATCTGCTAACATTTAAAACCTCTGAGGTTTTAATACTGCCAGGATCTACACCCACTTTTGCAAAAGAAAAATTCATTACAGCTTTTTTGTTGAACTTGCATTCTCAGAAATCAACACACCAACTCCCCCTTCCCCCAGGAATATTCTGCCCTTCAAAACCCAGTTTCTCTGTGACAGAGCTTGCCAGACCAGCATGGATTTATACTATTATTTTCTGGGTTTTCAACTTCTAATAAGCCTGCCTGACAGTAGAAATTGTGGATCTTTTGGCATTCAAAGCTGTTGCAGGGCAGGTGGGCGCCTCGTATTCTCATGGAAGACTTGACTTGTGCTCTCTCATCATCCATGGCGGATCAGTTGTCGTTTTGGGACATAAAAACACACCTCTGGAGAATCAAGGGATTCAGGGGTGGAAGTAATAAAAGGGAAGCTTTTGCACATGGCAGGCTGGTGGCAGAGGGTGGTGGCAGAGGCAGAGGTGCACCTAGTCACATTACATCTCAGTTCTTTACATTACAGCTCATACTGCTGTAACGGGTAGGAATACTGGGGAGAGAAAGGGGAATCACCATTCCTATCCCCTGTCCCCCCCCTCCCAGTAAATCCATCCCTGTGTGAGAAAGTTAGATCTTTTCATGAGGCACTGCAGAAAAATAGAATACGATAGAACAGGATTTTTGGTGCATAGGACAAAGCTGCCCTTAGGCAGTGTTAACTTGTCTTACTGACATTTAAATGGCCTAAATCAAGGTGACAGAGATGTTAGTGGCATTATGTGAAGAACTGTTCTGTAGGAATGAGTTGTTCTTTAGAACAATTTATATTCAGCGCAGAGGATTAAGCATAAGTGGGTTTAACATGAGGCTCACATGTCATCATTTTCCAGCTCTTATTATCTGTGGTGTGACTAATGCAAGATTGCTCTTCATCGGTGCTCATGACTAACTTATCTCTGTCCTGTATCCCGCCTCAGAGCCTTCTTCCAAATTGCCACTTAGAACCTTAATTGCTGCTCCATCTCCCAGAGAAACAAGGCACACGTGATTGTGTCCAGTCTCTCCTYTCCCATCCCGGGACAGCGTTTGGACATTTCTCAGAGAGGGGGAGACCACAGATTCCYCTACTGGGGGAAACCAGCTCACAGGGAGTACTGCCTACTGGTTTGCTTTTSTCTACCATTCTCTACACTGAGATTATTGCTTGAATGCTTTTAGATTCCTCAAATGAGTCTTGAGGATGGGCACAATTGCTCATGTGCTTAAYGTCGGGTAAGAAAGCAGCTGATGAGAGTGCAATGAATCTACAGAAGACCAATGCAGAGTTGGAATGACTGGCTCAGCTGACTTTTTTTTCCTTCTGCTGTGGGTTTTATTCTCCCAGAAGATGCTGCAGAAGGTCTGTTATTAGATGCCAGACTGGTCAAAACTAATAGCAAATATGTTATTAAGTATGGTTCTCCACTGCTCCGAGACAGAAGTAGTGAATGAGTGCTGGACCATTTCCACACTGAATTTCATGATAAAAGGATATTTATACATTAAAGAYGATCTTCAGTATCATGAGGATGGACATAAAGTAAAGCTGGGAAAAATGTATTCTGAAGAAAGAATAAAATTTTTGCTTCTCCTTACTTTTGCATAACTGTTGGCTAACTCGGAGCATTTTACAGGTGGAAAATTATTAACAACATTTATTCCAACACACAACTTTTGCAAAAAGCCTAAATAAGTCCCTGGGGAAAAAAGGAAAAAAAGATTAGAAACATTTCTTCTGAGAACCAGATTTAGATTTGAGGCCCTGATTCAGTTAAATGCTTATTATGCAAGATTTTAACCKTAACCATTTGAGCACATATTACATAAATTAATTGAACTGCTCCRCTACTTAAAATCAGGTATGTTCTAAAGCATCTTGGTTATCAGAATCCTGAGTCAGTCACTATTAAACATGTCTGCACTTTAATTAGCTAAATCCACCCAATTTCAGAACAGTTCTTCACAGAACAATTTCTTAATGCTGTCACATTCAATACAAAGGTTTCATGCTAGAGGACAACATGCATCAATCGCTGTTTAATCCCATCGCTTCTTGGTTAAAGTGTAAGTAGAGTCTTTGAAAATCTATCATCTGAAACATAGGAAAGTGGGGGTTTTTTTCCACATGCAGTAAAAGAGAGGATTAAAAATTGGCCTGACAAATCAAAATTTAAAGGGAGGAAGGGGAAGAAAGGGAACTATTGTTTACTTTTCCATTACCTTCTGTTTTCAAACCAAAATGGTAAATAGATAAATAAATAAATAAACAGACGGTTTCAGGCAAACGTGAGTGGGAGTTCACTCTTTCTGTTCGACAATTAAATTAATTAGTCCCTTATCTTGCAAAGCTTAGCTGTGTGCCTGAATCATGTGAGACTTTATATTCATGCTGAAGGTTAAATCCACTTATCAAGGCTTGCAGTGCTGAGCTTTCTTGGGCAAAGGAAAGGCAGCAGACATATAGACAGAGTTTAATGAAATGTTGAAAATGGCAGGATACAAGGATGATGAGAAAAGAGGTGAAAAATCATATGCTGACAAGGACTTGTGAGTAGGTGGGTGGTTGAGCTCAGCCTCCAAGTGAGCATGACTAGAAAGGAGGCTAATTACTTTCATTTGCCTGTGTAAGATATCAAAGGGTACAAATAAAAGTTGTGAGTTGTCCAATCTCCATGAAAAACAGACATTCCTAAGACTCAGAGGACTTTGATTTAGAGGCTAAAAGGATAGCTGCAGGTTTCAGGAAAGTAATATTTTKTTTAAAAATTGTATTCAACAAATCTTCTGTGTCTTTCCAGTTAATTTTCAGACAACACTCTGATTTTTATTTTTTTTTTAAACTTGGAAAGTTATTTTAAAATAGCTGCAGGATCCTAGTATTGGCGCTTCTTTTTTATGTGATCACATGTGCGAGAAAACCGAGATCAGTTTCCACCTCTGCCACAGACCTTGTGTGCTGATAGACAAGTCAGATAGAGGCTGATGTGTTTAACATTCAGATGTGTATCGTATGATATGCATGATCGATACATACCTCGTTTTCCCATAAAACATCCTCTCTATCTGTTTGGATTGTAGACTGTTTAGGCAGGGACTACTAGATCATTTAGACTCCCTGGTTGGTACCACAAAACAATATATTACAAATTTGCTACCTTACAGCAACATTAGAAATCAACAGATAAGTGATCTGTATCCTTAACTTTATGGAAATGCACAAATATTCTAGGCTGTAAAAGTCGAAACTGCACGAGATGAGATGTAGGTATAAATTGGTTGTTTTTGTGAGAAAAAAAAAAAGCTAATTATTTTAAGAAAACTTTAAAGAAAAATTTATCGCCTTCAAAAACTAAAAATGTGATTCATAAATACAGGAATACAGGGAAAAACAATAACAAAGCTATCAAATAACGATTACATGGTCACATGTTCCCTGGGGACTTCTTAGACTTCTTGAGGGATTTTCTGATGATAAATTCCTGCTGTGATCCAAATCCTATGGCGTGATTAAATGTCATTGCCATCCCCCCTCCRAACACACACACTTAAATAGAAATACTGATCTTTCAGGCTGAAAATTTAGATGTGATTACTTTAAGTCTGAAAGTCCTATGGGTACCTCCTATAAAACGGGATTCTTCAGTTCTGTCAAGCGAAAAGGCTTCTGGACAAAATAAATGACACTGTTCTTTGCATTCCCTGACATGCTGCTTACTCCACTGTTTAACCTGCTGCCTTGTCTTCAACATCTTCCCTCCTCTGGTCAGAATCAGTCGTTTCACAGGCAGATTGCTGATGCCTTAAAATCACTTTGTAGTTACTCATAGAAGAGGTGATGGAGTACTACATTCCTTGTTTACTCAGTTGATTAAAAAATATTTAAGGTAAAAAAATCTACGCAGGCAAAACGATTATTTTAAAATGTAAAAAAATAATAAAATGTTCCAACCTGAAACAAAATGTTTCATTACAGCACCAACAAATAGCAGCAGTTTTATCAGAGTTACTCAGATTGAAATKGTTCTCATGGTTCAACAAATGAAAATTTTGAACTCAGGTTGTTAATATAAGAAAAAACACTCCATCTGATTTGTCTTACAGGGAATTTGAAAATTCAAATTAAAAAATTAATTTTGATGAGAAAGTGTTTAGCTTTCTGTTTAAAAGATAATTTGAAAGAAAATTTCTTCAAGGTACTTGTATTCCCATCTCTAAATGTATACTCTGATTTTAAACCCCGGAATTCAAGCTGATATAATTAAAATTTCTAAGTGTACAGACCTGAGACATCTTCAGATCTGCTCTACATCAGAGCAGCCAGTCTTTGGGTTGTTGGAGTCGCTGCTCGGCTGGCATGCAAGTAATTCTTCTTATCCAACCAAAGAGAGTTGCTTCAGACATTAATATGGGTGTGTATTCGTTTTGTTTCAAACAGTCATTTTAAAAATACCTTTATAATAATTTTCTGTTCTGGGCCACAACAAACAGAGGCCTTTGATTCCTTTCTTGTTTCCTCAGGACTTCTTTAGTCYGCTTGGATGATATTAGTTTGCAATAGATAAAGCGCATTCTGATTTAGGTCAGCAGGACCCCATTGGCTTTAGCATGAATTGGATCAGGCACAAGTTATTTCTAAAAGTCCTTTACAGAAAGTTCAAAATCTTACTAAAAGGCCGGTGTTCAGAGCCTTTTATCTTTGCACAATGCATGAAATATATGCAAAGGAGAATCTGATAGGAAATGCAGTGGTATTGCAGTGCTACATCTGAGAGCGGAGCAGGAAATGGTGGCACAAGGCAAATGTCTTCAAGTATCTGTGTTTGAACTGACAAGTCCATACAAAACAAATTTAAACATGATCAGGGAATTCATCCAGTGCATCCCAAAGTGGGTTTCCTGTCATTCTACTACAAGTGACTGCAGATACGGTTTGTGGCTTTAGTTCACAGTAGTCAGCTGGTGTCCTGCCATCCACGCTTAGAGTGAAACTAAAATTTTGCATGAGCTGAGGTCAAGTCAGATTTGTGGGCTGCCCAGCACTTACAGTTCCCACTGTCCTTTGAAGGAAAGGTTCGGCTCAACATGTCTTGTATCAAATGCACCGTGTGTGTGTTGATCATAAAAATGACATCTGTGAGAAAGAAAATAGAAGATGCTGAAGATTCTGATAAATGCCTTTGTTTTGTATACTAGGGGTTCAGTGCAACACTGTCCTTTCCCCCTCTCCTTTGCCTTGTCCTTCCTTTTTCCCTTCCCCTTCTCCCTCTTTTCCTCAATGCTGCTTGAACTCCATGCAAATGCCCTCTGAAGAGGAACTGCAGGTTGTGTTGAAGACCTGACATACACACTATGCACTGCAGTAGATGCGTTATAATCTCAAAGCCTTTACACCCAGCAAATTCAAGAGCTCCACTAGCCTATAAACACTGGAGATTAATGACATGACAGCCTCAGGAAACAGTACTTCAGAAGTGCAAGTGCCTCATGGGAGGAACTCATTACTGGAGTTACAGTAAATTGCCACTGAATGAATGTTGGAGGAGCTTCCCACACTTCATAAGCTTGATCTTGTCTGATTTCAAGGGCTAAGTGAATTTTGGCATGATTAAATACTAGAAACTGTGACCATGTGAAAAGGCTTGGACTTCCAGGCTTGTTACATCAACTTGTGGTGATAGCAATGCATGGTATGCATTGTAGCAGCTTGCTCRAGGTTTTTTTGTTTGTTTTAAAGGCCAGCTACTGAGCTAGGCAGGTATTTGCYAGGCAAGTTGAGGCTCTGCTGCTGAGATTTTACACTGGTTTTGTATATATCTGAAGTGGTGTGAGTTTAGGAGAATGGGGGTGCAGGAAGGCATAGTCCAGATTTTTTACTTTTGGTCCCTGGCAGGTTCAGTGCATTTGACTAGATATACATCAAGAAAGAAGCYTAGCTTGAACTGCTGCCTGCTTTGCTGTATGAGCGACTTCCACTTTCATTTTTGAAAGTTATTTTTTCCTGTCTTAAATCATTGTTAAGTGACATAATAGCAAAATTATCTGTCCTGAAACCACCCTACCCTGAGGTGCGATCTCGATAAGCCTTTATAAACTGAAGCTGGCTCCAGTCAGCAATTAAAGTGCCATAAGGACAAAAGGTGTCTCATATATCACATCAGATTAGACAAAGCGTTTCATGCTGGACAGACTTCCCTCTGCAGCACAGTGGTGTTTGCTTCATTCATTGTTGTCGTCTTCATTAAAATCAAGCTCTCAGTTATAGGTGTGCAAGTTCAGAATTGCAGTTGTTCCAGAAGGGATGGCAAATTCAACTGTACCCTTTCAAATGGATGGCTGACTGATAAAGAAAAGATGAACACTAATACTGTGAACATTGACAATGCGTACCTTGTGCTGATCTGTTCAGAGACRTAGGGCCATGCCATTCGGTATGCTTGCACCACTGATGGAAACAAGAAAGTTCTGCTCATTTCTATAAAGACTAGTGGTGTCCGTATGTGGTCTTATGCTGCTTGACTGCCTGTTGGTAAACATATCTGTAGAAGAGAAATGCACTGTAAAAAAATCAAATGCTGCCTCAGTGAAATTTCAAGTCGTGTTGGGAAAACAATGGAAAACATATTAAACAGAAGATTTCCCAGCCCAGCAGATTCTGACTATTGCTAAATTGGCAAAATACTAACCTGCACCTTTCCCAGCCACTGTGCTGCCATTTAATGTAAGTTGTTCTGGGTTTGGCAAGATGCAGGCTTAATGCAAGAACTAATGGGCAAAATTCTCTGTCATATGGACATGCAAGCACAAGGTCATAGGCTTTCTTTTAGCCTTAAAAATGAAAACAACACCCACAAATATTCAGGAATACCTGCTATTCTGGAATTTGTGGGTCCTACCAATATTCAGTGTACACTGTTGTTTGCTCTTCTGTTAACAAGTTTTTGCTGCTGACTGGATAACCCAAGCAATACTGTGTCCTTGAAAATCTTCTTTTTTTTCCTCCTCTAGTTGCCATTAAGAAAAGAGGAGTTTGAGTCTCCACTGCCACATTTCATGCGCCTTTAAACCAGGGGCCTGCAAGAAATGCTACATTTTGGCTCAGCATTTTAATGTCTAGTGCTTTAGCTCAGCAGAGGAAAGGAGAAGACAGACATGTGGGGGCTAAAATCTTACCCAGGTGGAGCTCACTCTGCCAGAGCTCTGAATGAGACCTTTTGTATGCATTCTCCACATTGTGTACTACTCCGCATAACACTGATGACTTCAGAGGACGGTAGGYGGTGACCGTGATCCAACTGTCTTAATTTGTCCACAAAACTAAATTTCCATTATTAGAAAACAGAAGAATGTCACTTTTTCACATCCACCTTTCTTGTRGAGGTATTGAGGTGTGTGCATGACACCAGGGAAACAAGACAAAACTGACCAAACACATAGTGCAACCTGCATGACTGTTGGACCCATGCTGCAAGAATCCRGTATTCATCTGGTAAGAGACACATACTTTTAGCTTCTTAAAATCCAAGGGCASTAGGGTGAAAAATGTCGAAGGAGGACCGTTCTTAACAGGAATGTATCATCTCCCGTGCATTTGAAGAATGGCTCCTTTAAGTTAACAAATAGTGGTCCTGTGTGCATGAATGAGCAAAACCCTAAACATGCAGAAAATGCTTCTGTTTGTTGAAAATGATATCTTTCTGGAGGAGTGCTTATATTATTTGCTTGTTGGGGCCTTTCCCACAGGAACCCTTTCCTTCGTAGTGTGAGAATGGAGCCAAACGGGGTTACTTCCAGGGTTGAGCCTGTCCATGAAGCAGACCCCRGTGTTAGGGTCTGGTTGATGTGTGATGTTGGCTTCAGTGAGGTTTGTGGCATAAGAAAAGGTTGCAAGTTTTGGTCCTCCTCTAGAYGTTGATTTGTCCACTCATTACTGCTGGGATTTGAGACATTGCCAGGCTGACACTGATAGGAAAAAAATATTTTGAGGTTATCTTTGAGGCAGAATCAGTAGCCTTGTCAAAATTACACCAGCAGCAGTTTAGATGATACATATTCAGCCCTGGGTAGGTTCACACTGACTGCCTGCAGTGAAGAGTGTTTCTTAATTTGGGGACAACCACTAGTTCTGATTAAAAATACAAGTAGAACTATATCTTTTCCAACCGAACATCCGTTTTCTATCTAGTCCACTCATTGCTAACAACCCACTTGGAGTCAGCTAAGATCTATTTCTGTTCTACAGTGAAAAGCTCAAGTAGAAATACAACTGATATTGTTGAGAAGGAAATTTAGGCACACATCTGTATTAAGAAAGGGCATAAAATTACAAAGATCATTGGTCGCTTTGGAATAATCAGTTTGTGTGATGGGGTAGCTGAAGTAGTGAATTGAAACGAACCTGTGAAGAAATGGGAGAGCCTTCCACACTTCCATAAACAGTTTTTTGTTTTGTTTTGTCTTGTCTTGTTGGGAAGAAAAGGTTTTCAGTTGAACAGTTCTTCCCCAAATGCTGAAATGTTCTGGAAGGTAACTCTGGTGAATCTGATCATACAACAATTTTTTATTGTTCTTTCCCTCGTATTTCCAGGGATGGATTCTTCCGTGCTGGAATCCCACCCTGGGGTTCATCTGATCTGTCTAGTTTCCCTCCTCTGAGAAGTTATCATCTTCTTTGTGGTGTTAGGGCAAGTCCGTAAGTGCAAGTCCACATTAACATAGAGATCTCATTCTGCCATATCCTCTGTGGCTCAGGCTTTACCACCTTGGATGCAGCGTCATGCCAATTGGTTGTGGCTTAGGCAGTATAGTGTAGCTCTGCCTCAGGCTTAGCTSACATCATAGATTCTTTGCTTAATGYCATATCCAATGAAATGGGGATAGCAGCATTACCTGACCTTGGGAGGTGGAGGAAAGGAAGGGATTATTAYGAGATGTATGAATCCTTACTTGAGCAGTTCATCTGGTTGTGACAAACACAAAAGATAATGGGGTCAGTCTATGTCCACACTTGTAAGGTGCTGGAAAACGTGGTATCTAGCACATCCATTTCATTAGGTTGGTACTGAACCGGTGCACTGTGTACACTGTTAGTGGACACTGTGGTGTTGACAGCTCTATCYTTCCAGTGACACAAACTGATATCCTAATCACTTATGCTCTCTAAGAGATCAATTACACTTTTCTCAAGTGTTGTAGGACCATTAACCTTAGCTTACCGCTCAAATTCAATGTGGTTAATTATAGCCTAAGTATCTAAGCTTTCACCTTGCAATGGCAATTAGATATGTTAATCTGCAATCCTTCATAGCCTAAAGTGATGCACAAGAATGTCGTGTGCTGCTAAATGGCTGCCATGTTCTGCGCTAGATGTGGCTTCGTTTTTCACAGAGGGAGATGCTGAAATTTATAAAGACAGGTATTTCTAAATATATTCCGTGCCAGTGGAAATGAGTAGGCATACAAACAACAAATAAACATGGGCTGAAATGTATATTGCACTTTAAAGTAGTAGAAACATAAACATTCTTTTGTAGATCAGTCATGAATGACATGAGAATATAAAATAAAAACCTACCTTTTTTCTTCCTCAGTGGTCCCTTTGAACTGCAGTTTGCTGAAGAAATTCAGGCTGACCATTTCAACTGATTTCCTCTTCAGCTTACGTATCTTTGGCCTCTTTCATTTTGTCCCAGTCATATGCATTTGCAGTCACCTGATATTGCCATCTCATAGACAGGAACTGAATTAAACTGRCCTTTATTCCTGACTGCTATATCATTTCCTAAGCATGCTATTTTATACACCTACCCTTGGTTCATAAAGCCCTACCCTATACATTGCCTCTACAGGCTTGGCATGCTTCCACTACTCTTGCCACAAACTGCTGGGCCTTACGCATCCTTTGTGAATCACTATTTGCTGTATACAGAGCTTCACAGCACTAACAGCAACCAAAATGTCCGGGGATCCCTGTTGGTATGGATGTGCGTGTTGATATCCGGATTCTGCAAGCTTCCTTCTGTCTCCACTGTATTCACCCATAGCCCTCTAAAGATTTTATAGCCCCTGCAATGCTACTGATCCCCTTCAGCCCTCCTCCACTCAAAGCATGATGCTCTCACTTGCAGTTGTATCAACCCTTCCTACATTTTCTTCTTGACTCACCATGTGCCAGGATCCTTCCCTCACCTTTCAGCCATTTGGAGTGCCAAACATTTACTGATCTTACCTGTTTCCCTCCTCTTCTCATCCTGGTCCTCCTCTGCTGCTGCTGCAGAATGGAAAGATCTTAAAGCAGCAAAACTAAACGGTGCCTTTTGTGAGATGTGCTGGAGAGAAGGTCTCTCTGAGTAAGCTTTGAATTGTGAGAAATTTGGGATACAGAAGGCATTTTCCTCAGAGCCCCAGGGGCTGGGGGAACGTTTGAGCTCTGTAAGTTTTGGGCGGAAGAGGAACTAGTTTGTGTTTCCTAAACTTTATGGTGAACTATGCTGGACAACAAACTTGGAGGTAGCTGTACAATTTTCCTGGACTGGGATGCAGACCGGATGGGATGGAGCGATGAGGCGGGCCAGGACTGTCTAGGACTGATATAAAACTAAGGCAATGCCTGGCCAACATGCAGGTGGAGGGTGGGAGCTGCTACATTCCGGGTCCTGTTTTCTCTGGCCCCCACCCTGGTTCTGATTTTGCTCTTGGTAGTGAAAACCTTGAGCATTTCTACTGGAGGTGCTGAGCAATCCAATTTAGACATGATGCGACTAGTAAGCCAAGCCTTTTGCCCTTTTGACAAGCACAGGTTGAGAAATTGAGCTCATGCTGCAGGATACAAGCCAGCCGGTGATAAGCTAAGTTTCTATAACACTGGGTATCCCAGAGCCCACAGAGCAGCGGAGGCATCATTTGAAAGAACACCAGACCCTAACAACAGRCATCTCTACATGTTTTTATTCTGCCAAATTTTTTAAAGTCAAAGTTTGGAAACATAGCCTCTAAATCTCTTTCCAAGCGGAACTATCTCCTTCCCATTTTTGCCAGTATTTCCTCCCTCCCCCCAAGTCTAATCAAAGGGTAAACCTCTAAAAGCAGTCAGATGCAATGTAGTCTAATTATTATTACTGTGTTAGAAAGTTGATGGCATGGAAGCCTCTGAGTAGCCAGCTTGGTAGTATTTGTTGGGATTTAAGAGCTTACTATAATTATGATGTCCAGTAACTGCCCAGATYGATGTGTGAGGGGAGAAAGAAAGGAAGCTAGAAGCGTACCTTGCTGGCAGGATGTGTACAAGACCAATGAATGGATGGATGGACAGATACGGATGGATAGATATTTACTCTGTCATGCATTTTTATGTTTTCCCAGCTAGGTATCCCTATTCTTCTGACATGTCTCGCAACAGTTCTGAAAAAGGTTAGGCCTACCTGTATATTGGGATCATGAGCAGATGTGATGTTGTCCAGTCTTCACGACCTTCATTTTTCAGTGCCTACATACCTCCAGAAATCCAAGTTTTCTGTAAGTCTTTTTTTTACTAAAAAAATGCTGCCTTAACAGGCGAGTTCCCAGCATATGGATGAAATTCACTGTAGACAGCACATTTTAGATGACTCTGGAAGCTTGTAGCCAGAGAAAAGTTAGGGCAGATTCCCACCAATGCACCTTTCTCTCTTGAAGGTTSATAACCTTGCCAGGGTGTCTACCCATCTATCCCAGTGGGCTGGATCTATCCCTTTGGCCCTTGCTATGGTATAAGTATCTTTCTTGCTCTCTTTTGGAAGCCCTGGAAAATCTGAAATGTCCTAGGCTTTTGGGTCTCCATCACAACCTGCGGTGGAGTTCCCCTTTTATCATCCCATTATTGCCAGCCAGGTGAATTTTTTTTTCTTTTTCCTAGAGAAAGAAAATAAAAAGAAAGGCTTGTTTTAATGAATCCCTTCATAAGGCAGCTTTGTGCTGCCTTGACATCCAGGCTGAAGTAATTTTCAGGATGATGGAGTCACATTATTTGGTGAACTCGCCATTACCATAGTAGCACTTCTGAAGTGTAAAATGGATCTTAAACCAACGGGRAGCCCAGTATTAAATGTCCCACATACACACATTCATGTCCACACTGGATTCCTCTGACACATATTTACCCTCCCTTAGTCTATGAAAGAGTAGAAATGGGATTTTGATATTTTTGGGTCCAAAGAGGCCTGGAGACTAGACTTGTTTTTTTATCAGGGATTTCTGTTGAGCTCTTGAATGTTTATTTCATATTCTTTATGCAGGTCTTCCCCATCTGCCTTTCACTTGTTCCCTGGGATCCTCCCCTAGGCTGCCTTAGGGGAGCCTGGCTGCCACAGTAGTGTCTGATGAGATTAGTCACAATAATGCTGCAGAGTTAAGCTCCTTATACTGAAGCCTGGGAGAGCTGGTAATGTTATCCAAAAAGCAAAAGGCTAAAGCAATGTTTRGCCTGTGTTGTCTTATTTAAATTAGGGCTTGAGGTGGTGGCAGGTCTGCTGTGAATATATAGGCTTCTTTCCATCACATGTAAAGGCAAATTTCTTTGAGGGTTACTATAGGACACATGAAATTCAGTATTATATTCCAGCTGTGATACCTGGGTGTATGTAGTACCCCACTTATTTCCATCGCTCTGAAGCCAATAARATTACATGGGTGAATGCATCTCTGCTGGCTTGGGTCTTAGTTCCTTTCTTTCTCTTTCCATGTACCAAAGGGAAGTTACATTGAGCACTGAAGTTAGCCTGACACCATAATGCAACAGCGTGAAGAACATGAACAGAGGTAACACTGCTTAATGGCAAGAGCTGTAGTTYTCCCAACTGAAAACACTTTCCTCTTCCAGTACAGCAGTATGAACTTTCTGCAGTTATCGTTTTCACCATTTATGTGTCACCCCATAGGGGTGTTGCAATTTGCTCTGTATAATTGAAGTGTGTTATTTTGGCCATGAGGGGATAAACATTATTTGATTCATTTTGTAATCCTTTCTTAAGTAGGATGCCCTGGTATGACTTTCATTTTGTGATCTCATGAAAATGTCACTTGTCTAGTGTCCTGCTTGGGCACACAGGCATGAAACTAACATTTTATGTCTATCCATGATGCTTTATATACCCTGAGAACAATGATATCTAGCTAGTGTGTCTGCATGGTCAGTTTGCAGTTCCTAATTAGACTGTGGCATTAGCCTGTCTGTCTCAGTAACTACAGAATATAAACCTTGAAAGACAACCCCACAAAAAACAAATGAGGGGCATCTCTGAATGAAAAGTTCTGATGGCTGGAGACAATCATGTCTAATAGCATTGAGGACCTTCTCTTCATTCAAATCTCAGAAGACAACCAGTAGTCAGTTTATCTCACAGTCATTATTAAATAATTTCAAAAGGCTTGCTTTGTTTGTTTGTTTGTTTGTTTTTTTTTCCCCAGAGAATCTACTGGGTTCGTGGAGAACGTTGCTGCACTTTCATTCTTCTCTTGCCAACACCTCTTTCTCGTCTTTATTGACCTCTGTGATGTAGAGCTGGGAGTCTTGATTAATACTGTGTAGATCAGGGGCCGGGTTAAGGTCACCWAGAGAAAACATGCCCTCCCCCACCCCACCACCACTCTCCAAAGACTTTAATATCCCAAAGTGAGCAACACTGGARCTTTTCTTTCTCTGTGATGGAGTAAAGTTGGTCACAAGTGAAGCAGGGCAAGAAATGGAGCCTGTGCTCTACTGACATGTCCTCACATCCCCACTTCTTTGTAASTCAGAGCTTGGGCCTCAGTTCAGTTTCACCATCTGCACTCTTATTTCTCTTGCCGCGGCCACAAAGGCTCATCTGATTCTCCGTTGCACATCTTGCCTTCTTGCCCTGTGCAGCAACTCTCCGSTGGTAGTTCTTGGATCTGGGCCTCTGGGACCTGCTCGCTTTCTGAGGTGGGAGAGAGAACCAGGGAGACACTCAGTCCTTGGCTCCCTCTCTTCATCACCAGGGCTAAGCAAAGCACACTGCTCTCAATCCTTTTTCTCCAGGTCTGCTTCCACTGTTGTCTTCTACGTGCAGTGTTTTCTGGACAGGTGATGTCTTCAGTGCTGCACATGATGTCTCCCTTTGTACCAGCCAGTGGTATTACCATATTAATTGCATGTTARAAGGTGCAGAATGAACATAGGGGAAGATGAGGGCATAAGATTTCCCAGCTACAATTGCCAGGAGGCAACGTATCCTGTGGAGTACTACAGTTTAACATCGAATTGATCTGAGACAGAAGGGTAAGAATGGTTCAGCAATGCAGTTTATTTCAGTCCAGGTTGAAATTCAAACTTTTTTTTAGGGTTTCCCAATAATGCAAAACACGTATGTTGATAAAGTTTTCTCCAAAAAAGATATTTTTGCAGAAATAACTTTTTACATTAAAAAAAAAAMMAACTTTCTCACAAACTTTGGCACCCCTCGATGGAATAGAATAGTTAATCAAGTCTGAGTTGTCCATTGAAGAGTCCAAAATCATAGATCAGAATTGCAAAGTTTCCAGTGATTAGGATCTTTTGATCCACGGTGCAAATTAGGTTGTTGTAGTGTTGTTCACACACAGAATTATTTATTGTAATACTGATCCTGAGTTTTGCATTGGTGACAATAGTTGATTTTCTTTGCTGTTTACAGTATCTGCATGTGGAGGAAGGGAGGGGGGAGGCAGCTATTGCTTTGATTTGATCATCCTAAAAGGCATCTTTCACATTTCAGTTTAAGATGGTACATTGTAATTTTGGTAAATTTGAATCCTGGGGCTTTTGGTTGGTGCCCACAGTTCATGTAAATTTGGCAATGAAGTAACTGAGTTATCAGCCATGTAGAAATATCTTGGCTCATATTGTATTGAAACATGGTTATTAACAAGATCAAATATGCTGATAACCTTGATACTCATTTAGCCTAACAAACGTTGACTAGGAAAAGATAAAACTGTGAAGCAAATAACTCTTTGAAATTACATTTTGACATATAACATCTACTTGAGACAAGTCACAGAAAGAAATTGTAACATAGCAAAATACTAGTAGGTACAATTTAAGTTTAGGCCACAGAACTTACTCTGCATAATCTCTCTCTTTGGATAAGAAAGTTCAAAAGAAGAGCTTGTGTGAAATAGATGTTCAAGGCTTTTTTCTATTTCCATTTCCAGCTCTGTACATTTCCATTGTATATACATATCCCTAAAGGATAGCCTTGCATTCAAAGCATGCAGTTAGCATGAGTTGCTTCTGACATGGAATCTATTGMTACCTTTACCTTTAACAGTTAATATTTTAAAGTCAGCTCTACTAAAGCCTGAAAAATGCACAGAGAAAGTTTGAGAAAAATACACTCAGAAGTATAACATTTTAGTGTGATTATTTTCATTTTTGGGACAGGAACTCAGAGCACTGGAGGAAAAATAGCTTGTTAAAGACCGAAGTTCAGTGTCTGAAAACCACTAAATATACAGGAAAATACCTGTCTCCAAGAGTCTGAAGTATCTGGACTGTGTCAAACTTTGATGCATTGAATTGATAAATCTTTAGAATTAGTCATCAGATTTCTGTCCATACTTTCCTGTTTTCATGGAGTCTTGTCTAAGACACCATGACTGAAGCTTGGTAYCCTGTAATTTTCACTGTCCTTTTATCTATATCCAAATAGCCAACGCGTGTGTTTACCCAGGCAGATACTTCTGTTTCCAGCAGTTTCTTGCAACTCAGCAAAATAAAATGTTTTTGGACTCTGGAAGCTTTGGAGAGTCTAATTGCAGTGCTTTGAAATATGCCTCCAATTGTCCACCCTGCCTTTCTGCTGTTGCTTCACCCATAGTAGAAGCAGCATAGGAAAACACTCTCTTTCCGTAACTTCTCTGGTTTGTRCTCCAGGATATCAACTTAAACTGCTAAGGTAGGTGAGTTTGCTCTAGATATACACTTCTGCCTGCTATCCCTGTTATATAGGTAGTACGCTCTGGCAGAGGGCAGGATGACCAGCTGGAGGTGATAATACCCTAAACTCGAACAGACTTGCACAGGCATGACAACCCTGATTTACACAAGTCAAAAGTCCAGCAAAGCTCAGGGAAAATTCTGCAGAGCCTATATGAATCCCCTTGTGYTGGGAAAAGTGCTTTTGACTGCTAGTGGCTTGAGTTTTCTGTGTATTTGGAAATGCAAGATGATCCCTTGGACTTAGCTGAAATAGTTTGCATAGTCTTTTTTCGTTTTCAAGCTGAAACAAAAATTTATTGTGGATGTTTCACAAGWATGCACCAGGATAGCATATTGCTGATCTGTAATAAAAAATAAATTTAAGTTCCTGACACAAGAAGATGAAATTGACATTTTAGCTATGACGTTTGCATTTTCCACTTTTTTCTGTTTGTTTTCTTTAAATGTTTGAATATTTATTTTGGATGCTGAAGCGATGCTATCTTTTGCCTAATGTGATTTACAATATAGCATTGCATTTATTGTACATGGTAGCAGAAATGCTATTTACTTTGAACACTTTGTTGAACTCCTCGGAAAATGATGATTCTAAGTAAGTTGAAATGTACTGCTTTATGCAACAGATTTCCTGGTTCAATTGCATTAAAAAAAAAGGGAAGCTGAAATTTGCAACACCTTCAAAGAGAGTCATCAAGCTTTGAAAATGTCAGTGTAAATCTTTACCTTAAAAACATAAGAGGGATTGCCAAAATCCCCAAATTGCTTTAATGTAGTTGTAGTGGGATCCATTCCACAGGTTGAAAATTGGTTTAATGCTGCCAGTGAAGAGCTGCTTTTGCCAAGGCAATGCCAAAGGGAACAGAGATGCACYCTCTCCCCCAGAAACTGCTAGCGAGTTAGCATGGCTGGAGCACTGTGGGTTCCCACTCAGCCAAAACACACATTAGAAACTCTCACTATAGAATAAAACCAGCACTGAGCAAACTCCAGGCTAGCGTAACATGTGGTACGTCCTTACGTCTTTTAGCTCTCCTAACTTCCCTGCTGCTGGAGGCTCACCCTTGAGACCTGTATCCTAACTACCTGACCCCTTATTTTCCCCCTTCTGGCATCATCAATGAGGAGCAAATCCACCAGAGGCCATGGTTCTGCACTGATTGAATCAGCTTCTTCGGCTCTCTTCTGCCGAAGCCCTATCTAAGGGATCCAAGGTAGAAGAGCAGGAACAGGGACCTGTGTGAAATTCTTCAGGTCTTGGAATGGCAATCATCAACTAGAAGTGTCCATCYCTCTCTATTTATTATTGAGGGAGCATAGAGTACCCATTTGTAAGACAGATTCAGAGTTTCACAGGGCAAGGAAGGCTGTGCTTGTATTTATGAAGCTTTGGTCTATTATTTTGAAGACATTCAGTGGGCCATGGGAAATGCTGCTTAGCTCCAAAAGAGGAAATTGGAAATTGCTGTCTTCAGAAAATATGAGTTCGTACTAAACTGAGCACAATGTGTGCCTGAGCTAGTTGAAAACTCTTGATGTTCCTTAAATAAAGTGATTAAAAACATATAGAGGGAATGAGAAATAAAATTCTAGTTGATACTTTTAATTGAAATAACTCTGAGTGTTTGAATATTAAGCACGTAGCAAAATACAATTTCTTTTCAGGATTTATTTTTCAACTCCATACCATAGAGATAAAAGTCAGATTTGTAGCTTCACAGCTGTTCTGGGAAAGTATTTACCTCAAGTACTTKTTATTTTTCTTTGGTTTTTGATAACCATAATGAGATAACCATCCCCAACTTTGTAATCACTTCTCTGTTTCATTTGTCCCATCACATCCTCAGGCTARATGTGAAGGATGAGAGAATGTTTAAGAAACACTGTATCAATATGAAATGGCAGCACCACCACAATCAATCTTTCTCAGCTTTGCCGCTGGCAGAAGGTCAGTCGGATTAATACCATCTTCTACTAAAAATGTCAGAAATGGCATCACCATTGGTACAGATGACACACTGACCATACCAGAATACCCTAGATGCCATTTGCACAAGYTTCATCAGGAAATAGCTAAATGAGACATGTCCCAGAACTACKGTGATATCTCCATTGCCTGCCTTGTTCACCAGGCTTAAAATCAGGTCCAAAAAAAGGATCCAATGGAGTAATTTCACTAGGGTCTGTGTGAAAGGAATGCATGTGCTGGCCCAGCTCTGCCTCAGCAACCGGAAAGGCTGACAGTGTGCTACAGCTGCTCCTCAAGAAACTGGGAAAATGATGAAAAATCTAAGGGCAGAGGCATCGCTTTTCTGGGATGCTGGTAAGGACAAGGCAATGTAGATCTGAAGCAGAGTCAAAGAGCTTGTTGAGTAGAGCTGACTTGTGCCCTTGACTCACAGAGGAACTCATTTGGTAAATGACCCCTGATTTTTGCCTTTGCAGATCTCTACACTATTATCAGCTTTCCACAGTGCATTGGGTTTGCGTGGCAAGGTTTTGGTAACGGGGGGCAGCTACAGGGATGGCTTCTGTGAGAAGCTGCTAGAAGCTTCCCCCATGTCCAATAGAGCCAATGCCAGCCGGCTCCAAGACGGCCCTGTTGCTGCCCAAAGCTGACCCCATCAGCGACAGTGGTAGCGGCTCTGGTATAACATATTTAAGAAGGGGGAAAAAACGGCTGTGCAACAGCAGCCCAGAGAGAGGAGTGAGAATATGYRAGAGAAACAGCCCTGCAGACMCCAAGGTCAGTGAAGRAGGAGGGGGAGGAGGTGCTCCAGGYRCYGGAGCAGAGATYCCCCTGCAGCCCGTGGTGAAGACCATGGTGAGGCAGGCTGTGCCCCTGCAGCCCATGGAGGTCAATGGTGGAGCAGATMTCCACCTGCAGCCCGTGGAGGACCCCGCGCTGGAGCAGGTGGATGCCCRAAGGAGGCTGTGACCCCGTGGGAAGCCCGTGCTGGAGCAGGCTGGTGGCAGGACCTGTGGACCCATGGAGAGAGGAGCCCACGCTGGAGCAGGTTTGCTGGCAGGACTTGTGACCCCGTGGGGGAAACACGCTGGAGCAGTCTGTTCCTGAAGGACTGCACCCCATGGAAGGGACCCACGCTGGAGCAGCTTGTGAAGAACTGAGAAGACTCGTGTTGGAGAAGTTCGTGGAGAACTGTCTCCCATGGGAGAGACACCACGCTGGAGCAGGGGAAGAGTGTGAGGAGGAAGGAGTGTCAGAGACAACATGTGATGAACTGACCGCAACCCCCAGTGACACTTCTAGGGGGGAGGAGTTAGAGAAATCAGGAGTGAAGTTGACCCTGGGAAGAAGGTAGGCGTGGGGGGAAGGTGTKTTTAAGATTTAGTTTTATTTCTCATTATCCTACCCTGATTTGATTGGTAATAAACTAAATTTCCCCAAGTTGAGTCTGTTTTGCCTGTGATGGTAATTGGTGAGTGATCTCTCCCTGTCCTTAGCTCGACCCACGAGCCTTTTGTTATATTTTTCTGCCCACCCCCCAACCCATCCAGCTGAGGAGGGGGAGTGATAGAGCAGCTTGGTGGGCACCTGGCATCCAGCCAGGGTCCACCCACCACACACAGGTAACTGAGGAACTAATAAAGGTAGTTCTCACCCTCTTTAGAGTTACTGTTTTAGGCTGTCTGTAGATGTCTTGTGCACTCCTTGCTGTGAAATCTGATCCTCCATTTGAAGGTTGCTTTTGTTTTTGCTACAACTAGAAGTTCGTTTAGACTTGTTTGTTAAAAACTAAAGTTTTAATTCTACAAAGTCATGTGCGGTCATCCAGCAAAAGCCAGGCTAATGCTGAGACATGATGTGACAAGASTGGGGGACGAGAGCAGACACAAAAGGTACAATGTCACAAATCTAGTTGGAGATCTTCAGGAAAATGTTCCATTCAATTACTGTGTTGATGGTACACGCTCTCCCCCTCCCCTGCCAAGAGCATGCTAAAATAAGAGCTGTTTAAGAAYCAAGGGTTGAAATTCTAGCTAACTCTGTAGTTTCTCTTCAGGATTATGTCAACCATGTCAATAAGAGCTAGCATGAGGGCCAGCTGCATGCTGTCTCTAGGCTGCTTCATTTGCTTATTTCTTAGTTATTTGAATCAGTGTGCTTGGATTGCTGAGCGTCCCACAACAGGAGATACCTGCCACAAATTATCTGCCAAGTGTTTTTTTTTTTTTTCCTCTTTGTCTGCTGCTTCATAGTGAGATGCAGATGATGGGAAAATGAACTGGCCTATCTTGGCAGCGGGCAGTACTGCATTGCCATCTGCTGCAAAGCAAAAGGTGCTCCAGCATGGCTGCGGATGGCTGCAAGTTGGAGGACGAAATTAAGGGAGAGGACTTACGATAGGTATGGAAGGCAAGGAGGGCTGCAGTGGGACTGGCAAGCTTTGCATCACCATTTCTTGCTAAATAACTAGAGTAAATGCAACACACCTCATGACACAGGAGATGCCTTTGGTTTATAATTGCGTTAAGAACACTGTACTGGTGGGGAAGCACTGTTTCCTCTCAGCAGGGACAGAGCCGTGGGAGTTTCTGCCGCAGCTGAGGAACTATCCAATAACAAAAAAGGACACCACAGTAGGGAAAGTAGTAAAAAAGGATCTAGGAAAGTTTTCTTTTCTTAAGTGATCAAAGGTGGACAGAGCCAGAGGTCATGCTCCATTAGGAACAAAYGGTGCTATTAGTCCCTCTCCAGCTTTCCAGCTGCGTTGCTGGGTGTCAAGCTGAAGATTTTTGTATTCTTCCACTGGCACAGGATCAGGGTCACCCAAGTCAGATGTGGCAYGGACATGTAGTAAACTCTTCCTCCTTCTTTCTATATAGATTGCAGTCTATATAGAAAAGGCAAGATGAAAGATGAGAAGGGAAAGAAAAGTGTCTGGACCAAGATAAGACTGTTGCTGCAGGTTAGAAGTGGGAAACAGGGTTCTAGCACTAGCTTCAAGCATCTAGAACTTTGTCTAGGTTTCGGCAYCTAGCACTTCATGCTGTCAGACACGTTGCCATTCCTTCATATTCTCAAGGACCACACTGTGTCTCTAACAGAGAAGAGTAGTGACTCTGTGAGCTTGCACTCCTCCACCCACTTTTGGATTTATTCTCTGTACAAAAATAAGATTGCTCTGTCYGGAGTTTGTCTCTGATACTTTTTCATTACCAATTTTTCTCTGCATCTTCCAATGTGTTTGAATTTTTTGTTTTCCTGCCTGTTAAGATGTTACCAAAATCAGGATGCAATTTTCAAGTCAGATTTACTTTCTTCAGGCATTTTCTTTTGCCTTTTAAGAAAGGAGAAATGAAAGTATCAGTCACCCTACAAAGAAACTCTGAGACCTCATGGCCCTAGCAAGTGGTGACGGTACGTGTTTATTTTCTTTTRTTGAAAGATTCTTAAGCATCAAAGTGGCTCAATTACAAAGAGAAGTAAAAGCCAGAAGCATAAATTCACCTTTATGAGCTTATRCAATATCTTAAGGAGTGTCATTTGACAGGATTATAGATCAGAATCATCTCCTTTCCGCTGCATGCTGCAAAACTGAGTTGTGATAGATGCAGGAGTCACTGCCAAAGGGCCTGCAAAAAAATATGCAAGAGGAACAATAACAGATTACCACAGTGATGCATAAACCAGAAACCCAAACAAAATAAATTCACATACAGTGTGCAAAAGGTATCTGAAGCCATCTTTCGCTGTTGGTTGTTACCTTCAAAAGCAGCAACATTTAGGCACTATCTCACTGATTTTGGCCCACTTCCCGATTGGCCAAATTCTCTACAAACAGACATTTTTCTATCAGACTTTTCTGTGGAAAACAGAGACTCTGCCATGCTGGATCAGATCAATGAACTGTCAGAAGAGACCTCCTGCCTTTATTCCTGGTTGGTGCCTGATGCTTTGGTAAAAGCTCCTCCTTGACTTATTTTCCCAGCCAGATATGTAATGATGCTGGTAAGAGACATACATTACTTCCAGAACCCTCTGGGGAAACAACGCACACCATAAACTGTTTTGATTATCAATAYGTTAGCTGTTAAAGCTGCAGCTGCAATGATCAGACAGAGCATCAGCCAGACCTTCTTGAACACAGCAGTATTATTCCACTGATGTGACCCACTGCAGAATTTTCCATGGCTCAGCTGATTCTACGGTGGGTAAAAATCATTCTTGTGCAGAGAACATGCGTAGGGCTTATGAATCACTTGAATGTCCTTTAAATCCTCAAAGCAGGGATTAAGTAGGACTTAAGAGGAACATATGACTTGTGCTTGTCCTCAATACAGTGGTGACTTTCACATTATGGGAAGAAATAGATCCTTTGGTTGTTCTGTATTTACTTGGTGCTAATGTCCCTGAATGTCTTTGTTGTTCCCCTGGCTAGCATAAAAGAGCAGCCTGGTCGGCTCCTACAGCGTTTTGGCAAAGCAGGATTCCACACCCGAGTGGGCGCTCCAACCACTGCTGTAATAACACATAACAGTATTCTGATTAATTTAATGTTCCAAGTCATAATTCGCAGATTCTTCATCTTGCTGGCTAAATAAGTAGAGTCCTTTGTCCTTCGTGGGCTGGTTGGCAAAGTGTACCTTTGCACAAGCAATTTTGATTTCTGTTCCCTATTGCCATGTATCACTTCCTTTTCAATGAGGATTCTCCTTTACCTCCTTCAATTGATTGTTTCCTCTGATTTTGCAGCAGAAAGGTCAAAGTTCTGCTCCACATACTGATTTTCCAGCTGGTAGAAAACCAATGAGATATGTGTAGTCACAAGTGCCTATGGGTTAGAAGGGTGACCTTTTTTAAACAAAGTTTACTCTAAAAAATTTACACCTGTGGACAATCTGAAACTATTCACAATTTGTGATAAATTTAATAAATTGCAGTGACCAATTAAAGAAGGATTTGTTTTATGTTGAAATACTTTATTTTTACACATTTTCTTTTTTTCTATACCATTCACCATCTTCAATTGCTATATTCAATGAATTTTCAATCTCCTCTTTTTTCCCCACAATAGAAGATATCCAAAGATAGACCTAGTGTTACAGATAAAGATATCATCCAATATCACATCTTAATGGTTATATTTCTATTTTTATTTATTAATCAAACAAAATGTCATAATTACTTTTCTACTGCTTCGGTGTTGTAGGAAAATGGCCTCACAGAATTAGGCACAGTGACCTAATACAGGCCTAGGTAAAATTTTCATAACGAAATCTGAAATCTGTCCATAGGTATGTAAGTGGTAGTTTGCGAATTCTGTAAAATTACAAACCAATGGGTAAAAAAAATCCATATTCATTCACAGTAGAAAAAGAGATGGATTTGCCATGTATAAAGCATGCCAAGACACAGGAGGCCTGGGTGGCAGGTAGTATCTGTTCTTGCAGCCAGGTTGGGTGCCTGCCATCTCACCCAGCTCATGGAAGGCTCTGTAGGCAAGGTGTTGGCATGCGAGGACAGGGGCAAGCATGAMATTCATGTTTTTAAGCTTTATCAGTGAGGATACGGAAAATCAAAGGTTATGACTGGATGACAGGCTCTGAATCCAAATAAAGGTAGTGAGTGGGTTGAGCGTGGAACAAGGACYGTGCCTCCCCAAAAAGCACGCCTGCTAGTTCAATTACTGGGTCACCCGCAGGCTTCAGGCAGACACCTGGCAACCTTCTACAGCGAGTGGGTTCGCTGGCTCCTGCCGTATATCACAGTGGCTGAGAKGTTTACCCAGGATTATGTTGTTGCAGTCCCATGTTGGGGAACTGGCTTTGGCCAGCAGATGACCCATTCCAAAGCACCTCTTGGAGTGTAGGAAAAAGAATATATTCAGTGAGATTGAGTAAGAACAGAGGTTCAGTATTCTAACTCAGATTTGGAGAATCCTAGCATGTGTCTTTGCCTTTTATAATACTGTTATTAGTAGAACATTTTAAAGTAGCTGCTGGCAAGACATTTTGCACTGTGCTGTTATGTTTGCCCTATAACACTGTTGTGGTTTAACCCCAGCCGGCAACTAAGCCCCACACAGCCGCTCGCTCACTCCCCCCACAATGGGATGAGGGAGAGAATTGAAAGGGTAAAAGCGAGAAAACTCGTGGGTTGAGGTAAAGACAGTTTAATGGGTAAAGCAAAAGCTGCATGCACAAGCAAAGCAAAACAAGGAATTCATTAACTACTTCCCACCGGCAGGCAGGTGTTCGGCCATCTCCAGGAAAGCAGGGCTCCATCATGGGTAACGGTTACTTGGGAAGACAAACACCATCACTCCAAATGTCCCCCCTTCCTTCTTCTTCCCCCAGCTTTATATATGCTGAGCATGACGCCATATGGTATGGAATATCCTTTTGGTCAGTTGGGGTCAGCTGTCCCATCTGTGTCTCCTCCCAAATTCTTGTGCACCCCCAGCCTACTCGCTGGTGGGGTGATGTAAGAAGCAGAAAAGGCCTTGACTCTGTGTAAGCACTGCTCAGCAATAACTAAAACATCTCTGTATTATCAACACTGTTTTCAGCACAAACCCAAAACATAGCCCGATACTAGCTACTGTGAAGAAAATTAACTATCCCAGCCAAAACCAGCAAACATACATCTTGCCTTATTTACTKCTATCTGTACCTTGTTGAAAGGCTCTTCCTGGCATGTCTTGCATTAGCAATGTGTTCCTCTGCTGCATAGTACAATGGCATCATTATCCTGGGATCAATCCTTAGACACTATTAAAGTCAGAAAATACTGCTGTACAGTGTTGAATACTAGCTCATGGACTATTGCTTTGAGGCAATGGGACRCAGACAGGAGGTAATGCAGATGAATGTCCATTCTCTTTTTCTACATAATGCACAAGGATTTGCAATGTGGGACATAACGGGGCAAAAGCTTCAGAAATTCAAAAGGCAAGCAATTTGTAAATAAATCAGCAAGTTGCCATGTAGGGAGGGAAAGATTTGTCTGAAGTGTAATGGCCCTACTGCAATGTGCTCACTAAGCTCTCAGTGGCACTTYAAACATCATGAGACTTGATTTTGAGACTTCAAGGAAAAACAAATCATAAAAGGGGATGCTCAGAACTCGAGTGCTAGGATCTAACAGAGCACTTAAGAAACACACCCAGCAGAAGGGKGACCATTCCCTTCTGCCATAGACAGCACAGAAGAGGGAAGGCTCCAGTCCTGCAGAAAAGGAATAGGTCACAAACCTCTAGAGTCCAAAATAGACCCTGGCCCAGACATAAGTAGGACAGCACACAGAAAAGCAAGATTGAGAAGCTACAACAAGAGCAGCGCCCAAGGCACAGAAAAGATTGGACATTGATGGACTGATAGTCTCTGAGGGGCTCCTAGCTGCCTTCATTTTGGGTAAGACTTAGAATTATTTTGAAGAGCTTAAAATCACCTGAGGACAAGGCTTCAAAGCATCTGGGTCTTTCACTTTAATACACAGTGGCTGCGAGTATTTTTATTTATTCAAGTTCCTTCTTTTTATATAAATAATTGCTTCTGCTTCACTTCAGCTGTCTCTCCAGTATACAACAATCATTACGGCCAAGCAGGTCAGCAAACACTTCAAAAAGAAACCAATCTATTCCTGAAAGAGGACATACCACTGTATCTCTAATCTGAGGCTTTAAGGTAAGTATACATTCGAAACACACCCTGCTAGGAATTTTTGCTTGCCTTTTTGCATGCTGGTAATAATACAAGAGGAAGCCATGCTGCCAAAGCAGCTCTGCAAAGTAACCTGCACTGGAGTGGTTTCACCACAGAAGGACAACGGCAGCAGGAAGCATTTCCAATCCTCTGCCATAGACACAGGTACTTGAACTATCTGCTCAGCATTTTCAGCCCTTRTGTGGTTCTTTCGAGCTTTTTGTAGACTTAGAGCTGAGGCTGCAAATCCTGAGTCCCTCCAAGAGATATGGAGCCCCTTACTGCAGGGCTTTTGATTTCCCCCAGAACTTTCAAGTTATTCACCATTTCCTATTCGTGCTGCTACGCTGCACGAGAAGCCTGGTGCTGACATCTTCTGTGAGGTCCTGCACTTGCTTGGTCTTTGCTCAGGTTGTGTCAAATCATAGAATCATAGAATAGTGTGGGTTGGAAGGAGCCTTTAAAGGTCATCTAGTCCAACCCCCCTGCAGTGAGCAGGGACATCTTCAACTCGATCRGGTTTCTCAGAGCCCCGTCCAAYCTGACCTTRAATGTTTCCAGGGATGGGGCATCTACCACCTCTCTGAGCAACCACCCTCATCRTAAAAAATTTCTTCCTTAGCCATTTCTCCCAGCTCTGCAGCTATCTTCAGTTTTACTTTACCACTGTCCTGTCACTGTAGTTATTACCTATGATCCCTGCCAGACCGCAGCTGCTTTCCTTTGGCCACTACCCGTGCTGCTACTCGCTGTCTGTCTGTCTTCATATCTGCTCCACTCTGAACAGCAGCCGCAAATGACTGTCTCTTTTCTTCCTTTTTTTCYGTGAGTGGCTTGTTTAGTGTAACTGCTTCTAGAGCCTGGCTGCTGGACTGCAACCCACCCCCCTCCATACCTTCTTCTTCAGTCGATGCATYTCTCGCTTCCCGTCTAGTCTTAGGGAAAAAGCATTGCTGTGGCCCAGCTTTGGCAGGTAAGGATCTCTTCCTGACTGTCTTGTTTTTGCTATCAGTCCCTCCACTCTTTATGCTGCCAACTTTGCTTGCTCTCACTCTTCTTCATTTTTGATACCCACGGCAAGACATCTGGTGCTCARATCTGCCCTGTTAAGTGCTGAATCGCATAAATTCTGCTGCAGCGTGCTACGAGTTGTGTCAGAGCAGAGCGCGTTAGCCATGTCGTACTGTGGAATGTTCTTGCCAGAGCTTCCTCCAGAGTCACCTCTCAGAAAGCAGACTGTCCATCTCCTGTCCTTAAAAATGACCTTTTGCAAGGGTGTCTTGGAGTGGCAGAAAGATCATAACTGATCAGTGTACCCTGCACACACGTCACGCTGAGTCATATATGCTCTGCAATGCACATTGGTGCCTGGCCAACAGAAATAGTCTGGTTCAAATAACGCACCCTCTATCCCTAGGTATGAAGTTATTCATTTCCTGATGTCAGCTCTTATATCTGCGGGGATTACTGCTTGTCCTGCTTAAAATAAAATCCCATCTTGCACATGTGCGCTCACACACACACACAACACTCAGTCCTTTGCCTAGTAACAAGATGGGCGATGCCTGTGGTCCTTCTTCCTTGCAGTACAGCCACACAGCCTGTGTACRAACTGTTTTAATGCCTTTATCATCCCACCTATCCCACTCAGCACTTCCTCAGCATGCATTCTTTGTGCCGGAGCTCACACTGCACCTTTATGCCGAGCCCAAAAGTGACACAATGGGATTGTCCCACCCCCCTACGCAGGGGTAGCGGCTCCTTGTTTATCTGACTCCGTCCTGGTTGTGTCAGGGCTCCACCAGTAAGTGCTCAAGGTGCTGACTTTGCAGCAGTGTGGCTCCAAGCTTTCTGTGGCTTTATCTGTTCCAGGGGTTTATAGCAATTTGGGACTGGTTCCCTGCATTGGAYTGCCTTTACCCCATCACATGGAGCTCCGATTGCTGCCAAATGGTGTCTATGTGTGTTAACTGCTTAGACGATTCTTGTGTCCTGAGAGGTGGGAGGATGAACCWGAAGAATCTAGTAGTTCATCTTCTCTATGAAGTCCTAGAAATCCTTCACCGTTTTTGCTCTGGACAGTTCCTTAGTGGCTCTAAGGTTTCTGAGGTATAATTGGAGTCACTCAAAAGTCCACAGATGTTCAGGTGCAAGCTTCAGCTTGCAAGCTTCTTGCTCATCTGCATTTAGGCTAAAATTCTCTGCAAGCTTCAGCTCATCTGCATTTAGGCTAATATGCTGTTCTCAGCATTTCCTTGGGGCCAGTCACAGTTTGGAATCATCTTCTTCAACACTTTCAGTTACAGTAGAAAGTGTCATCGGCCACCGCCTTGGTGCCTGGGAATCCCTCTATCRCACGTTTCAGTTTCTGCTGGGAACTGTAATCATGATCATGTTCCTGGCGTTCACACTATCAGGTGTGATAAAGGTGATCACGAATCCAGTTCAGGATCCTGTCCTAACTCATAAGAAACACTGAATACTTTTGAATTTGATACATCAAATTGAGCGTGGTGACTTCTCTCCAATCCTGTATACACTGTTTTGGCATCAGTGTAGCTTCTCATTTTATGCAGATGCGTTGTTTTTGTTTTTCCACTGTCACTGATTTATTCTCTGCTCTTTTCTATAGGTCTCTTGACACCTTTCCTTTACAGTTTTCCCTCAGTGACATTGAGAGTGCCAACAGAGTTTCAGTTTTGGTAGCTTGAATGTCAGGTTCTTAGTCAGCTTTTGAGGTAGGTGTCAGTCTCCTTAAACTATAAGGCAACACTTTTTTGGAAGGCTAAATGGAGCCCATGGGGACTTCTCCCTCTGCTCTCTTAGACTGGAGATATTCTGGTGGTGTACTATGCTTACAACATGGCTTGCTTAGCGATGGATGGACTTTTTGAGTGTCCTTTGTCATAAGACCAATTGATAATGTGCCATATTTCACGGCAACTTACCAAGAGCTTGTATCTGTCCACTGGCCTCAAAATAGCCTCAACTGTAAATCATCGCTGTAAATTGTAAGTCCCATTACTGCAGTCTGATGTTGCTGTTAATGAGTGTTCCTGGAGTTCTATTGCAGTTGACCTTGCAGCTCAGCTAGGACTAAATTTGGCTGTGATTCGGTGGGATAGCTGTAATTACGGCTATGGTAAGGCTGGCAGATYATTCGAGCACTGTGAGTACCCTGAAAAGCCTTGACTTAATAAGCCACGCTTTATTTTCTCAGAAAACTCAACTAAATGATGATGCTTGTGTTCATCACCACTCTGTCTTCAGCCTCAAGCTTGGGGTTTCCTAASAAGACTTGTTGTGCCATAAGGACCACCACTTTCTGATTCCTTCCTGGGCAGTTCAAGTAAAATTCCTTATGAGGGGGGCTTTCTTTAGATATATGTCAGCTTTGTTGTTGAAGCATCTTTCCTATAAGCTGCAAATGATCTCACACAGGAAAAACTTCAGTGTTCCCAAAGTTGACTTCTTGGTTGCGTATTACAAGGACCCATTGCCAGAACTGCTTTTTGGTTTTACAGGAACATACTTGCCCTGGTGTTGTTCTGCCCTCCTCAGGTGTTCCCCTTCTCTGACAGCAGCGCTTCATGTGATGCTCGCCCGGGATGACATGGAGAAAGTTCATTCTCTGGTCTCTATACCCCGTGGCCAGCAGCATTCATGAACAAAGTTCTTGCCACAGTGCTTGTATAAGGTCTCACACCAAGTAATACAATCACATGAAGCCAAAAGTGGATACTGTTAAGAAAGAAGCCATGTGTACCTGACTCAGGCATGCTCAGGTAATCACACAAAGAAGAAGCTGTTGCTAAGTCATTCAGGACTTCTTCTCCAAGTGCTGTTCCCAGTGTGCAAAATGGGAAGCAGAAATTATTTTTAAACACTTGGTGCATAGTTCTCAATAAAATACRCTCTCTTCCTTTCACAGGCCAGACCAGCCTGTTTGAGCAGGGGGTTCTCTCAACAGCGAGCAGTCAGCTGGACAAAGACTGGGAAAGAAAATCTAGGACCAGGAAAGGAGGTCAGAGAAGGAGGAAGTGATATTAAAGCCATGAAAATATTGTTACTAAGCATGTTACTTCATGTAGAAGTGTGTTCCTCCTACGGGTAGATGGCCACAAGAGTTTGGTATTTTCTGTAGTGTAGCTTGGGACTGTGGGGTGGATTAGCACTTTGCCCTTCCATTTCGTCTGATTATACAGCTGCTTTGGAGGAGGACAAAAGCAGGCTCAACCCTTTCCTAATACAGCACATTTTCTGTTCTCCCCTCCCCAGCCATCCTTCCACTGCCACGCTTTGCCCCTATCCAATCCACTGATGTGGGATAAAAAGCAGCAAGGCAGTGGCAACTTTTCTCTCCAGGCTGGTTCTAGCAGCAAAACCGTACATGTGAGTGAAGGCAGTTTCTGCTTCCTTCCTCACAGGGATGCACTCCCAAGCTGTCATCTTCCCTCTGTGTAGCAACAGGACTRGATCTACTCATTGCCTCTTTTGACCACAGAGGGCCCATATCTGAGGCTTTAAAAAGGAGCAGGAAAAACAATGAAATKATATGACAAGAGGGAACAAAAGTCATTGTCATCTCCCATCAGCTATCAGTATGCTTTCTTTGAAGCATGAGACTTGATTATCCCAGTCATAACAATGCCTAATAATACTGGCGGATAGTAACAAGGCTCATAAACCAGTATTAAAAGATAAAAAACTTTTAAAAGATCCTTTGTTCCCCCCAAGGAATAAAATCCAATTGTCAACACCACAAGCTCACCTTTGGTTCTATCTGTTGACTCTTTCCATGTCATAGACCATTACGATTGATAGAGGCTCTGCAAGGCAAATTTAGGCCAAAACATCCTCCTTCATGCATAGCATCCTCTGTCTCCAAGGCCATTAAATGATGTCTATGGTGACACTTACACAACTCATTTGTGGGTTTATGCAGCTCTAAATGGAGCTATAACTTTACTGGGTTGTGTTCCAGGCTTGGATGAATTGGAGCTACAATGCCTATGAAGATCCATGAGGTTCAAACAACCAGGACATCACTTGCCACTTTGGATGTTGCAATGGTTTCTATCACACAAACTGCCTCTTCGTGTAGGAAGGAGGAAATTCAGCATGCTGAGAGTGTCGCTCATGACATACATGAACGATGTCATGCTGGGAAATCCACTCTGCTTCTGCATCCATTGATTTCAATCAGTAGTTTTCAAGTTCCCTGGTGACAGTGTTTAAAGCCTATTTCACTGCATAAAACCAATGGTTATTTTTTAATCCAGTTTCAGATTTACAGAAATTCAGTACAATTTTTCTTTAATCCTTACCATACAATAAGAGTTTTAATCAACAACTCAATTTTCTCTCTCTGTCTCTCTCTCTTGCTCTCAAAGTTTTCTGTTCTTTGTCGTCAGGGGAAATCTTTAGTTTGCCAGACCAAAACACAGGAACCTTCAGCTTTCTCTACAAGTCAAGGCCTTGAACTTGCAGAAACAGTTCTGCTTTTGCTGTGCTGACCTATCTTTGACACAAGGTGTCTATCAGTTCTGGTTGCCTACAAAAAGTGACATCAGCAGCCATCAAAGATGGCTGCAAAGCTCCTCAACCTGTGCAACTCAGAACGCCTGCTGCTTCCCCATCTGCTCGTGCTCATCCGCACTACCACACCAGGCTGGATGTACTTTCCATGGGGGAGCTCCAGTGGAAGTGTTTCTCATGGCGAATGGCTATCGGAGAGGCGTAAGGCCATTTGGATTGTACCCCTAGACCTACCATCACACAAAGCTGGGCCATCGGTAAGAGGTAAGGAAAGGAACAGCAACTGCTTTTTTGGCATCTATGGAAGCAGAAAGGTGCCTAGTGGGATTTTGAAAAACCTCTGCTCTAAATGTTTTTTAAATGTTGCCTGCTGTTTATCTCAAGCTTTTGATTGTTTGCAACTTGTAGTCGCCCTGTGAAAACTTTTGATCCTGAACAGAACTTCGCAATTTGACCCTTGGGGGGGATTACCAGTTCAACTGCTGGCGGCCGTTTTATGTAATATATAGAAAGTATGAAATAGCAGCAGCCTGCCTTCACGTTTGGCAGTAAGTTGGAGTCTCCTTCCATTCCTCAACATTTCATTCAAGCTACTTAGCACTGTAACATGTAACATATGACCTCTTTGCAAGCCCTAGTGTTACTGCTCATTAGTCTATGTACCATAACAAGATTTTCAGTGACCCTATGGCTAATAGTCCACTTTTCTTAGTAAGACATTTACTTTCCAGCATGACTGCTTGTCAGTAATGTCAGTTAGATTGGAATGAGAAATCACAGAGTTCAAAGCTGTTCAAAATGAGGAGGGGGGTAGCAATACCCCAGTTTGTCCTTTTGCTACCCTGTAATGTAAAAGCAAAGGGCTCTGKTTTTTTTTCTGCTACTGTACCCACAGCTTCCAATGAGGATTTGGGTTCTGCTGTGCTAAGACAGTCCTCAGGAACAAGCAGCCTAAGCAGTTGTGACAGGGAAAGGAAGCATTTTAGTCCTGTTTTTCAGGTATAAAAGCAGAATATATAGACTTGCCTGCAATCATGCAGGAAACCAAAGGCAGAACAGCCCCTTGAACTCAGGCCTCTGATCGTCAGATCTGCGTTTTCATCACTCTCCTGAGTGTACGTATTTGTCTTTGAACTAGTACAGGGGGATATAATACTGCACCAGAGCCGGGTGAGTGCTAGCTCACAGAGCTGTTTCTGCAAAGCAGTTCCRAGCGCACTGAGTGCAGAGCTGTCCGAATACTTTGCAGTCAGCTCTGTGCAGCATGTCATCCAGGGTGGAATTCACTGCCATAAGAGGATGTTGAGTCAAAGGCTGTAGCCGAGTTTCTTGAAGGGTGGAAAAACAGCTTGGTTAGTTTAGGCAATGGGACTGCCTTTCTTTTTTGGGGGGGTTTAGTTTGTACAGGGTCTAGGGCTGCTGGGTGCTGATGCTGAGCTGCTAAACTGTCAGAAAATTAGGGATTGCAATTTTCACTAGGAGAAGACTCTCTCTTTTTATTTAGCATTTTGATTGTTTTGCCTGGGAGTGGCGGAAAGACACTTTTCTTTTCTTCAGAACTTCACCAGAAGTTTTCTCACAAAACTTTCAGCATATGTGATGCTCACTGAAAACAAAAAGCCTATACCATGCTAGACAGGAAATCTGTTTCTTTTTCTTTGCACTTTTGTTTCCACCAGGGATGGTGAATGCAGCATGCAAAATAGCTGTGATTACAGCACAGCTAGGGCTAGGGAATTTTAGAATGGTTTGTACTCTGGCAAAAAAACCCAAACCACAACACCATCAAAAAAATCCCACCCCCAAACAACCAAACATGGGGATAAATAAGGGGAAGGGAAGAAGAGACAGAAACCATCTGTGAGGTGAGGTGGTTAAGTATTTTTGGACGACCAAGGTGGTGATCTTAAGTGAAGATAATGTATTATGCAGTGGAAAACTAAAGAGACCAGGTCTGTTAAACACGGACTTGGTGTTACTTAGCTCTGGAGTGCTTCAAATTACACAGGCCAGGTTGTATTTGATCGCCTTTCCCGCTTTGACAAAGAGAGCAGCAGGCTTTTATATAATGTACATGATCATATACTGTAGGGAACAATCCTGCACTGGCAGGGGAGGGGAAGCTGATGACATAATGGGTCTTCTCCATCTCGAAGTTATGTGATTCATCAATTAAATGCATTCAGTGGGGTAAAGCAGCATGAAAGGGCAATTTCCCTGTAACACGCTGCCTGCCGATTTAACTCTTCCCTCCCAATTTCAGCCACACCGCTCGGGACCCAGCCTCCACCACGATGCCCAGGAGGCTCCGGCTGCGCTTCCCCGACCTCTACCGAGCGCACGGCAGGCGGGGGCCAGGTCGGGGGCCGGGTCCGGCAGCAGCACCAAGGGCCCCGGGCCGAGCCGTTCCGTTCCGTTCCGTTCCGGGCCGGGCCGGCCCCGCACCACGGGGGCTCCGGGCACTGCAGGCGCAGCCGCCGCCCGCCGCGGCTGCAGCATCGCGCTCCGTGCGGGATGTGTAAAGCCCTGCACCACTCCGGCCGCCTCCTCTGCGGGTGCCGCGGTGGGCCTGCGGGCAGCACCGAGCCGGCTACCACCCGGGGAAGGGGCGCGGGGGGGGGGGCGGCCGGAGAAAAGCGACAACCCGCTCCCCGCTGCCCCTCTGCGCGGCGGGGGCGGGTGCTCCGCGCACCTGCCCGGGCCGCTTGCGTGTCCCCTTTTCCCGGGGGGATACCCACTCGCTCTCCGCAGCCCCCGCTGCGGGCTGGGGCGGCGCGGTGTCCCGCAGCGGGCCGGGGCCGCCGCCTGCATTGCGTCGGGGGCGCGGCGCTCAGCGTGCCGCGGCGGCGGGGGCCGCGCTGGCGGCGGCGGCGGGGGCGGCCGGCCCGGGGCGGGGGGGGCAGCCTGCCTCCCCTCCTCCCTCCGGTCCYGTCCCGTGTCCCCCGCCCTCCCCGCTCCCCCAGCTGCACCAAACAGCTCTCAGGTTTCTGCTGATACTGCAGCGTCAAGACATGGCTCGAGTTGGCTCCTTGCTCTCAGGCGTTCAGCAGCCCTCTCGCTCCTGCCACACGCGTCCAGCTCCTGCCTCCTCCTGCTGCTTCTGTTGCTGCTGCTGCCGGGACGAGCCAAGACCGACTCCGGGGATGCGGCTGCAGGACTGCGGCTCTCTGACATCTCCCCCGCCGCCGCTGCCCAGCGCCCGGCTCTTTTTCCAGCTGTCYTAAGGGAAAAGAGCAGGAGAGCCAGCAGCTATCTAGGACTCCTTGATGTAATCTACTAACTCAAACCTTTTGAAAAAGGTACTTCGCACTCTTTTCCACCCCCCCCACCCCCCCACTGCGGTTCTCGGTAGAAACTAATTAAACCCACTCGCCCTTGGTGCAGCCTAAGACAGTGTATGAATATTTCAGTGTCTCGCAGGCAGCCCTGTAAAGCGATCGCTGTATTATTAAGAGGGGCGCAAGAGGAGGAGGAGGAGGAGGGTTGAGTTTGCCGCTGCGGTTTTTGTTTTGGTTTGGTTTTTTTGGATGCTGCTGCAAGGCGACTTGACGCATTCCGGCACTGGCTCCTACTCCTAACCAGCGCATCTCACTCGGAGCAGGTAAGAAAAAGCCCCTTCTCCCCCCGCAGCACTCTATTTTGGACAGTTTGGGTCTGGGATGCTGTTCTCCCTCCCCCCGTGTCTCTCTCAGTTGTGTTTAGCTGCTGCAAAGCCAGAGAGGAGATGCTTTGCTCCCCCTCCCCTAATCCCCCCAATTGGTATGATGAAGTTGTCAGCGCTCAGCTAAGTCTCCACCGTCTGTGAAGTGGGGAACGTAGTGGTCAGGAGACTTATCGTAGGAGCTGACCCCGCTGAAGTTGCCTGGGAAGCCCTCACGATGCTCTCAGGACACCGCAGGGTCCACATCGTCCCCTTCCTGCCTCGGAGGCCCCGGTGCGTGTCCGGGGATGTGTGGGAATGCGTCGGGCTCCGCATGTGCTGCCGTAGTGGGCAGAGCGGGATGTTCTTGCTGGTGTGAAAGCCAATCCATTGCGCCTGAGCATGTGTGTGTGGTGGGGCTTGAGGGCTGGTTTATTATGTTTCTCTCCTCCCTGGCAGCCTCCATCCTGCAAGTGAGCTTTATGCCTTCAGAAGCAGAGTATCTCCATCCCTCCCCAGCGCACCAGAGGAGGGTAGTGGGGGGGGGCAGGCGATGGAAATTTGCTGAGTTGGCATTGCAAGGACTCGCCTCCCAGCCACCCCGTTATTTATTTATTTATTTATTTATTTATTTATTTATCTGTGTGTGTGTGTGTGTGTGTGTGGTAACTTCGTGACAGCAGCCGCAGCGATGGTCGAGTCGGCAAGAAAAGTGGACGGATCAAGTTAAAGGCAAAAGGAGACGGCTGGGGAGGGGACCCCAGCCTGGGGGTGCACTCCATAGACCTTCAGCCTCCCGGCTTGTGGGACAGGACCCCTCACCTTACCTGCCCTCTTCCCCCCCAAAGGTACTTCTTCCCTCTTTCTTCACCCTCCCATCATCCCTGATGCCTYTCCCTTCATCCCACCTCTCCTTTCCCCTTTTGGGTATTTCCATCCTTTAGGCTCCTCGTCCATCCCTTCCTCAAGCTCTCCATCCCGACTCGTTATCCCTCCCTACAGACTCTGAACCTCCCCCCTCCCCGCACTGTCCCCCCCCCGAACTGCCCTGGGGCTCTCCTCCATCCTCCTCCCCCCCCTTAAGTCCCTCTCCCTCACTTCTCCTCCCCTGCTCCTGGGTCCCCCTTCTCGTGTGCCACCATGACCGTGATGGCTGGAGAGAACATGGATGAGACTTCTGCGCTACCTGGCCACCCCCAGGATAGCTACCAGCCCGCTGCCCACGATGACCATGAGTGCTGTGAGCGCGTAGTGATAAACATTGCTGGACTACGCTTTGAGACGCAGCTGAAGACCTTAGCCCAGTTCCCCAACACTCTGCTGGGCAACCCCAAGAAGCGCATGCGGTACTTTGACCCCTTGCGCAATGAGTATTTCTTTGACCGGAATCGGCCCAGCTTTGATGCCATCCTCTACTACTATCAGTCTGGGGGGCGGCTTCGCCGGCCAGTCAATGTGCCCTTGGACATGTTCTCTGAGGAGATCAAATTTTATGAGCTGGGTGAGGAGGCCATGGAGAAGTTCCGGGAAGATGAAGGATTCATCAAAGATGAGGAGAGACCCTTACCAGAAGGAGAGTACCAGCGCCAAGTATGGCTCCTCTTTGAATACCCAGAGAGCTCTGGGCCTGCAAGGGTCATTGCAATAGTCTCTGTCATGGTGATCCTCATCTCCATCGTGATCTTCTGCCTAGAGACATTACCTGAGCTGAAGGAGGACAAGGAGTATACAGTGCATCGCACTGACAACACCACCCAGGTCTACAAATCCAACATCTTCACAGATCCCTTCTTTGTTGTGGAGACCCTGTGCATCATCTGGTTCTCCTTTGAGCTGGTGGTGCGCTTCTTTGCCTGCCCCAGCAAGACTGAATTCTTCAAGAATATCATGAACTTCATTGACATTGTGGCCATCATCCCTTACTTCATCACTCTGGGCACCGAGATGGCCGAGCGGGAGGGGACTCAGAAAGGAGAGCAGGCCACCTCCTTGGCCATCCTGAGAGTCATCAGACTGGTAAGAGTCTTTCGAATCTTCAAACTCTCCCGGCACTCTAAGGGCCTCCAGATTTTGGGACAGACCCTCAAAGCAAGTATGAGAGAGCTAGGTTTACTAATCTTCTTCCTCTTCATTGGGGTGATCTTGTTCTCTAGTGCGGTATATTTTGCTGAGGCTGAAGAACCTGAGTCTCATTTCACAAGTATCCCTGATGCTTTCTGGTGGGCGGTGGTATCCATGACCACTGTGGGCTATGGTGACATGTACCCTGTGACAATTGGAGGCAAAATCGTAGGCTCCTTGTGTGCCATCGCTGGTGTGCTGACAATTGCCCTGCCTGTACCTGTCATCGTGTCCAACTTCAACTACTTCTACCACCGAGAAACAGAAGGGGAAGAACAGGCTCAGTTACTTCACGTTAGCTCCCCTAATTTAGCATCTGACAGTGATCTCAGTCGCCGCAGCTCCTCCACAATCAGCAAATCTGAGTACATGGAAATCGAAGAGGATATGAATAATAGCATAGACAATTTTAGAGAGGCTAATCTCAGAACTGGCAACTGCACTGTAGCCAACCAAAACTGTGTTAATAAAAGCAAGCTGCTGACTGATGTGTAAGCAAAAAAACCAAAATCCCCACTCACAGCTTGAAGACTTTAGTGACACAGTCACACTTTGTAGATGCTTTACTGATAGTCTTTGAATGCTTTATTTACCTCGTAAATGCATTGTTGCATTGCGAATTTTTGCTCAGCGATAAAGAAGCTTCCAGGATCCATGAAAGATAAGAATTTGTTTATTTTTAAAAAGCATTTTCCACCTGGTAAATGATAACCATTTGAACTAGTTTAGTTTTAAGCTGTATGATGCTAGACCTAAACTTCTCCTCTCCCATCTCCCTTTTTTTTGATGAAGTTAACTTAAACTAAGCAAGACAGTTTTTAGAGCTATAAAGCATATGCATGGATTCCAGTAAAAATATTCTGCAAAACTGCACAGTTGCAAGAAAGTGCATCAGAYAATAATAATAAAAAAAGATTAGCAAAAACCTGCAGCAAGCATTTGCCATGTTTTTTCTGAAGAAGCGCAAATTTTCCTTCTGCCCCCTATGTGAAAGATYACATACTTCCAATCTACAGATCCACACAGCACCTTATTAAAAACGTACTTAAGCCTGGTCTCTTTTGCTGTCCATAGAAGAACTATTCTAAAAGGAAAATAACAAACAAAACAGAAGACAAAACATCTGCAATGCTGCTAAGTTCTCTTACATGCAGATGATTTAAACACACTTTTCCTTTTCCCTGTCCAGAAGTGGATACAAAACTTTAAGCCCCTCTGTTGCAAGATAGCACAATGGAGTTTAATATAAGCATGTTTGAATTTGATACTATTTATTTTATAATCGCATGCCTGAAACATTACCTCAGACAATAGCGGATAAGCTTTCGTTTGAACTGAATCTTCTAAAAATAGGTCCTTTATTCCTCTTTTTTCTTTTCTTTTCTTTTTCTTTCTGATTTGCATTCACCAGAAGTGCACTCCTTAATTTATTAAATCGTTGACTAGTAATTTAAAGTACTGTATTTAAGTGCGTATGTTAGTCAAATGGGAACAATAACTTTTGGAGATCAAAGCATGTTCAAATATTCAGCATTATGGCCTATTTGATTAAAGTGTAACTTGAATTAATTAATGCATGAATTCAATAATAATAATAACAATAATAATGATAACAATAAAAAGAAAATAAAAAAAGTGCTTGACAGACCGAGGGCCTGAATGAAGTGATTAGAGAAACCTGATTGTTTTCCTGCATTGCTCAGGGAAATATGTTGGCTTTTGTCCAGGCGTTGTCGGAAGGGAACATATCCCATCCCTTAAAGGGACAGCTATATGGAAAATTAAGAAGTCAAGTTATATATAGCAACACCTAAAACCTAGTATCCTTCATAGTCGAAAGGTGCAGATGCATGCTTTTTGGTGCATTCTCAGAATGTAAATGGAACTTATCTATTATATGCATCCAAATTGCAGCAGCTGGTTTCTTTTGCAGTCATTAGTTGAGACTTTTTTGTATTCCCCTAAAACTCACTGAAGAGACTCAACAGATTGATTTAGATAGTTGCGCAGTGCCTTTATCTTACGTCCCCTAAATTGCTGAAAGTGCCTCCAGGAACTGAGCTGATCAGAGATGGTGAAAGGGCAAGGCACCAACACGCTGTCAGGAGTGTGCTGCGCTGCCTCCTGGCACAGCACAGAAGGGGGTAGAGAAAGAAAGAGCAAGTCTGAGTGAGAGGGATGCAGAAGAGGCGGGCAGAGACCACCAGCGCCCATGGGATGCCTTCCTTCCCCAGCCAGYCCGATGCTGCAGGGCTCAGCATTTGCTTCTGCCAAATAACTCATGGCTGTGTTTATGCAAGACTTCAAGTTTCCCTAGGTTGTTTATAGAGTCATCGCTGCCATCATTGTGTCTGCCCTTCCTTCCCCTGAGATGGCTTTTTGGCAGCCTGTCCCAGCATGGCAGGATGCAGGAGGAACTAGGGACCAGCAGGAACTGCGGCATCACCCACTCAGGCAACCAGACTGCAGGGCTATGCTTTTCTTTCCCTTGGATTCCCCCAGCAGGTAGGTGAGAGAGGCTTTCCAGTGCCCTCCCATCCCTGCCTCCTCCATCCCCTTTCAGCAGTCTGTCAGATCTTAAGTCCCATCACAGATCCTTTGAGCCATATTCTTCTTTCTGGTCCCTAACCTTACTCTACTTCCACCATCATCTGGTGAAGGAAGCAACACTAGGAGAAGGTATCTTCTGCAATATGCCAGCCTTGACTGCTAGGCCCTGGAAGATAATAACCTTTGATCTGAGCTAATGTAGGCACTAATCTTTATTTTTTAAATGGACAAAGTTGAGGATCTTCATTCTGCACTTAGCATGTGGCCAACTGCTGTAGAACACTTCTCCTTCCACATTGTACAGATCCTTTCTTCCCCTATTTTTCTGATATATGTATATATGTGTATAAATATGTGTGTCTGCGTATGTGTGTGTCACACACACGCGCAGACACACATGTATATAATAAAACCAAGGCACTTAGAGTAAAAAAAAMCAAACCCTTACCCTAACGCACAAGCCTGATCTGCCAGGTTTCCAGAAAGCCTTGACTCTATTTCTCACTGTGTGGCTTCTATGAATCTTAATGATGAGAAAGCGATCAAGAACTGAGGGAGCTCTAACTCCTGCAAGAAATGCAAAGCATCAGATAAAAYAGGGCATTACATCCTCTAGGTGGGTGTTATAAAGCTTCCTTCCTATCCCCCGCTCATGCCCCTTCCCATCCTCTCTCCCCATTAAATTCTGGTGGTCCTGATCTTCCCAAACTCTTGACTTCTAGGCTACGACTTTTTGTGTCAAAACGGACTTGAATGCTGCACTCAGCTTATAAAACAACTAACCAACTACACTAAACAGCAATAATCAATTCAGTGCCGTGGGACTGATGATCAGAAAGCAGCATCTGGGAGATGAGGCCTCACTTTGGTAACCTAACTTCTGCCATAGTTGGGTATGCACACCTTAGTTTAATGAGCAGAATGATAATCATTCTGCATATGTAAAGAGAAAAGTGCTGCATGCAGCGATTCTTCTTTGTCAGGAGACCAGGATGGGTCATTAGGACTCAGGGTGGTTTGGGGAGCCTGAATGTTGCTTTGTCCATTTATAGCTCACTGCAAAGGATCTCAATACATATGGAATASAGGAATTAACCTCATGTAGCATAGGCATGCGTTTTCAGCTAGTTTGACACACACAAAAAAAAACAAACAGGAAAAAAAAAGCTCTTACTCCCTTTACACAGGAGTGCTGAAATGTCTTTGTGGGCCTGAAGGTGCACTTAACAAACTGCCTGTTCTTACCAGTAAGCATCCTTTTATTTCTTTCTTTTTTTCCTTTTTCTTTTTTTTTTTTCTTCTTCTTTTTTTCTCCCCCTTTTGGCCTATGTTTCTTTTTGCCACACATGAGCTCTATGGGGTTGTTTGTGTCAGTGGAAGAGGACTGGAAATGAGCTGATGGCCAATKTAGTGCACCTCTGAAAGAGAGAAGAGACCTTCATTTGACAGGGACCTCCCAGAAGTGATGCCCATGTTATGCTGGACAGAGAAACGAGTAGATATGGTAGTCTTAGTCGGGCTGTAGTTTGATGAGGCAAGGCAGCAGTTCCAGCATAAGGAGTCACTACCCAAGCCTCCTTTACCAGCCACTGCTCTATGCTGCCTTCTTAGTTGCCCCCATAGAGCTTTTTCTTCATCCACGCAGTGAAGGGGATGAGGGAACGTAACCGGCGTAAGCAAGGCAGCAGTGCACTGCGGTGCAGAGGTGGGAACGGAGAGGCAGTGGGCAGGAATCCCATAGGCTGGYACGACTGCCAAAATTCCCCATCTGGTCCTGCCATCCTTAGCTACAGAGCACTAGGGAACAGGCAGAGGAGCAAGGGGGAGAGTGAAAATGAAAGGCYCTGTACCCCCTTCCTTCGCAGAGCTGAGAGGTTGCTGCCAAACTGCCAAGAGCTCAAATCCTCTGTGTGGCAGCTCCAGCAGAGACAATGAACTGGATTTACTTGTCTTCACGAGGAAGTTAGTGTGCAGCAAGCCAGGGTGTGAGTTCACAGCATTCTAGCAAACCCATGSAGATTCCCTGCATGGAGTCTCTTAAGCCTTATCTCCACTGGGGACTTCAGGAAAGCCAATCCGAATTAATGAAAGGTGTGCATTTAAAGTAGATTTGTTAAACTGCTTTGAAGCCCAGCATGGACATTCTGTTGCAGTATAAAAGCAACCTTAATCTGATTTGGAGTCATTCTTTTTGGAAAGAAAGTAAGCTGAATTGAATTAAGGCTGCTTTAATTCTGAACACAATGGGGCTTAATGCAGTTTACCTCATCTGCCTCACAAGTTCATTCAGATAGATGAGCCTTTAGTAATCATTAAATGTAATGGAACTGACTCTGCTTTGCAGGGGGTGGCTGGGCAGAGTGTGGCCGTGTGCTATAAAACTCCTAGTACATGAGTGCTGGAAATTCGCAGCCTGGCTTACTGAGGGCTAACATCTTGTTCCTGGTAACAATTCCAGTGATTTCCTTCCTTTGTTCCTGGTTTACACATTTGTAGGTGTGAGGAGAATCAATCCCGCTGCCTTCTGGGAAGTTACACTGACAAATGATCATGGCCCAAGGAAATTAATTTCCACTTGCAAAGTCTCTAACTGTGCACGTGCTTAGCCTGATCTACTGCTGATCACGTGGACAAGCACTTGAAAGACAGTACAAAGCACTAGAGACAGGACAAAATTCAGCAAAAGTCCTCTTGTTTTCAGCAGTGATTTTGCCCAAGTAGAGATTTCAGGGATCAGACCCTTCTTAGCAAATCAGCTGTGTATCGTTTATTAGGGGCTGCTCATTGACCCAACTAAAAAATTGGAGCAGTGGCAAATTTTATTGACAAATTTTTTACTAAGGGACAATTGTTTTCTTTAGAAGTACAGAAAGTTTGTTTCTATTATGAGAGAGCTGAAGCCTAAGTGTAACATAAAAACCTGCTTATTTTTAAGTATAAGGAACTGAGGGCAAATTTCACTTTTCCATAGTTCACACTTGGACAGTGCAGTTTCTTATATGCACATATATTAACCAAAATAAAATAAACACTAGGACAGGAACATCTGAAACTAATTAGGAAAAGGTGGAAAGTTGTATTTTAGAATAAGATCTTCTGCATGCATATGTAATATATGGAGAGAATATATTCCTTTCCAACTATTAGCTTGATAACTGTTTTTAGAGGGGTGCCATTCTGGATTAATTAATTTCCCCTAGCATAAAGAAGAGGGAAGTACCGCAGCTTTTCCAGGAATGGTCTGATCCCGTAGGCTTCCAGCAGCCTGATGCCACTGATCGTCGCGGTAATTTCAGACTCGCAGGAATGCAGAATCAGCTCCAAAGTATGATTTACCCTCCATAGCCACAGAGCTGGATGGAATTGGAAAGCTGTCCTCGCAATTGCACGACATGGCGAGTTTGTTCCAGACCTGTGTATYGCAAGTCTGAAACAAGCTCCTTTTCTGAGATGCTTTAACCAGGGCCCTACGTTTCAATTTTGGTTGGACTTATTTCAGGCTGAGTTTCTTTTTCTGTTTTCTGTTGTTCTGGCTTTACTTAATCAGGTGTAGAGAATTTATTTTTCCTGAAATGCTTATCAAGTATTCTTAAAGGTGTCAGTATTCGTATCTGCAAAAATGAAACTTCAGGGTGTTCTGCTGTTTCACTCAGTATAGGTGAACTTGCCACCGGTGAGGTCAACAATTTATGCTGTCAAAGCATAGCATGCTTTGATATTTTCAAAGGAAATAAAATGAAACTGAGGTCTTAACTGAAATTTGTTTTAAAATATCTGTTAATATCTGTGTAATTCTGTATATTTCACCTGTTCACAGGCTCTAGCAAATGTCACTACAAATTATAAAAAAAATCATCTTCCATTTCTAGTTTCTATAATAAAATGAAGATGTTGCATTCAGTTCCTTTAGGTGCATCAGTCTTTGATCCATGTTATTGTTTCAGTGACATTTCTATAATGTAATTGGGATCAAATGTATATTTTACTTTTGTACAAAAGTAAAAATGATATTTTTATGACTAAATTCAGCAAACCCTTACCTATAACCTGCTAAGATGAAATCTTTTTTTCCTTTCCTTTACATGTAAACGATTGTTTTTGCAGTATGTCGGTTTGAAATGAATAAATAACAGCTGTCAAAAGAACTGTATATGGCCTCTCAGACATACCTCTGATTTTAAAGATCAAATATTACCGATGTGAAATATATAAACTGAATAGTCTCCATAAGAAAGTGCACCATCAGGGCAACAAACCATTTAAGCTGACACAGCTGTACTTATTTCCATCATTTACAAATCGCTTACACTTTGGGTCAAGTATGTACTTCATTGTCACATTACAGCTCATTTTACTTCCAGTAGTGAAATCATTTGACTTACCATTTTTAGAACATCTAATGTTATGAGTTCTTGAACTATTTGAAATGCATAGTTTTCATCTATGCAATTTTACCTGCTTCTGTACTTGTTCATCTGTTCATACTTGGCATCAATTAAAGATAATTTTTAAGGATCTTATTCAGGATTATTCTGTCTGGTTATTTTCTGGAGTCTGGTTTCTGCGCTGTCACTACCGGCCAGTTCTATCTGAAATGAATGGTTGGTTCATTGATGGTGTTTTTATTGAATGGTATAAGAAATGGCAATGTAGTGAGTGGGAAATGTGGCTGTGGGCTTTGAGAGGCTTGTAAATGTCAACTCAAGCTTTACAGTACAATTAATCCAAGGGTCTGGCTTCCATAGGCTTTGGATCTAGCCTTGAGTGAGTAATGTTCTGGGGCCAAACTGCTGCTTTCATTGCTGAGACAGCACTCAGTTCCACCAAAAACTGTGGAAATAAGGTTAAGTCTACTGACTGTGTTCTCCAAAGGCTTGTGGGTATCAATTAGCATGTTATGGCTACATTCCTGAATCTGAACCACTGCCTGTAGCATTATCATATAAGTGCTGACTTGAAATCAGGTTTCTAACAACTGTGTGACTGATCATGGTTTTTGGTTTGGGTTGAATGTAAGCAAGTCAAACTGACTTGGTCTTGTTTTCTTTTGAAAATTGTTTGTTTGTTCAAGGTGCGTTTCATGTGAACTGGTCTGATACAGTCATGCCTGCTATGTCTCAATATTGTATTCTGTATAAAGAAGGCAATGACATAAATGCTAATTATTTTGTGCCAAAGGTATTGTGTATTAGAAGTCCATCTATAAAGACTGCCRGGTCTTTCTGTAGATATGTGCGGTTTGTAACAGTGGGATGCATACATGGTAGAGTGCTGATTACATGTGGTGAAATGAAGTGAAAATACCCTAACCTTATACAAGGAAGAACATTTTGCATGGCCTGTCATGTGATTTTATTTACTTATTTGTTTTGCTTTCTTGGTCAAGAAAAGCTTYTGTCAAGGAAATCCTCATTCATCAATAGCTTCAAGTATATTTAATGAGTCTTATTGAATGTCACTTATAAATAGACAAAAATTGTTTTGTTGAGCTGACAGTAAAGATTTGCAGTTATCAGTCTTAAATGGGTCTAGTCCAAGTCATTTGCCTGTTAGCTGCTCTGTGGTGGTGTTCTTAATTCAATGAGGTACTCATGTCCATGCCTCACTTCAAGCGYGTGATCATTGTCATTGAGTTGTGATGGCTCTAGGTGTGTCGAAAGTCTGATTGCTTCTTCCTTTTTTCTTTTCTGTGTAAAAAACCTGAAATGCTTGTTTACCAACTCTACAGTACCAATCCTCTCCCTTTTGTCCTTAGCAAAGCTCAAGTTGCATTTTTTGGATCAAATATATTGTTGCTGTGTAACCTGTTTTCCTGAATCTACAATTCACTTGCCGTACTACCCGTTTCTGTATCCCTCTATTAGCTTCCTCCYTTCTTGGCCACACTTCATCTTGTGAAATCCTACCCCCAGAGCCTTCACTGCTGAGGTCCTTTGTGGTCTGTCTCATCATACCTGTCATGGATCTAGCTCAGAAAGCTCCTTTCTATTAGGTCTGGGAATGCCAGTTCTTGTATCTCAATCATACTTTTTTTTTAAGAAAGATCTTGCCTGTTTCCATCTGTGCTGCTTCCTCTGTGTGGAAAATGGTCCCACTAGGTTTCTTTGGCCATGATGCTAATAAGATAACATCTCATACTTTATGATTCCTCATCTTTCCCACAGCCTGTGCAGTCACTGTAGCCCTTGGTATATCTTGTACTGAGATACTTACTGTGATGTGGTCAGTTTTGCTAAGTTTTCAAGCAAAACTATGCGCATTCAGGATCAGGTCCTAGTACACATTTTTTGCCCTCTAAAATGACTCCATTAAAAAAAAAAATCAACATTGTGTACTGGGTTAGTTGAGTCTCTGAGTTAATTTCTTAGTTAATCTCAAAAGTAAATAGATGTGTGGKTTTTTTCCCCCAAAATGCAAATCCTCCTATCTTGTCTTTTATGTTTCATCAATTACAAAAATTTTACATATTGAGTCCTTCCTTTGGTTACACCAAGCAGCCTCCTCACCTTGTAGGTTTTCTCTGAAGCAACCTACACTGAGGAGAAAACTGTGGCTCTGCAGATGGAACTGAGGTAACAGACATGTTGATGATCCATGGAATAGGCTCCTATCTTCTTCAGATGCACTGGCACTCAGGTTATAAGGGGAACAAAGACTAATACGATCTTATTTTGTCCTTAATTCAGCAGACTTTCAAAACAGAGAGGGAGAGATTCCGTTCAGTAACAAGGTGCTCTTTTCATATGTTACCTTCTTTATATAATATTGATGATTTCAACATGAATTTGATTTACCTAACACTTAGTTTTGGAAGTTACTCAGCTTACGTGTACTGTTTGATTAATGGATACAAAATAATTGCTTTATGGAAAGATATGAATCTCAGGTGTGAATATGTACTCCCTTACTTATATTTTAATGAATAAGAATCCTAATACTCCACAGCATAAAATGATTCTTACCTCTGAAAGCAAAAAGAAACTTTTCTCACAGGTGTGCTGTTACCCACTGTTAAAGTTTTATCCTTCCTCTAAAGCATCTGGAGCAGCTGCCTTCAGGACTAGTAAAGTCAGATGGCCTGACTGCCAAAGAAAATCAGACCATCTGATTCAGTGCTATCCCCGAAAGCAGCTGCTATGTACTGCCACAGCCAAGCTCTGCAAATATGTGGAGGCAACTGTTGTGCTCTTGAAGTAAACCAGAGCCCACAGAAGTAAATCGGATTGTATCTTTTCACTTCAGAAGACTGTGGAAAGACCATGATTTCATGCTCCCTTTCAGTCTGCAAAGAAAAGAAGATGAGAAACRTTCTGTACTCAAGGCTTCTAGCAGGTACTTTTAGAGTTGCATTATATCCCATGGTTGGTCTTTCTATAAAAATGCTCACTTTATAGAGTGTTGAGATTAAGCGTTCGAAAATCAAAGAAGCTTTAATTAGCACAACAATACTTCAATCCACTCAGCTTCTCTAACAGCTTCCTAAAATATCTCACATTTTATTCCAATGAGAAGACAATTATGACTCTTGAATAGAAAGCTTTTACAGCTAGAAGATGAAAATGTAATTGTAGCTGGTATATTTGGTGACCTCCTCTCACTAGGTAGGAACACTAGCACATTTGGCTTTTGGGCAGGGGAGCCTGCAGTTGTCACTGAGCGTGATAGAGAGAGCTGCATAAAAAAGGCTGGATAATCCTTAAAGGGAGGACAGGTCTGAGGACAGATGTGTTTCATGGGTCACCATTTCCRTCCTACCTGGTTAACAGCAGAGTGTGAGGAATGGGAGGTTCACCTGTATTCAGTTCACATAAGAAGCCTGCTATGTGACACCCAGATGTAAATCTGAACTGGGGTTTAGTGTCCCACAGTTACCTAGGCTGATACCATTGATACAGCCTAYAGTCACTTCAAAACATTTAAACATCTTTGATTCGTACAATTGATAAGACGGCTAATGCCTGAGGGCTTGACAACCCAAATGTACCTGCTATAGTGGGCATATGTGGGGGGTTTCCTTTGTCATTTCGGTCCCTGTAAGGAATATGCCATATTTTTCATTTTGATACATACAGACAGGTTCACTGGGGAAAGAAGTGGCAAGCCCACAGTTACACTCTCTGGTGCACACATCCACATTCAGGGAGTCACGTTCTACTTTTACAGTAGCTCAATTACTTTTGGTAGAGTTGCTTCTGCTTGACAAGGAATACATGGGGCCTGAATCAGGCCTATAGCTCAGTGTAAGGCTAAACTTTGTTAAGAATAATTCAGTGGTGAGCAAGACAGAAAAAACAGCCATCCAAAAACCTAGCTCTCCAGGCACACCATGGAGGGATTCTCCAGCTGTTTTTCCATAAAAACTGAGAACACAATATAGACTTGAACTGTTCTTTCAGGTTGGAAAAAACTAAGTTTTTAATTTAATGAMTATTTAGCTCAGTGCTGCTTGGCCATTCTGAACACAAATCTGCATATTAAAATTCTGCACTAAATTCTCAATGAAGGATCATCTAAACTCTTACGGCATTTGGTTCCCTACATGTTTTGGATTGACTGTGGGAGCTGAGACTGCCAACAGGGTCCTGCCTCCAAGTGGAATCACTCGGGCAATGGTAGGTGTTTAGATGTATCTTTGCCTTCTTCTGGTGACTTTGACCCTTCCCTTCTGTTTTCAGTGTGCAGTATTCCTCTTCAGCCAAAAAAAGCCAATTCCAGCTTACAAGGAAGGTAGCTTTCCTTKGGCCCCTTTTCTAGTCAGCTAACTGTTGTTATGAACTTGGTTTGCTGAACTTTGACTGTTGCAGTGGCTTTGATGCAAATAAATCAGTTGCAAATGTTCCTGAAATACTCAGAGACATGTTTATTTCCCACTACCCTGATATCTTCAGCTTCAATTAATGCCATTAAGTTTGGTTGTTTCAGTTGCAAACTGTGTTTTTTTCAGGAATTTGAAAAGATAAAAGGGGAAATGAATGTTTCCGAAAATGTACTTGAACGGCTTCCTCCCAAAGAGGGGGAATTTTTGAAACTGTCATTTTTTTTTTGCTTGAATTGAGTTATCTTGGCATTACTTATTTGGGAGAGAATAAAAAAATAAWAAAGGATCTCTGTTACTTGGGGTAGATTCCTTTGTTATGATTATTTAGATGATAAAAATGGCTGGCGTTCCAAGAGAAGAGCATTTACTGCTAATGGGGCTTTAATGTAAACTCTTGTGATACTTAATATTTAAATCCTGAAGAGGGTAAGATATGAGTATAGCATGAACAGCCGCTGGGTATGTGCAGTGACAGCGCGGTGTTTAGAGGATAATACCTCCGCGGCGTGGCGGCGATGCGGCTCTGSAGTAACGGCCACAACTGGTCATTGGCGAGTAGCAATGCAACTGGAACTGAGTGGTGACCACGGAGCTGAGAGCCTGGTTAAGACTCCAAAGTCSCCCTGGGTCATTGCTTCAGTGAGACAAGGGTTCAACAAAAGAATGAATTAACTTTAAGGCTCCAAATACCAAATGAGAAATCTTTTTGCCTATGAGAAAAACACTGATCTGGTATAAACTTGCTTGTCCGGAGCAAATTCGTTCAATAAATTGTGATGGGCTAACGTCTTCCAGTGGACTTCATGCCACATTGGCTTCTGTCATTTTGGCTCTATCATTTTGCACCTTTTTCCTCTATGCTTTTGTTTATCCTCCTGAGTTTGAGACATAAAACTGGCATGAACCAGAACACTGCCATGTTTTGTGTGCTGCGGCTAGTCTGTCAGAAACACCATTGAATGCCCTAACTTAGGTGAAATTTGTTTCGCTGAACGCTCCAGCAAGTCTACRTGTTTGGTGTGGAGACTTTGAAGCCACTRATTCAGTCCTTCTGGGGTAACGTTGAATTGATCTCAACGTGGCAGTRAGGGGCATCCTGTCAGCACTTGGGRCCAGAAATGCAGTAAGATCTTGGTGTCATTAAAGACTGTGATGCCTTCCTGGTGTCTGGGCAGAACTGGAGTTCTGCTCTGGTCTACTTTGGCTTTGTGTCTGTTTGCCCTCTAAATATTTTATGTGCTGTTCTCGTCATTTGGTAGCATTCCAGYGTGCTGTTGAAGAGCAGACGCGTTTTGTCTCAAAAGTAGCTGCATTTCAAAACTGGGAAGGGAGCTTGTGTGTCCGTTTATTAATTTGGTAAAGGGTTTGGGGACTGTTCAGGAYGACACGTGCTATGTTAATATAGGGTATCAATTGGAGGATATATATCAGAGGATACTAAATAGCAATCTCAAATTATGGTAGTCAATATCCTCAATTATTAATTAAAGGTAGTAAATGGAAGCTGGCTATCACTGCATAGTGTACAGCTACTATTGCTAATGCATATTCAAAGCATGCATTCTGTCTGACAGAGCTGTGATGTATTTTTCCTGGTSTTCAAATGTTTGTGATCTCATCTATTTATGACACTTTAAAAAGGCTGCTGAAAGCCACTAACATAAAGAGCAACTCAGTTCTGCTTCAGAACAGATCGATATGTCCACACAATCCCACATCCTAGGTTGGAATATCTGTGATTGGGAGACAGGCGGCAGAGTGGAGGGGCGTTGGTCTTTTTATTTCTGTGTCTCTATTTGGTAATACCCATCAAGTTCTTACTCCTGTGACTTGGGTACCAAAATGAACATGAAGAACATGGGAACTGAGACTTCACTGCCTRCCTCTTGTGTGGCTCTTTGCTCCTATATAAGATGAAAAATGCCCTGGTGMAAATCAACATAACTTATTTCTTCTGAACTAACCAGCTGAGAGTCTTTCTTTCCTATTCATATCTGATGATGTTTTACATAAATAAGAGCTTTTGTATGGCCAACAGGGAAGAATCTTGCCCATCAGGTTCCACTGTAGTACAATAAATAGGGAAAAAAACTCTCTTTTAAAGGAGAGATGTGTTAAAATGACACCAAATAAATTTTCATCTGTTGGTGTTTTGTGACTCTGGACAGTATTCTGTGATCACACAGAATGTATRCTCTAAGATAATAAAATTAAAAGTTGGAGGCAATGAAACATATACATGAACATCTTTTATTTTGCCCATARGCCTCATAACCATGATGCTGTTTTAGTGAAGACTTAAATTCTTCTCTTTCACTGTGCATAGATTTGAACTTAATTTGGAACAGTTTATGAAAAATGTACGTGATTGCTGGAGAATTAATTTGATATTATCTAAGATACAGGAGAAATGTCAGCTTTCATGGAGACATTTACAGAGCAAGCTAACTTGTTAATTCCTACTCTTCTCCAGAGTTTTTTTAACACTCCTCTGATAAAGCTAGTGTAGCAGTATCAAAAGATGTGATTTACTTAGTGGAAGTTAATATGCTCCAGGCTTTATTTGCTTTTACAAGAAATCCTAAAACCTCCTACAGATAAATATTATCTAGAAGTGTAGTGGAAGAAAGTAACAATTTCTCTCACMGTAAATCTCTGCTATGATACTTTAAATCTGCTCATATATCTTTCTTTGTGTAGAACATCATTGTTAAAAATATCAGTATTTTTTTCAACAAACATAACCTACATGCACTTTGGAGGTTTTGTTAGTGTAATAATACCACTGAATCTTCTCTAATGCAGTCTAAACTGTACTAAAACTTACATCCAGCTTCAAGACTTCTTACACTCCATGGTGAAACGCTGATGAGCAGTGATGATGATAAAGCAATTAAAACAGCTGAATCTTTTCAGAGTGTCATGGCTGGTAGGATGTGACTGACTCCTCTACATCTCACAGRAAGTTATTAGATACATCTCATGGGATTTTTTGGTTGGTTTCAGGGTGGGAGAGGATTCAGCTTTTTGCCAGCTGTCTTGAGACACGAAGGCTGACCAGATGATTTTATGGTCATAGAAGGATCTTAATTCATTTTTAAACAACCAGAAGCCTTGCTGCACAGAATAGCGTGGTGGTTTGGACCACTTGGCTCATGGTCTAAGTCTTCTGTAGTTGGGAAGGGYATGTCAGAAATTGGCTGAGCCCAGCATGAGGCATTGGCTGAGCCAGTGTTTCCTCATTTTCCAGGATGGTGCCAAGCGAGGGAATGAAGCCCCTGTCTCTGTAGCAGGGAGCCAGACTAACGACCACTTAGGTACCCAACTGGTTTAAATGGGTTGAGTTCCAGGGAAGCCAGTGGCCCCATGAGATTACCAGTGTGAAGAAAACGAGCAGGCATCAGCCATGAAATTGTAGTACAAAAGCAGCTTATGGCAGCAGAGAGCAATTGAGGGCATTTGTCTGCGAATACCCGTGCATTTCCGAGCTGATCTTTCCAAGTGCCCTAAATTCCTGTTGAGTTCAGCACCTCTTAATATGTTACTGAGCAGGAATTATACTAACAATGACATGTGGAAAAGCAGTAGAYGCTGTTGTTTGGATGATGTTCTGCGGTTAGTTCAGATAAAACTTACATGCTTGTTACCCACTCAAGACAGGGACTGTTGGTGTGAAGCACCAAGTGAAATGGAGCCCTGGATCTCAGGGTGTGACTGCACTAAAAATATGAGTTAAAACAGGCCTTTTTTTTCATAATCTTGGTGATTAGTGTTTAAAATAAAGCCCTCTCTGACTATTTCTATTCTGTAACATCTGGAGTGAGGCAGGTGTTTTATGGATAAATGGGAGAAAAGCTCTTTGCCTCATTTTRTTTACGACCTGTGTGAATAGCGTCTGTGTGGAAGCTGAGGTTGTGACTGACAGGGAAATGGAGATAAAAAAAGGTCTTGCTATTTCTCATTTGTTTGAACTTTTCAATGGTAATACTTTTTATGGGATGTATAGAAGACTAGTTTACTCTTTGCTGTACTCTTTCTTTCAGGGTTTCTGTTGAGTAACATGAAGTAAARCTCAATAGAAGSAGTAAGATGCTAGTCTTTTTATGGKTCTTCTAGGAAATGGATTTGGTAAATGTCTCTCTGCTTATAAATATTGTACAGAGACACTATAATCTATTGATAATGTGACTAAATTACAGCCTACCAAGTAAYTGGTTTAGCCTTCCCAGTCTTTAGGATGCATAGCTACATAAAAAAGCCATGTCTACACTGTCCAACACACGTGACCRGGGTGACAATTTGCTCTGAGAAAACTTGGGTACTAACAGCTTACTGCCTCCGTCACTACCTGACTCTGCAGAGTCCTTGCCCATAGAGGTATAGAAAATCCGTGATGCGCTGGTCCCAAGGGCACACAGGAGTTTCTTGCGGTCCGTGTGGGTTCCTGAACTTCAGCCTGCCCTATGCAGCAGAAGCACCATGAGGTGTAAGCGAGCAGGCTTCCCTAATTGCTGATACAAAGCTCTGCCAGCTCTTTAATCATACAGAGCTGGCAAGAAGTGTGGGCCTGCTTCTTGTCATGGGACTGCAYCACATGGCAGGCAGCAAGGCTGTGTAATCTTTATTTCCCTCCCATGGCAGAATGAGCAAACCAGCAAGGGCTGCCAAAAAAACCAAATGCTGCGCCCATCCTCATTTTGTAGTGGAGAGGAAAGATGACTGGAAACCACTCCCAGTGCTCCCCTTCTTTGCAACTCTCCAAGGAACGTGGTGCTTGACTTACAGCTCTCGGACACGTGGACATTTTGGTGTGTGGCTCATGGAGTCAACTGAGTTTTGTTCTCTTAGGAGGGTGAAGAAATGGTGTGGTATGAAGAGCAGTTGTGTAGGGCATACTGTTCCTTGCCCTCCCTTCCCTGTGCCTCCCATCCCTGCTGTTCCCCTCACCTTCCCTTGTGTTCCCAGTTTCAGAATTGATGTTATCTGTGAACATTTCCATAGCCTGTGGTACCTACCGTTTCTCAGAGGGCACAATATGCTTTTGCCAGCTGCAAGCACAAGGCCTTGCTCCRTCCTAATCACATACTTTCTCTGTGATTTAGACGACCTGCAGCTGGTTGAGGTCATGGCAAATTCCAGGCTAGTGGAGAGGGATCATTGCTCCAGAGTGATGCAGGTCAGTAGCATGGCAGGAAGCAGGGAAGGAAAGTATAACGTAGGGAAGAGAAAGCTGGTTTACTTGTTTCTGCATCCTCACATTGGCTTTCCAAGGACACGGTCCTCTGTACCTGAAGTTTTATGATACAAGGGGAATTAATATACTGACTCACAAAGTGCCAGAAAGGGATATTTGCCATTCTCTTTGCACTCTTTTAACAACAAGCAAGTGTAGTTCTCAGGAAAGCCAGGGATGAGGAATAGTGCTGTTTTCATTTGTGTTGGGCCAGATATTGAAGGTCGTTATTTTTTTGCTGAGTGGTACAGAATCACAGAAATACTGAGTTTGGAAGAGACCTCTGGCGATCGTCTAGTCGAACCTCTGTGCTCTAAGTAGGGTCTCCTAAGGCCAGTTGCAAAGGACCGTGTCCAGTTGTGTTTTGACTGTCTCCAAGAATGGAGACTCCAAAACCTCTCCGGGAAATGTGTTCCAGTGTTCAACTACCTTCACATTAAAAAAAAAAGTGTTTCTCTTATGTTTAGATGGAATTTCTTGTGGTTCAGTTTGTGCCAATTGCCTCTTGTCCTGTCACTGTGTACCACTGAGAAGTGTCTTGCTCTGTGTTCTTTACACCGTCCCCCATCAGTTATCTATACACATTGGTAAGGTCCCCCTGAGCCTTTCCTTCTCGAGGCTGAACAGTCTCAGCTCTCTCAGCCTCTCCTGGAGCATATGACAGATGCTCCAGTCCTTCGATGATCTTTGTGGGATGTGTGATCACAAGTGGGACAGTGTGATCGCAAGTAACTGTGAATTCAGACAGAGGCATTTGGAGGCCCGTCTCTGTACATACATGCCAGATTAGCAGCCTGGAGTCTGTCTCTGGCTGGTGTGGCTGGTAGTCAGGTTGTCTGCACCTCTCTGCACCCAGTGCTACAGAGGAATGCACAGCACCCCAGAGAATATACATGTAGGACCATCTAAGTCACCTTATATATATTCTCATAAGCAATCTCATCCCGATTTCTGGTACATAGAGGTTGCTTTAAAACCTAAAAGGTAAGGTTCGGTGTCTCTTTCAAAAGTTAMACAGGCAGTTATAGTCATGAGAAATACTCTTGATATATAGATATACATATATATACACACACACACATTCTTTTGGATATATTTCTGTCTCTGAAGGTCAAGGCAAAAACCAAAATGCAAAATCTGGAGGCAAAATCTTTCATGTTTCTTGTCCCYTAAGGAATTATTGACATGGAGGAGACCCGTTTGATCTGATGCTGATTCAATTCACCTGAGTAGAGTTTATTCTGTGCAGATTTACGTACGTAAAGATTAAAGCAGAGATGTTAATAAGATAAGAGCAAAGATGCTAATTCTGGGARTAGAGGTTCTTAGGACTGGACTTTTGGTAGACCAGCAGTCTAATGAAACCACCTCGATTTATAAGTACCTTGTACGCTAAAAGYTCTCAGGTAATGGGAACTGCTATAGGTCCATTGATTTCCACTAAATTATGCCAGTTTACAGCAGATGCAAATTGGTCTGTTGATTTCAGCAGCAAAAATAAGTTGGAGAGAGGAGGGGGGAGATGGGTGTGTAGGTTATTCAGCCAGCATTCCYACCCCTTCAGTATGCACACAGATATACACTAATTATTCATTAAAGTTCGAGATAAGTACACTTGAATATATAAGCACACTTATTTAGTATCCCTCTAATTGTATGCCCGTCCAACAATTTCACTTGGAAAAGAAGATGCATTTCCTTAGAAAAAGTATGTAAAAAGCCTACTCTTTTTTTTTTTTTTTTTTTTTTTTTTTTTGGCTATTATCAGGGATAGGAAATATTACACATTAGCAAAGTATATCCTCTATGTCAAAGTTTTATAGGAAGTCCTGACTGAAGTGCATTACAGTAATGGAGGCTGATCAAGGAGCCCAAACTAGAGAAGACARCAGGAACATGTGACTGATAAACAACATGTCAAGACATGTCAGTGCAATGAAGATTGAAATCTCTTGGCATTGGAATGTGTCTGGGAGAAATTCATAGTGAGGGAGTGAAGGACACTGGCTGATCTGCCATAGTACATGTAATGATGTCAGATACTAAAGTAAATGCAATGACATCAGATACTGAAGGTAGTTATGCTGTTGCGGAGCCAGAGTTAATCCACCTGGTTGTGCTTCCCCATGTTTACAAGGCTGATTATAGAACCAGAACAGAGCCTGTCACTTTTAAGCTCCCTGTCTCCTTTGAAAATGTCAAATCACTTGGATGCATTCATCCACACTGTTTTGTCCAACTTGCTTGAGTTGGGCTCAAGACACGGAGGTAGAGTTGCTTTTTCGCTCATGATATCACACGTGTGGTGCAGACAACATTTCTACCCATGGCAGTGTGAGGCACGCATCCCAGGGAAGACTGTGCTTGGATGTCCTGGAAATGTCTTAATTATTTGTGTTTGCTGTTTTTGATAATTGCTGATTACTGCTGTGTGGGATTCGGGCAAACATTGAAAAATTACATTCATCATAGCCTGAGGAGATAGTGGAAACATTGCTGTGAGTTGATGGCAGTGTGAAGCAAACGCTGCCACTGTACAAATCCAGGCACAGACAAAGGACAAACTCTGCACTAGAACACTGTTATAAATCAGTCATGTCTTCATTTTAGTCAATCATCGTCTACAAAGAGGAACACGGACAGAGTTACAGGCTGGGGATTTCATCCTCAACTGGGACTAGCAGTCTCTGCAGAATCAGGAAAAAAAGGATGCCTAGATTCTTCTGATTTAGGGGATCTTTTGACCTGAAATCTAATTTCCAGAAGGTGTGGAAGGAGGGGTGTTGGTTTTCTTCCAGTTGCAGAAGTTCTGGTGCGAGTGTAGGAGTTAGAGAAAACGAAGAAGGGGTCAGCCTGGTCTGAAGCCACACAAAGCAGGAGTGTGTCACTGAACAGAGCTCACTTCCCACCTCACCAGACCAAAGGAAGAAGAGACATGAATCTTTGTCCTAAAGAAAGAGATTGAAAGCTTCCCTTCCTGAAATACTGATGGTTTCACAAACCAGCAGCTAAAGTAGGAGAGGAGCTTTCACTTTCCTCAGTTTACTTACTTTCAACAATTTAAAAATCTCAACTAGAGAAAACTAGCTGGAAAGCTTTTTGAAACATGCAAAAACATGATTTGAAGTAGAAGCTTTTTCTTTTCTCCAGAAATTTTCAGTGAAATATCCAAGAGTGCTCTTGTTGCCAGAAGAAAACATTTGGCTGTCAAAAAAGAAAAAAAAAAGAAATCCCAAAACCAAAAATAATTTTGACTTCTAGACTTATTGTCAATTACTTTTTTTTGAGGGTGAGAGGGAGCTGAAAACTGAAAAAAAMCCCTCACATTAGGCAGACTTTGTTATAGCGAGCACCCTGATTTATATAAGTCCTTACCTGTGAAACTGATTCTTAATGTATTTACTGCTCCCTGTTCCCCTCCCACCTCTCACGRCTCCACTCCAGCTGCATCTTTCTCTGCTACCTAGAGGGGGAGAGAGCAGGGCTTGTCCTGTAGAGAGAAGAATATAACTTACTGAAGGGCCAACAGGGAAGTCTTGACTCTATAGATGTGTGATCAAAACAGTTCAGGTAGCCCCTCCACGGTAAAACTGGTGGCAGTTGAAGGAAGCCTTGTGTTTGAATTATGTGATGCAGTAAGAGGCAATACTCATTCCTATTTAAACTCAGAAATCTCAAAGACTTTAGAGACTCTAATACCAGTCTGTAAACCTCAACATTTTATAGACAAGCTAACTCACCTTTATCCCATCTTTCTTTTGCAAAAGGCTTTGATGGATAATTTTCAGTCAGTCTAAATTATTATTATTTTTTATGTTTTTCAGGGTTTACATGGCTTGTGGCCATAAATTTCTAGTAATGGGAATCCTGTCAGCATAGTGATTAGGCATAAAAAAATTCACTGCTCCATGAATCTCTGCTTGCCCCTTYTGGAGAGTATTTTAATCTCACTAACAGTAACTCCTTATTCATACATCTAGAAGATCCAAATCCAGTCCTTTGAGCACAGGACCTTTGAGGTTTTGGTTTTATATGAGAGACAAAAAAAAGCCCAGCAATCTTCCTCGCCATTCACACATCTTCAGAAAGGATTTAMTCATTGGAAAGTGTGACATCCTAAATATTCTTTTCCCCAGTATCTTTTTACTATGACTTTTCTCTGAAGGGTGTGACAGTTAATTCCCCACCCTGCCTTTTGGTTCTTTCAAGTGAATGGCAGATGCCTGTCACTTCCCTTGGTTTTTTTATCTGGATTTTATGTAACTTGCCATATGAGAGAGACTGGGTAGATCTCTGGAAGCAAAAGGGGGTATAAAATTAGGGCAGACTGATGGGGAGAAATAATTTCTTCATAAATAGAGCCGTTGAAGTCTTTTTGTCATATTTGAATGGAACTGTTCCAGGTTGCTGCTATGTTTTCAATACAGGTGATCCCAGAAATCCATGCAGTAATTGGAGGTACAGTCTCTCTCTATATCTGTGCAGCATGTCTACACAGTGCCAGCTGGAGAATCCATACCATGTTGCTATTTACAGCACTATGTAGACATGGACCTTACGTCTGCAGAGAAGCGGTATCTTAAATTAGTTCATTGACTTCTGGGCCCTTCATCTCTGCTGTGGCTGTAAAACTGTTTCTGGAGCTCCCTGGCTAAGKGGGTATCTATCTCTGCCCACTCATGCATTTCCCAGTGTAGACAAACCCTGCAAAGGATACTGGCAGCTGGGACATATCGGGTAACAGAGTTGATGTACAGCCCGTGAGAATATTGCTAATCCCAGATCTCTTAACGCTTTCTTCTAATGGTCCTACCCTTCTCCCATTGAAACTATTAGCCTCTGTTTACAATTCCTATATATTTTGCATTGTTATTTGATACCCACTCCGTGAGATGTTTCCAATGGCTGTGCTGGTGTGGTACTATTTTTACATTCAATCTACCTGAGTGTGCTGCTTGGCCACAGCAGTACAAGGCAGTAGAGGATTGAGTTTTGCCACCGACTGCTGTGGAAACAGTATCAACCTGCCATTCTTAAATTCAGACTGAGCCTCCCCTCACCCCTCAGGACTATTTTTCATCCCCTTACTATGCCATATTGTTTTGAAAACCGTGGGTCTGCTTTAGTATTGATGTACTGGTCAGTGAAGAATCAGATTTCATGATTACCTTGCGGGATTTCCAAGCTGGGTTTCATAGCTGCTGTCTACCATTCTGACTTCTCTTGCTGTCCAGCTGCAGCCATTTCCCTCCTTTGAAATCCAGGTATTTACACTGGGGTAATTAAGAAGCTCTTATCACCTCCAATGTGTTGTTAATGCTCTCTGATACAGTGCAGCCCATTGCTACTGTTCATTTATACAATTATACTTGGTCTTCCACCCATTTATTATGTCCAAGTTATATTTCAAGCACAATTTTTGAGACACTGTTAAGTGCTTTGCTGAGAGTCGCCTACACTGCATCTCCTGCCTCCTTATGCCCATTCATTTTGTTCTTCTGTCAGAATATATAATCAAGTCTTTCTAACACAGATTTTGAGGTTTGGGGTTTTTTTCCCTCTAAAGTGAAACTATGCTGTAAGCACTCCTGCATCATCTCAGAAGTATATTCTCCTGCGGGTACATAGTTACAGRCCCTGCTGTCTTCAAGGGGAGCTGCACAGTGTGACCGAGGGCAGTCATATCCTCACAGTTTGCAGGTTTCCTTTGATTACTGTTTTCCACTGAGAATGTAGAGGCAGGACTTGCCCGACTTGCTTCTTTCATGCTTGGAAGGTCTGGTATTGCAGTTTATGCTCCTGGTACTCAGATCTCCTGACCTTTTGCATGGTCTCTCTGTGATGCTCTTAAAATAGTACTCTAGGTTCTGGAAGGTGCCTGGCAGTCTCCGCGGGCATTCTGTGATGCAGGCTGGCCTGAAAGAGAATCACAAATTTGGTGTGAGATGGCCTAATAGTCCTTGGTAACTTTTGAGACCCTAGAAACACTGGAAAACAGTGGTCCACTGGAAAGACCTTCGGAAACGTCCTGTTCTTCAGTGCCTWACTGAAAATGTGGCACCTGAATACTATTTCTTAAAAGCACATGACTGCACAGTCACAAACCCATGAAATTCCCATCCCTGAAACTGTCCTTCTGGYAATGCTAAACTTGGAACCAAATTAGGTCATATTTAACAGGAGTTTTACAGCTGTATGTCCTATATAAACCTTTGAAAATATAAAAGGGCAAGGTGGTGTGTGTTAGTGTGSGAGTTTGATGGATAAGGATGGGAGCTATCTGAAAGAGGAATGATATTGAGATGGAGAAAAATCCCTGTGTGAGGTCTCCAGTGATATTACTGAGGTTCAGACTGGACATTAGAAAAAAAAGTTATCAGGTGGGTAGTTTAGCAATGCAATGAGTCACCTGGAGAGGTGTTGGAAACTCCAACCTTTGAAATTTCCAAGATTTGGCTAGATGAAGCTGCAGCTGGCCTGATCTGGCATTGATAATAATCTTGCTCTAAGCAGGTGGTTGGTCTAGATGACTTCTYGTTGTGGTTTAGCCCCAGCCGGCAACTGAGCCCCACACAGGACTCACTCACTCCCCCTYAGTGGTGTGGTGTGAGAAGCTTTAACGCTGTGTAAGCACTGCTCAGCAATAACTAAAACATCCCTGTGTTATCAACACTGTTTTCAKCACAAATCMAAAACATAGTCCCATACAAGCTACTTTGAAGAAAATTAACTCTATCCCAGCCAAAACCCAGCACACCTCTAGAGGTCATTTCCAGCTAACACTTTTGTGTTGAGAAYAGATGCTTCATGAGTAAAAAGACAACACAGATTCTTCTGAGACTAGTGGAGCTGCAGCTTGTAGCTCAGAAATCACCTTACCTATCCTTTGCATGCCAGTAATGGAGCAGCATCTGCAGATGATTTGCRGGAGAAAGATTATGCTGTGGGAAACGCTAGGGTTGAAGGGACAGGTGAATGCTGAGGACTTCAGTGCTGTGCATCATCCAGTCTCTTCTGGTGCAGAAAGGCTGTGGCTTAGTTTGTGCAAACTACTTCAGCCCAGGGACTGTAGCAGCACTGACGGAAGAGAAGTTTTTTATGATACAGAACAGAGATGTCAATGCTTTCTGCCATATTCATACRCTGGGGAGAAACTGCCGCTTTCTTCTAACTTCGGTGTTTTGTTCCAGCATGTGTAGTTTGTGTTCCTGAGCTGACTGAAATGATTGTGGTCTGGTACCAGGTATTTTCCTGCTGCTGTGTTTGTGCGTATGGGGAACAGTGGTCACCTCTGCTCTGGTGGGAGTTCTTACTATAGCTGAGCTGAGAAAGAGGAGCAAGCAGGTAGAACTAAAACTATAGGGAGACATTTGTCTTTGGGAAGAAAGCATTGTTCCTGAAAACCCAGTTTGAATGCACCAGGGTATCCAGAGATGACACAAGCTAAGGAGGTGAAATGTCCTCGCTTTCCCACTAGAGCACCAGTGTAGCCCATCCATGGCTGCCAGTGCTGTGCTGGGACCACAGAATGGCTAAAAGCCTTTCATCCCAGCCTCACCATGTCCCCAGACTAGAGAGGGCTTAAATGCTTCTCACTGCCTGTGGGATCACTGTTTCACCCTTGTGTGGAAAGGGCTAAGCATAGTGGCCCTGGTTCAGGAAATCACTTGRCTGGAGCAGCTCAGCATGTGTCTGTCGTGGTCCCAATGGCTGTGCTTTCCTCTTTTGCCATCCCATTTCATCTCTGTCTGTGTCTCTGAATCATGCCCTTCGATGCRCGGGGTTGATCAGTCTTACGTTTGTGCTTTCCCACTCAGACTCCTTTGGGGAAAAGGAGATGACTTCTGCTCTCCTGTGGTCATTCTGGGAAAGAGGTTGCAGACAGCAGTCACATCTCTGAATTTACAGTGGGAGGATGCTCAGATACGATGGAGGTATTACAAGAACGTAGAAAGGAGACRATGCTGTATCCATTCCTTGAGCCAAAAGATTTCTCCCCATTATCATTTGCCAATGTCCTTGGAAGTCTTTGATAGACATATTGTAATGATTTGTTTAGAACATTACCATGGGAACACAAACTCATTTATCTCATTTATGTGCATGGTCCCCATAGGGTCCTGCTGCAATTGCTGTTCAGTCCCGAGTCTTAATTGGAAATTTAAAAATCCACAATGTATCAATTGCTGTTGCATTACAAGCAAGTCTCCAAAGAATTAACTCACTGTGTTCTTCCTGACCTGTTCCAGGAGCCTGTCTCCAGTCTCACTCCTGGGGAAGCTCAGGCAATGGTCATGCAAGTTTGAATTCTGGATTCACATCTATATATAATAAGAAGTGCCTACTGACCAAATGCTGTAGAAGTTATTGAAATGTTGAGCTGGATGGGAACTAGATTTTYTTGGACTCACTGTTTTGCTTCCCAAAGCAGAGGGAAAAAAAAAAAGTTTTACATAAAACAAAATTCATGGGGAAGCAAAGGGCCTGGATCATTTAAAAATTATTCATGCCAGTAACAGCTGAGCATTCCTTTAACTGAATTTGTGTTTTACACATGCATCAGTAAAGCTGCTGAAACAGATCAAATACCTGCATTTTCCAGTGGAAAAAAATATTGGCACAAAAGCTGTGCATGACTTTCTGTGAGGCTGTTGCAAGTATTTGCGTCAGCGTTCTGTAACTGCTCTGAAGAACGCCTTTTGAAAAGTTTTCTTGACAGTATGTTCACAGCTTGTTTTGCCTGCTGAAAAGTTTGTGCTTTCATAAGAAAATTGCACTGAGATGAAATCCTTCAGTGGAGTTATAGCAGTACGCAGTTTGACAGTGGTGATCTTCAGCACTTCCTTAGGGTAGCAAATATTTATTATTTAGTTTGAACAATAAAGTGGGATCAGTTTGAGAAGAGCAGATACTGCTGCAGGATAGCTTGTCTGGTAAAGGAAAAATCTTCATCTTCTTTTTTAAAAGGCATTCTGTGGGTTTTAATTGGCTAAAAATAAATGTCCGAAGTGAGGTCAATGGTTTTTGCTACTATGTTTATTCTGATACTATTAATGGACAAGGTTTYTAACGATCTTCTTTTCTCACTCTGATCTTCTCCCTTTGCTGCCCCTGGCACTTCCAGAGGAGAGTGGGGTTCAAGCTATTGAACAGGCATGAAAATCCCACTCTMTGTGTCTCAAGCTAGGTGTCTAACACTGAAGCACCCAAAAAAGGGTGGCAATTTGRAATATCTAGCCCTATCCTCTTTCTTTCCTGACTGAAGTCATGTCAGTGGGAGTTTGCAAAATAGGAGAAGATCTGAGGGCCCTGAGCAGCCTGATCTGGCTTTGAACATAGCCCTACTTTGGACTGAACAGTAGACCTCCAGAGGTCCCTTCTACCTTTGTTCTGACTATGCCACCTTGTATTAACAGCTTCTCCAGTGATGATTTATCTCAGCACATCACTTAAATACTCTCTACAGCATTGAACTTCAGTTGTCCTCTTCCTCCCCTCCTAAATGGAGCATGAGCATGATACTTCTCACATCGTACTTGCTGCAACTTTGGCCACCTCTCAAAGCAGTTGTCTTTTGGTGAACCATTCGTATGTCCTTTTCCTAGGGGCCCAAAGAATTTTTGGGACCCAAATTCTTTGATAATGTTTGGTGTTGCTAATTCTAGGGTTATGTTCCACCACCCACAGTGGCCASCTGCTGACTTTTTTGAAGTACAGATAGCTTTCAAGATGTCTGAGTGAGGCTCCAATGCTGGAGAAAGGTCGTATAAGCAACAGCAGGGCTGTTTCAAGTTGGGAACTGTTAAGTAGTTTGAATGACTTGGGGAGACAGCAGACCAGCAGATGCCCATGAGACCACTGTTATCAAGTCACTGTTGGATCCTGCTCTATATCCAGACCAGCTTTTTCCCCCATGCATTTGCCATTCCTGTCTTAAGCTCTCTGGCAGCTTCTGTCTCTCTCTGTGTTGACTCKCTCAGATATAGGGTTTGTATCCTATGGCTATCAGCCATCTGAAGGTTTTGATGTGTTGAACATGAGACAGGAATTTTCCCCACCCTTTCTCTGTGTCCTTGTTTACAAWTTTCAGCTACCTCCTGTGCTTGGTGTCATGATCCTGAGGGCACTAATAGGACTTAATTACCCTGATCAGCTTCACCTGAGGCTTCCACAACACAGCTGATACCCATTGCCCCTGGAGCTCCATTTAAGCTCTGGCTGGGGTTACCTAGGCTTAGTCTGACTTGTGTTGTAGGTATGCTTGTACCTTTTGCTGTCCTGGCTTACTGACTGGCTTTCTTGGATGGATTTTGGATGTATGCTGTAGGTAGTTTTGTCTTTGGCTCTCTCCCCTAGATGAGTTTCAAAACTAGATATTAGGTAGCTTGTTTTCTATTTTCTCTTTGGTCTTCTCTCTGGTGTAATCTTCTTTACAGATGTCATGCATGTGTTATAGTCTTATATCTAGTCCTGTCTCTGGGTYCATCTCCTGCTGTTTCTGACTGGTCTCCATGGATTGACTTTAGACCTGACTTCTTACCTCATCTTTTATGGGACTGTCAATGGAACTGGTCACTACGGTGGCTCTGCTTGGGTGCTATGGCACTGTGCCCTGGTTGGTGAGGGCAATGCTTCTGTTGCAGTTGCTCTTGCCTCACAGCTTGTTCTCTACGCTTGTGCAGCCCTTGCTTTTGGTGCTTGAGACCATTGATCTGTTTTGAGCATAGGACTACTCATAGAAATGGGGTATAGATGTCTTCATGCTTGTTAACTTATGTCAAAATGCAAAAGGGGGAAAGCTGTAATAAAATAAGAGACATAATTCTTTAGTTTAGAGGCATAAAGTACTCCCTGTTTCAGTTGTCATGGTTGTGCTTTACAGTTTAAGTAACAGGCAGGCAAGGGACTTTTTTTGATTGATGGTGTATAGCATCTAGCTTTTTAGCCAACTCTCTGTTGTTGGAGATAAATAGGTATTTGACCCTTTAGGGTATACTTTAAAGCTCACTGAAGTCACCCAAAGCTTAGTCATTGTCTTCAGTAGGACTTAAATGTGAAGTCAGAAGAGGCTAGTCAGTTTTGTTTGTAGTAAGCAGGACTGCAAAAMCAGCATGAGATCTTTGGGTTGCATTTTAATTCACAAAACAAGTCATATCGTAAAATAGTGCTGGAACAGGAGACTCTGAAGTGAAGCCTGGAAGATGGTATCGGTAGTGCTGGCTCATCTGATGCAGTGCTGCATCTGTGCATTGCAATGGTACTGGAAGACAGTGTGATATTTGCATTGTCAATGGCTTTTATATGAGACAAAAATGAAGGTTTTGGCTCCTTGTGGTTAACRGGCTTCTCAAGTCAGAGTAGCTGGCCGAAGTCCAGCATGGGTATTTATATTTCCCCTAATAAAATGTGGCTCTCCCTTCCCCCATGATACTATTTCTCAATGGTATGTTCCAGTTCCATACTTATTTTTTTCACCTGATAGCCTACTTAAGCAGCTGCCACCTCTCACCAGRTGGGTAGCTGGGTTTCTGTGGTGGGTGAAGTGGCAGCTACTTGCAGTAAGTAAAGCACTCCAAGTTACTTCAAGGTGAAAAGCTCTACATAAACAGTAGTTGTTGTGGCTGCTGGGTGTTCTTCAGACCGCAAAGGGTTTCTTTTCCCCGATTTCACTGTCAGTTAGGACATATGAGCCTTGCGGCTCTGGGGGAGGAGAACAGAACAGTTTTTCTACCTGTGTTTGTCCCCGGAGCCCTGGAAAAGAGGCCAGCTTTGCTCTGTTGAGCAAGATGAGGAACATCTGCTCCTGGCCTACAGGCCTAGAAAATATGGCAAGCTGAGCTGGTCTTGTCTACAGTGTGCCGCTCTCTGGCAGCGAGCTTCCATAGCACGCTGGTTTTGTACCTGTGGTGGCAAACAGAGTTAAGCTCAACCGTGTTGCTTGTCAGAGCATAGTATCCTCATTTTGGGGGGGGGAAGGGATCGATACAGAGTTGGAAATGATGCTTTTAATATCCTAATAACACCCTCACTAGGTGTCGTCCCCTCCCTCCCCTGTTAAGCTTTAGAGGCCTTGTGCTGAGGTGTCATCAATCTGAAGAATACTTCARCATGAAAGATGTTTTTGTTTTATCTTACTGTATTTAGGTTTTGCATACAATAGGAGTACTAAACTTGGAGTGCTTGGAGCATATGGGGGTGCTGATATCTTATATTTAGCTTCGTCTGTCAGTTATACGAGCATCTGTCACAGAGGTAGCAGATGGCAGAAAGCCCTAATAGGGTTCAGAGGGAAAAGAACCGAGGTCTTGGTTATTGGGGACAGGGTATGCTTAAGAGTAAAACATGCTTGTGAAACATATGCCTGTTTTCTGCACAGGAGGAAGAGTTGGAGTCTGATGTGGCATGATCAGCATGCACCTAGGATAGTGATTATAATAATTTAATGTTTAAAAGCTGGGATGGCTCAAGAATGTCTCTTGAGCTGGGGYGCCTTTTGGTTCTGGGAGTAGCACAAAGATATGTGAAAATGTCGTCCTTAGKCCAGGGAGCTTTGCAACCTACTGGCTAAGTGTATATTGCTCTGTGGCTACAGCTGTTGGAGCTGAGTTAAAAGAAGTGTTTGACTGAGAATGTGGCTTCACAGTCAGCTTATCCTGACTGAATTACAGTCTGCTGCCAAAAGGAGCAGCTCTTCTGCCTGCGCTCAGCTAATGTTCCCAACAAGCCTGTATCTACTTGGGTGTTCTTGAAGCTGTGCTGTGACTCAGATCAGCTCCCCRAGCTTGGCGGAAAACTAGCTTTCAGCTTGATCAGTCTGCTGATCTGATCATTGTGCAGCTAGAAGATTAGTGRTGCTGGTGCAAAATGGGGGAGCGGGGGAAGAATGGTATACCCAAAGCTATGGACAGGGCAAAAAGCGAGAACCATTTCTTCAAGGCTGGCATGAGCTGAAGGTGACTGAGATCTTGCCTTGAAAATACCCTCACTTGAGGCGCTGTGGGCATGGCAGAGCAAGGAAACCTAGCACGAGTCTTCCCGTGCATAGGCAGGCTGTGCTGTCCCCAGGGTGGGAAAGGGCTACCACCGTGGCAGCTGAGGGGCCGGAGCTACTCACCCAGGTAGACCCTTAGCTATTGTACTGCTAACGCGAGGTTCCAGCTGCAACCTCTGCTGGGAGGTGTGGGGCAGAGCGTGCGTGGGCTGGTACGGGGCTGGAGCTCGCTTTAGGTACTGTGGTGCTCTACTCAGTTCTGTGGCACAGGCTTACCTTGAGCAGCTTGCATTGCTTTAACAGAACTGTAGTAATTGTCAAAGGAATGCTTTTCCCACTTCACATGCAGATGTATTAAGTGATTCATTGTGGTCGTTTTACTTTTTCACTAATATCCACTTGCTTATTACAGACACCTTGTATCATAAATTAAGATGAATTATAAATTAAGTTGAATTAGCTGAAAATGGACCATTTCTGGAGACTGTACCTAGYGGTTTGTCTTCCCCAAGCAAATGCTTTCATTCTCTTTTGCTCAAAAGCAAGCAAACARAATCCCCATGATAAATTAATTGATGTAGCAGATATAGACACCAGCCAGTAAAATCAACCCCGTCTGAAATGCTGAGGATAGGCAGTCCAAGTCACCATTTCCCTCTGCTTTCAGTGCTGAACCAACATGCACAGCTCACGCTTGCGTGCCATTCCGCTGGAAGAAGGGAACTGGCGTGTACATACGAAGGTAGAAGGAYGTACAGAAGGAAGCTCCATTTGCAAGCTGCTGAGAGAAGCTTAAGAACTGGGGGGAGAGGGAGGAGGGGAAAGGATGAAGAAGTCCTAAGGCTTTTTGTGTACCTGTTTACTTTAAATGTGTGGTGGGAATGAAACATGCATTTAAACATTTAAACAAACAACTTTGCAGCCAATAGAAATGAATCAGTGACTGAAATTTTCATAGAAATGGTTCATTTATTATCTAGCTTGTCTCCAATACTTAATCAGGGCTTTCTTGGGAAAGGTTGGTTTTGCAGTTAATGTGAATGCATCRCACAAGCAATTTGTGTTTTACTTATGCATTTGCTGCATCTTTTCTGTGCAGTGGCAGCTGTAGGGATCTGTTTAAGTGGGTAGGCTGCTGCTTTCTTTTCTGTTGATAGCAGCATAACCTTTCTGTGCATAAGTAAGTGGGAACCTGCTGAATCCCAGGAGTAGTATTAGCCCCTCAGAGGTAATTGAACTTTTACGCAAGTCCTGACTACTGGTTTTGAGAGTAATTTCTCTCCTGAGGGGTGACTGAAACTTTAGGGTTTAGGTGCTTCCCAGGAAGGGTAGCACTCATAATTATGCTGTGCAGACTAGATTTGCAGTGAGTTATGTGGAAAATAAAATTTGATGTTGTTGAAGGTTCTTCAATAAAGAAGTAAGGTTTTCCACTGATGTGAAAGGGCATTGCATTAGGTCCTTCCAAGCACGTTTTAATGAGCTTTGGAATAAAAATTATTTATCTAGCTTTCTTACTGCCAGTCAGATAATGATCCTAGTTAGGTAATGCTGAGTGGTATTCTTGTGGTGCAAACAGAAAACAGGTCAGCACTTACTCTCCTTACTTTGGTGCATGAAGCTATCATCTTTGTTGGTAATCAATAATGCTGCAGAAATAGCTGTGCAATTGTTTATAGCTGCACCTTGCAAATAATAAATATTTTCCTAGCAGCAAATGATTGTGTGCACATTTCCAAGTGGATTCAAAGAAATGCATCTATTTAAACTGATAGGTACCTGAATTAGCAAATTCTATCAGTAACTTCAGAAAAATATTTAAAGCATATTTTTGGTCTGCAGTTATAAGTAAAAAAAAAAAAAAAAACACAACAACAAAAAACCCCAAAACAAAACAACAAACAAAAAAACCCACAACCATCTGTCACATACTGTAATTCTGGCTTGGTTAATAACAGTAATTAAAACATCCAACTGATCATCATTTATTTTTCTTTGTTTGCACTGGGTTTGCCTCCTAAACTGATAGGCTTGAAAGAAAAGGATTCTCTTAGAACACTTGTTCCTTCCAGAATCTCTTCTTACTGAAGAAAACTTTTTTTTTAGCTGACCCCAAGTAGTTCAGCCAATGGAATGTTAATAGAAGAAATTATTAATTATCCTTACACTGAATAGACTTTAACTTCAACTTAAATATTGTTACAAGATGCCTAAGGACAACGTGACATGTTTGTTTGGTAGTTGATTCAACTATTGGAGTTCAGTTATGTCCAAATGCTTTGAGGATAATTAATCAAGTAGTGGGGGAGGGAGGCAGTTGGGGTGAAGCCTGATTTTATTTCAAACTCCAGACCAGCTGCTTTCAAGAAAAAGCATAACTCTTAAATGAAAGATACCTTTTCTTAATTATTTARCTTTCTATATACTTTTCTGTTTGTGTGTTGGCCTTTCATACTGTGACCTAATCAGTATGTAAAGTTCCTTTTTCCTGAGGTCTGCTATATGCCTTTATGTCATAGATTTTTGTTCCTGTAGAGGGAAAAGTATTCACTTCTGGGTAAGTTCAACCTGAAGTCTGTACATTATTTACATGGCATTGAAGTCCTCAGAGTAGCAACGTAATGTTACTGAGGGCTGTGCTGTCTCTCTGTATGGCTGGATCTAGCATTGCCCCCTTTGGAGCACAGCATAGATACCAGATGCTTGTCAGCTTTCTTTTCCAGAAAAAAAGAGTAGCATCACACTCTTCCCACTCCTTCACATTAATGGGCAAGAAGGACTCAGGGAACTACAGGCTGGTCACACTCACCTTGATCTGTGGGGAAGTGATGGAACAACTCATCCTGGAAACTATTTCCAGGCACAGGAAGGACAGGAAGGTGATCAAGAATAGTCTGCATGGATTCACCAAGGGGATGTCATGCTCGACCAACCCTGACAACCTTCTGTGATGAAATGACTGGGTTGGTAGATGAGGGGAGAGCAGTGGATATTGTTTACCTAGACTTCAGTAAGGCTTTTGATACTGTCTCACATAAGATCCTCCCAGTGAAGCCGATGGAGTATGGGCTAGATAAGTAGACAGTGAGATGGACTGAGAACTGGCTGAATGGTTGGGCCCAGAGGGTGGTGATCAGTGGCATGAAGTCTAGTTGGAGGCCAGTAACTAGCAGTAACTGGGTCCAATCCTGTTCAACATCTTCGTTAATGATCTGGATGATGCGGCAGAGTACCTACAACAAGCTTGCAGATGACACAAAACTGGGAGGAGTGGCTGATATACCAGCAGGTTGTGCTGCCATCCACAGGGACCTTGACAGGCTGGAGAAATGGGCTGACTGGRACCTCATGAAATTCAGTAAGGAGAAGTGCAAAGTCCTGTACCTGGGGAGGAACAACTTCATGCACCACCAGTATATGGTGGGGACTGACTGGCTGSAAAGAAGCTTGGCAGAAAAGGACCTGGCAGACACCAGGCTAAACATGAGCCAACAGGGTACTCCTGTAGCAAAGAAGGCTAAAAGGATCCTGAGCTGCATTAGGAGGAGCATTGCCAGCAGGTCAAGGGAGGTGATCCTTCCCCTCTGTTCAGCACTGTTGAGGCCACACCTGGAGTATTGTCTCCAGTTCTGGGTGCCCAGTACAAGAAAGACATGGACATGCTKCATAGAGTCCAATGAAGGGCTATGAAGATGATGAAGGTACTAGAGCACCTCTCCTGTGAGGAAAAGCTGAGGGAGCCGGGACTCTTGAGAAGCGAGCTCTTGGGGATCTTACCAAAAACTATCTGATGGGAGGGTGTAAAGAAGATGGAGCCAGACTCTTTTCAGTGGTGCCCAGTGACAGGACCAGAAGCAATGGGCACAAGCTGAAACACAGAAAGTTCCCCCTGAACATCAGGAAACACTTTTGTTTTTACTGTCAGGGTGACTGAGCACTGGCACAGGTTGCTCAGGGAGGTTGTGGAGTCTCCATCCTTGGAGATATTCAAAAGCTGTCTGGACATGGTCCTAGGCAACCAGCTGTAGGTGGCCCTGCTTGAGCAGGGGGGGTTGGACCAGATGACCTCCAGAGGTCCCTGCCAACTTCAGCCATTCTGTGATTCWTAGTGAAAATAACCCAATGGGTTTCTTCTCAGTGTGTTGAGAGAGGGTCCAATCTGGAAAAAGCTTCTGCTGAGGGTGACRATTTTGGTATTTAACTCTTGAATTTCCTCAGAATTGTTCTGTATAGCTCTACAGACAGAAACCTGAAAGGACTTTTGTACCACTCACTCTGTCGTTGCCACTGATGGAAGGTAAGGTTTGGGAATGTAGTGGAAATATTGACAGGAGTCACCATCTTATAAGTAACAGYATGATTTATATCCCTGTATTAGACACCTCTTTAAATCTCTTTTCTTTCTTTTAAGAAAAGACTAATTTGYAGACTGCTTTTTATGTCAGATAAACACCAGTACCTGCCTCCAGGTGAACCACAGGGTTTGTGAAGAACTGGCTGCAGGTTCTTATTTCAGGCTCGGGCTCTTCGGTTACTGTAGGACTTTAGCAAATGGGAAATGCTGTGGGGTCTGGCCCCACGTAAGGGGGAAGCTGGGCCTTAGTGTGCCACTTCAGAGGCCTTGGCTGAAAGGCTTGGGGGTTCTGCAGGTAACTGCAGGCACCCGTGGAGAGCCAGGTTAGAAGAGTACAGTGTCATTCCTCCTCACATCAGCCTCAGTCAATGAACTGGTGAGAGGTGGCAGTCAGCTTACGTTTGTTCACCCTGCCTCTTGCTTTTGAAGTTTGTAAAACTTTGTAGGATGGTTCAGGCCATCCTGCAAATTCCCTTAATAGTAACTGGGGGGTGGGAGGGTGTGCGAGTACTAGAACAGCTTCAGAGGATCCGCATTTCCTCATTTTCTGCGGGTCTTGCTGTTTGATTTACTGCAATCAGTTACACCCAAGGGATTTCTGCTTAGCCCAGTGGGGCTGAGAATTGAATGTCCTGCCTTATGGCTTCCCACCTGCTGCTTTTTAACAGCTCATATAGATATACTTAAGGGAAACATGCTGAATTATAGTATTTTATTAGCTTGGGATTGGAAAGACCTGGTTACACTGGGGAGTCCATCTCCCAGCCAATGTGAGATAATTCCTTCCAGGATATTCCTCAGACTTTTTTAATAGCTGATGCAGTGCTGCCTCTAGCCTTTCCCCTTTAGAGAGGTTATTTTCCAGATCTTACTATTAGGACATTTCCGACACTTGGATCACTTTCTTTTTGTATTTAAATCCATCAGTTTTAGTTGTAGTCCCTCATTCTAATTCTCCATCCTCTGTCTGTCCTATAAGAATCCCGGATGCCTGGAGCTGGTGACTGTTTTCATTTTTCATCACTTGATAGTCTTCCTGACTGTCTAATGGTGCAAGATGTAGATAGTGGTGGATATAGCTTAAGTATCTTTCTGGTGTTTTCAATTTTCAGAACTGATTACACTATGATATGCTCCTATACAATCTGTCCTAGGATTTTTTGGTAGCATCATCAAACTAGTTGCTCTATGTGTTTCTCTTCTGGCTTTCAGTGCCATTCTTCAGTAGTGCTGCTATCCAGTTCTCTTCTTCCCACTGCATATCTACATTTTTAAGTCTTAAATATATTGGAATCCAGCTGTATCTTGTTAAAATAATCTGTGAGGCATTTGCATTCTAGGTTCTTGAAGGCTGCCAGAAAAAAAAGTCAGAGCTACAGAAACAGTCAGAGCTGCAATGTGGGTAGGAAATTACTTGTATATAGCATGTAGCTGATAAACAATACTTGAGGATCTGGGTTGACCAGGGTAGCAGTCATGTTGATTCTGTTGTTAGGAGAACAAATGACAGAAAAAGCATTAATCTTGCTTATATTTCATACCTCTAATTTAAGTCTCTGAAGGTCCTTTTGTATTACTTCACTGTCCTACTTGGGGTTTGGGGTTTCCAGTTTTGTGTGCCCTGTGAATGCCATCTGTCCATTATTATGAATGATAATGGGGCCAGACTCCAAATTAGTGGTATACTATTAGATCTATTAATATTACTAAATATTGATCTTTTCTATTGTTTGGTAGATAGCTGGCAGGCTATGGCACTTAGACATGATGACTGGCGGTACRTTCTCATCATCTTGTCATCGCTTCTGTAACACTATTTGCACATTCGAATCTTAGAAGTCTCTGACCTTGTATGAGTTTCATAGAACTGCAGAGAAATCTTGGTTGGAAGGGACCACTGGAGATCTCTAATAGTGTTTCGTGCAAAGCAGGACCAACTGCAAAGCTAGATCAGCTTGCTCAGCTTCTCATCCAGCTATCTTCAGGTATGGGAATTAAATGTGCTAAATGCCATCTATTTTGTCTTCACACTGAATTCTCCTGCATCCATGCAAACTGTACCTTTGACTTTCTTGCACTGTGGTGGTCTTAAAGCATGGGTAAGATAATCCTTCACATTAGCACATCTGAGTGGAGAAACACCAGCAGTGAGAGGGAAGATCTCATTTCTAGACATCTAGAGCACTGCACTTGGCTCACTTTAAGTTCCCTTTACAGCCTCTCTTTCCAGAGAGGAAAAGGAATTGCTGGGTGTGATTCATTGACAACCTCAAATGTTGACTTTACAATAAGTGGATCATGTTATGGAAATGCCCGTTTGACTCTGGTGACTATAATGGGAGTTCAGATGACTAGCTGAGATGTTTTAGCGATTCTGTAAATTCCTAGAGATAACCAGGGTAAATCTTACTCCTAGTTTCTAAAACCTGTTAGAGATTAGATATGGGTTTGATGCAAATTTTCGGCCTTATAAAGACTGCAGTGCCTCTGAGCAGGCCCAGATGACCTGTTAAGCTCCTGGGAAGCTATAGAGCACAATATTTGAAACACAGAATTTGAAGAGCTGTGATGCAATGATGGAGTGGTATTTCGGAACCATCTTTTGGGTTTTAGCCATTTTTTTTTTTTTTCCAGTCTTGCTGTAAACATCAGAGTCCTTTTTGGCTCATACTTAATGGTTCATGGTGCTAACTTAAACAGATATATGAATGCATTGCTACACGTAGTCTTGTAAGGATAGATCCACTGACTGATAGATACTGAAGTGCTCAGTTACTGCTTTAACTGGGGCCACAGAAGGACCTGAGAGGGAGTGGGTGGTGAGATGAGAGGGTAACATAGTGGAGCTTTCTCTGTTCTCTAATTCCCTTGTCACAAACTGTGTTAATATTAGATCTCACATTTTGCGTGACTCAGGTGAATGCTTTAGAGGTAAACATTGGCTTCTGGTCAAGCACAAGTGCAACAAGAGAAAGGATGAAAAGAAAATGTGGAAGAAAGCACTGTGGACTCAAGTGGGGATGACAGAAGGGAGGGGTAAGATGCTGCTGTTCTTTGACTTTCCAGAGAATCTGATGGAAATGAGTCCACCGAGAAATAGAGGGAAGGCTGAGCTATGTGCTTTATAAAAAATACACCAGACTGAGGTAGAAAAGAGCACTTCTTTAAAAAAATGAGTCAAATGAGTATTTTTATCAAATATAGGGGGGTGAGAGGGAAGTCCACTAATGCGTTGAAATTTAGTAGTGACAAGCACCCACAGGAGCAGAACGTATGTGTGTGCCACTGTGTATGAGAGGGAATATATGTCTAAATGTACACATGTGGGCTAGCTTATGTACGTAATGGAGGGCTTGTATGTTTGAGCACTGTCTGATGGAAGGGGTTGTTATGGTGGCTATTAATGAGCAATTTGGCTTTCTAACCATCTTAGGTCTAGTTTTTCTCCTGCCATTTGGAGCATGAAGCCTGGTAATCACCAAGTTATGCTAGTGACTTCAATGTATGAGATGGCATTACTGGAGATGAATGAAGTCATTAGAATAATTGCTTACGCTAATCTTGTAGTGAAGGATTGGGATATCCTTAAAAAAATGTGTTCGAGTAAGTGTGGTCCATACGTACTGCCATAGCCAGTAAGGTTAATCTGAAGTGCTTTATGCTGATCAAAAACTAATCCACGCAGGTCTGCAAGTTGTATGAGTGTTGGACGTGATCTGACAACCAGAGAGACACTCCCGTATATGACAAACAAAACTTGCTGGAGTTTCTGGTTATGTAAAATGAGTTTGCAGCAAATAGATTTATGTACAGACAGTCTCTGTCTATCAAAGCATATACAATACATGAATGCAGGCACCCCCTTCCCCAACATTTTCAATGTCCCTATAGAAAATCAGTATTCCTTTGATATTCCCAGTCTCCGTGGCTTAGTACTCCCCACATGCTTGCTTCAGTGGGATCTTTTTTCCTGGTGGGCTTTTCAGAGTTTTCCATTTTTATGGCATTGGTGAAGATAAGCTAACATTTATCCTCTCACCTCACACTGTTCAAGGTATGTCAGTAACTGAGGAGAATCTGGGTGGGTGGCTTGTTACTTTTCTCTCTGCCTTAGGAAAAAGGAGGGTGCTGTGTTATGGAATAAATGAGGGGCATTTTTAGCTAGTGGGAAATGGGAAATGCCCCACAGCAGCACAGAGGTGGCATACAAGTGTGAGGAGGAGAGGTGCTGATGGTTGGCTGGGAGTTGCACTGTTGTATCTGAGGAACAGAGTCAAGGGTTTCCTCTGTGTTTCCTTTTCCTTGCTCAGACCTGGAGGAGTCAGTGGGAGTCATTCCTCCTTCTATGCTCTGTTGTGTCAGTGGAAAGTGGACAGGAGCAAGAAGAAGGTCATTCCAGAAACCTAGAAGGTTCTAAAGAAAATGGAWTGCCTTGTCCCAGCCATTACTGCTACTGAGGATGGTCTACTGAATGCTGGCAGCATCCTTACCCCTATATAAAGAGTGAAAACTAAACCACTCTGCTTTCCCATGCTTTGTCTCTGCCTTAAATGGGAAGAGGAAATGCAGGCAGGACTTCTTGGGGGAAGGGATGCAGCAAAAGCTTAATGAAGGGAAACTAATTTTGTATGCCATCCTTCATGGGTTTAGTCCAGCTGTTGGGGTCACTGTTCTTAAGATTTTACTCAAGATCCTTTTCTACAAAACCTAGACAGGGTGTCCTGAAAGATGGRTGGAGATAGTAGGCACATATTTCATATGGCTATGACAATTGGAAAAAGTTTCCAGTATATTATATAGGTAGATTAAAAATCCTGTCTGTTACATTGTCCCCATCTCTGCATTACTCTYTAGGTTTCTGAAGTCTTAGGATGAGTGCGTAAGAATCCTAATGCATATATTTTAAGTACAAGAGTACTCTTTATAGATATTTACACTAGCTTTTGCAGGGTCAGGGCCTGAAGATGTAAGGAGTGTTGTATTGACGGTGAAGTCCTCTGTGCTGAGAGAGGACCTAGCCCAGTAGATATTGATCCTGAGTGAAGTCTTTGGATGCTGCTGCACAGCAAATATATGAACATCAACTTTTCTCATGTCTCTCTCATGGTGGGAGAAATGCGTGTAGAATATTCCTTCTTTCTGTCTTTGCAAGAGATGGAGAACATGCAAACAAAAAAGCATGTTTTTCAGAGTGTGCTGTGTGTGKGGGGGAAAGCAATAACTTAGAGGACGAGCCACAGTCATTGTCACTCCAGGAGCTGACTGTTATTAATTGTGAGCTTCTGTCCCTTATTTTTCCTTAATAAAGACTCCAGAAGGCTYTTCCACATAGTGAACAACCTGTTCTACACAACAGGGAGTAAGGAAGATGAATTCATCTGTATCTCAAATTTGGATGAGGAAGGAGTGGAACATTTGAGGGGGCACAAGCTGCCTTTTCAAAAACTATTTTCTACAAACTCCAGTTAAGCATATTGTGTTTCCGTAGTCCACAGCTGGAAGTGTGCGTGCACAATTTTTATTTTGAAACTGTGAGGTTCATTCCAAAAAGCTAGCAATTTTAAAACCAGCATTTAGGAAAGTGTGAAACACTGTTTGAGATGTGGTCTTTGCTCAAACTCCTTTTGTTCTTGCCATCCAGGTTGTATATTTGTGTATGCTGGTGACATGATTTCTATTTGTTTATAATTTTTTTCATGGGTAACCTTGGGAAAATGTACTACTAACMGTCATACCACTGTCAAATTTAAAGAATAAAATAAATATTTCCTTCTCTACTATTCTTTCCTGCCAATCCATTCACCTCCCCTATGATAGCTAGTTGGCTTGTGTACCATTCAAGAAAGCTGTGGTCATGGGCCAAATTCAGCTATTCCATTTATCCATTGATATTGCTACTTCTTAAGCATGGCTTAGTCTTTCTGTGATCTGTAGCACTGTGTCTTTATGAACAGAGATTTTTTTGGTAAGCATCAGCTGTGTTTCCTAGTATATCAAATTAGCAATAATTTACTTAGGGAAAACATTGAGTTACAAAGTGGGATTGTGTCTAATTGTGCTGGCCTTCTTCCATCTGGGATTTCACCAGCCTTTTCCCTATGATCCTTGTTTGATCAAAGCTTCCCTCTGAAGTGAAAGCAAGGGCTGGGAAATGGCAAGCTGTAGGACTCCATATAATTTTCAATATTCTGAACTAAAGCACCCTGGTGRTGTCACTCTTACATCCTGATCCTGAAAATCACAAGAGTCCTATCAACTTAAACGGCACCATCAAATGCCCAGCTCCCTGGAAGGTCAGGCCATGCACACAGGTACTGTAGCAGGGTTTAAGGTAGGCATCCTAATATGTTAATTTTGCCTATAGACTGATTAGTGTCCTACCTCTGGTCTGTTTTACACCATAAACATAATGGATTTTAGCAGTGCTTCTAAAAACAGCTATTGGCTACACTTTAAATCCTATTTATGCTCTAAATACTATGAACAAGTGCTTGCCATTAACAGAAAAATGTACTGTGTTCTCTCTGATCCTTTAAAAGTGTGTAGGTGCTCCCACCACCCATTTTTGGGTCCCTCAGCACTTGGGTGCTGAACTTTTGGGAGTGATGCTATACTTGATGTATCCTTCTTCTTGACAAGCTGTGTACTCCTACATTTTCAACACAAAGCAAGACAAGAAAATCCAAAAGCATTGCTAAAAGTAGAGGTGGAAATGCACAGGAGTGCAATTATAGTCCAGCCAATAGTGTTGCTGTAAACTAGATGTATCTAATAATTTTCAAGATATTCCTATCACAGGTTTTGGAGATCTCCTGAATTAGCTGGTTTTTAAAAAAAATAAAATTTAAAGACACATAGCATGCACTGACAATGACTGACAGTATGAATGCTCTCAAGATAAGTATGCCAGGGGTGTATTGGGAGATACAGATTTAGATTTACAATGGCTTATGGTGACAAAAGAAACCAGTATATGCTGGGCTACAAAYTATATAAACTTCCTCAGGGAGAAATTAGGTGGCACGCAGTATTATTGGAAGTGGCTCTTGAACGTYGATGGAGATGGTTTGATTCTTCACTGACCAGTGTTTTGGCTAGTTACAGATGTGTTTAAACAAAAGTCAGTGTGAGTCCTCACGCCCTAAGCAACAACTGAACAGAAGCTAAGGAGAGAACAATTAGTTTTAGCCCTGAGAGCACACRCTCTAGCCAACAGTAATACAAGCAGAAACAGCAAGAGTGAACAGGTTAGCTAAATTATAGTGGTTCCCATGTTCACTGATCTAAAACTCTGGATTCCTGAATAGCAAAGGTGAGGGATTTGTTTTTGTTTTCAGTTCTTCATAATGCTTAGGAGTTGGGGAGGAAGGTAGGTGAGTTAAGGTGAGTTGCACTAGCCTGCCTGCCCCCCTGTGACACCCGCAAGACCTGAGCAGATGAGATGCTTCAATGCAGAATGCTAGACAAAATCAAAGGATGAGCAAACCCTGTCCCCCAGCCTTTGCTTGTAATCAACCTGTCCAGTAGCACTGACTTCATCTCTTGGAGAAGGAACTGAGAGGAACTTGTTTAGTCTGGAAAAGTTAGAGTTCAATACAGCTTTGTTGGATGGGGCCTTCTGCCCTTTGATGGAGACTAAGATCTCCATACTCTTTTATGTACATAGTATTTAAAACYAAAACAAAACAACAAAAAAATCAACAAAAAATATGTTTAGAGAGACACTGTTAGTTTTGGACATGGAGCACTGGCTCTTTCGGACTGTAATGTTCTCAGTTCCCTTTTGGTCCTTACATAGAATCTCCCTCCTCTTTTCCCCTTTCTCTGGCAAGGAGATGATAAGAATGGTTGAGAGGAGCTGAGTCTGTGGCAGTGAGGGTTGTGTTGTCTCCAGAGGAGGTTGGCTGAGGGAACGCTGGGGAATGCTGGTGTGACTGGGAGATGCTGTGAAATACAAGCAGAATGCTTGAGGAATGTGGATGTGGAAGTACTGCAGAGGTATGTGTGTGGTGGTGGGGAAGGAATTTCTGAGAGATCCCAGGAAAAATGCTGCAGTAACATAGAATGGGAATGCTACTAAAGTCAGGCTGGAAGAGACAGTGGGGTGAAGAAATTAAGTTTTACCATAGACTGCAGACACTGGAGATGGGCCCATGGGTTTTAAGGTCTTGTGGGACAGAAAACCTTATTTTAAAATGAACAGAGCATAGTTTGTTCTAGAAACAATCAAGATTCATTCTACAGTTTCCCAGCAGAATGGAAGCATTTCAAACCAAATGAGTTATGTTGGGAAGAAGAAAGGTAGGATGAGGATGTGTAACAAGCATATCAAAGGACTGCATGACAAATGTCTGCATCATCCATCTATCTTTTTGTTTTAAATTCTGTCATTACTGTTTTCTGTCTCCTGGATACCAGCATTAGGAAAGAGTGAGTTACAGTCTAAATTCTTGGGGTGGGTAGGTAATACTGTATTGAAAAGCTCCACAGGGAAATATTGTCTTTATTGTTTGTGTTACCATATTACCAAAAGGCCTTTGGGAATCAAAACATTATTTGTTAGGCACTATATGGAAAAAGTCTCTCCACTTTAAGCCATAACCATATAAAGAACAAGTGCAGTGGAAGAAAAGACAAGAACTGGAAGCAATACTAGGAAAATCCATTATGCATATCAATATTGCATAGAAATCTTTGTAGAAGATGAAATTGGATTTTAGAGCATTTACCTCTGAAACATAAAATGCTGAGCTGAATCTGTGGAGATAGTTCTAGGGAATTTAGCTTTCTGATCTCTCATTTTTCTTAATGCAAGAAATATTTGCATGCCACTAGTGCAATTCTTAGGCTCCCTAGACTAGTGCATGCCAGGGAATGCTGATGGCATCATGGAAAAACTGTTACTCATTTCACTGGGGGAGACTGGCAGTGTAATTACGGAATATACTRGTAAGCAATAAAAAAAAAATTGAAAAAAAAAAATTAAAAATTGAGTAAGCTGGAAAAAGRTTGGTGACTTACCTTAGGGACACTGGCAGCTATATAGGTGAGATTGCAATAGGATACTTTGGCCATTGGTAAAAATGTCTGAAAAGAATGGACCATAATTGTGGGTAGTATAAACATTGTTTCATCACAGCCATGATCACTGTGGAAAACATGCCTTCATAATATATAAACTTTGTATTTAAACAGTTGTAAYTGAGGCCAAAATAGATATCGTTCCATCATGAAGTTCAACCTTCTCCCTTCCCAAAATTCAGGGGATGCGGGATTTCTGAAGGACAGAGCAAGAGAGAATTATGAAAGGAATGCCACTCACTTAATTTGCAGATCAGTGTAACTCTAGAAACTMTGGTGGACTGACTCTTGCCATGCACTACTGTACTTGCAAGGAGAATGGGGTGTGCAACTTCTGGAGTATGTTTTTTCACTAGCAAGCAGCTGTTTTCTTTTTCTCCAAAACAGTCATGTCTGAAACRAGTCTGAAATAGAGAGATCTTGATCTAGCTTCAGTTGCAGCAAAGCATGGACAYTGTTCCATCACAAAACAGCCCTCATTGCATGAGTCTGCTTGCTGCTGGATTTGGATCCATACTGTTAAAATTCAAGTAGCCTAGAAATTAGATTTATCTGTTTTGTAGGTTATATGGCTGTGCATTTGTCCCTGGGAAGAGAGGGAATTGTTTTTCCGGATTATTTATTTGAATACCCACAGTTCTTTGATTCCTTTCTTTAGAAATAGGGCAGCACAGTTCCCGTAGATGTAAGCAGCTGTCATGTAAAAATCATTAGGGAGTACAAACAAGTCTTCATGGCCTGCACTGAGTGGAATTTGATCACTGTTTATTGCATTGACATATTGGAAGAGGTTTTGTTTTCTAATGCGGTCGCTGATTGATGCTGACATTAGTATATGATTGCCTGTGAAGGTTTCTTGTTATCTCCACAGGATCTCAGTGCAGAAAATCATGGCAACAAACATTCAAATAAATAAAGGGGTTGGCCTTATTTTATTTCATGAAAAAAATACAAAATAAGACTAGGGGCAAAGTTAGATGGTGATTAGAAAATCCAGACTGAACACATGGGTGAAATATAAGCAGTCAGTATGCCTGTTCCCTATGATGAGTATTTTGTGTCTTCACTGTAGTGAATGACCAACAAGACYGGGCATGGGAGTTGGGTGCAGAAGCATAGTCAGTTCCCACCTCCMTGCAAAGACTAGTTCCCAAAGTACTTCGATTTTCTCCTTTGGAGGGGCAGAGTTGCTGAAGTTGCTCTACAGCTTCTCATACTGCATGAACCCTGCCCATCTGTCCCTCCTCCCGGTGGACTCGGAAATYGAAAGAGATCCCCCAGGGTGGTAAATATACAACAGAATGCCTGTAGAATTGCAGGCATTCAAAACTCAACTGGGCGAGAAGARCAATCTAATCTAGGTTTTGAGCTGGCCCATTTGGAGCAGATGAATGCACTGGATACATCCAGAGGTCTCTTCCATAAACTCTCTATGCTTTTTAGTATCTAGATGCTGCTGGATGTACCAAGATGGTAGTTCCAAGCTTGGATCATCTTACTGACCCCTGTTTTCAGGAACTTCTGCACCTGTTTCTGGCCAGAATTACACAACACTAAAGAGAAATGGGGGGGTCTATTAAAGTCTCTGTGTTTAAACCATTTCTGGGTATTGCTTCCTCATCTGCTTCCCATGTGAAATCAAGTCTTTACTATATTGGGTGTTATGCCTAGATAAAGCACATATCTGTGCATGTATATTTTTTTCTTTTTCTCAACTAAAAGGTATTCAACTCAGATTTATTCCTTCAGTGTAAAGCTGAAGAAGGCTTCTTCAACAGCAGAATCAAGCTGGGTAGGAAAAGGGCTGTGTTGCTTGCAGGCTAGAATATGACTCTAAAAGGGACAAATYTGAGAGGGGTCAGATGGGCATCTGGAGAGAAATAGCTTTCATTAAGGGTGTATTCTACCACTTTTACTTATGCTGAGTAAAACTGTTCTTGAAAGATAGCAGTGCATGAAGTAARATATTATGTACTGCTACCTCTTTGAGGCCTGAAGGGCTTCAGAGCTGTGTTAGTCATTCAAGAGAGACCCAGGAATAGATGGTTTCCATCTGTGTGTCTGCAGCTAAACCACTCCTGCTGTAATGTGTTCAGAGGAGAAACTTTGTGCCTTTCCCACTGATGCCATAGCACTGCTCAGGAAAGATGATTAGCCTTGTAACAAGGACTCAGAAAAAGTTTARAATGTGATATTACCTTTGCTTTATATTACCAATTGTTTTTCCTTAAATGCTACCTGAGTGTGTGTATATTTATATCTCTRTATAAAAATATATACATTGCTACAGTCCATCTGAGAGGAGAAAAGTTCTTATAGAAAACATCTCCCACTTATTGCCTTGGGTTACCCAAGAGGTCTTCTATTTTCTCCTTAAGTATGGTCCTTACAAAATGTTTTAAGTTGTATTTATGCATCTAAACTTGTTCAGAGTTGCGTCTGCAGCTGTCATTTGAGGGCATTAGGAAAATAAAATTCTTGATGGGAAATTTGCCAAAACAGACTATTTGAGCTTTTCTCTGGAAAAAAAAAAATCAGTTTGAGGTTAGTAAACAAACATACATCTCACCCTACTCTGCTTTTCTTAAATGTAGAAACCTGATTCATTTTGCTTATTGGTCTGTTATCATTAAGTATATGCATATGAAAAGGGGAAGTAAACTTCAAAGCCATTTTTTTTGTAGCAGTGTTACAGGTAATGTTAAAATAATTTGAGTTATGTCTATTATTCCCTGATTTTTTTTAAAGCTGAAAATGCTTTACAGATGGCACAAAACTGCAAAATCTTATGGGTGACTGAAACTTGGAATTGTTCAGAGGGGAAAAAAAAAATAGCCCCAAAGATCTTAGTTCTACTGAATATTATTATAACCATGTCAGGGTGAGGGAGTTGCATTTATTTTCGTTAGTACCTGTTCAACCTCAGGGGTGTGCACCAGAGTGAACTATATTTTCTTTGTCATGAACTATATTTTCTTTGTCACCCTATACTTACCTGGAATAGCTTTTATGGCGTTCATAATGACAAGCTAGCTGTTCTTGGCCATATTCTGGCTATATTCTCATTGACCTGTCTGAAGATGAAAAATTGTTACTCCTGTGGCTTATGCCAGTGTAGTAGCTTCATTGAGTCCATTGGTGCAAGATAAATCATAGAACGAGTTAGGTGGGAAGAGATGTGTGGAAGCTTCTAGTCCAACCTTGCTCAAACMCACAGGCTATGATCCACAGTCCTGCTCCAGCTGCCAGGACTGAGCCCTCTCACCCCAGTCCTGCCAGCAGCTGTGCCCAGGACACACCAGTCCCGTCCCAATGRCTGCTGGGCTGAGACCCTCACCCACACCAGCAGCTGGCACCCAGCCCCAGGGTGCCTGCAGCCCCATCTCACTTCAGTTGCTAGTCCTGTGTCCTCTCGCGCCAGTGYCCCCAGGTGCTGGCACCTTGTCCTTACAGCATTCACGCACATGGAATAGCCTGTGAGATTGTACAGAAAGACGGTTAAGAAAGGCTTTAATAATCATAGAATCATAGAATCATTAAGGTTGGAAAAGACCTCTAAGATCATCGAGTCCAACCACCAACCCAGTACCCATGCCCACTAAACCATGTCCCGAAGCACCTCATCCACACGTTTTTTGAACACCCCCAGGGATGGTGACTCCACCACTTCCCTGGGCAGCCTGTTCCAATGCCTGACTACCCTTTTGGTGAAGAAATTTTTCCTAATATCCAATCTAAACCTCCCCTGGCGCAACTTGAGGCCATTTCCTCTCGTCCTATCACTTGTTACTTGGGAGAAGACAGGACAGGCTATAGTGGTTGGCTGCAGGGCTTGGTCAGGCAAATGTACTGAYCAGTGATGGTTTACATGTGACTGGCCCCTTTTTTTTACACCTTTCTGTCCATCTTTCCCTGCTTTGTTTTGCCCTGATCCCCTTCCACAAAATGTTCCTTAAGTTTTGCACAGTCCCACAGGCCCACTTCAAATATCCTGAATCCTCCTGTTCCTCTTATTTCCCTCTTCTTATCAGTTAAATGCCCAKGCTGACCCTCTCCAAAGCTGTGCCTGGGGTTTCTTGATGGCCCATCAAGTGACTGAAGACTCTTGACCTTTGCCAGTGCCTCTGTCTTGTGCCCCTAGTTTGTGAGYCTGCATGTTCTTTTTTATTACTTCCTCCTTTATTTAATACCCCCTTTGCATTGAAAGGGTCCTTGGCTGGATAACACTAATGAAGCAGAGGCTTTCACCTTCCCTATACCCTTACAGCAGTGGCTGTCTGTCTTCTGCTGGAGGCTCAAAACTGGATGTACTACTCCAGAGAACCTCACAAGAGCTGAATAGAGGCAGAGCTTATGTCTTTACCATCTTCACTTAATTACATTAAGTTAATTGATTAAACATATACTTAATATGGTATTCACAGTATTAGAGAGTACGGGCTGTACTTCAGCATGTTGCTTGCTTAGCTACCATAAAAACTATCATCACCAYTGAAATAGAATTAGTTTCTGGCAGCACCAGGAACTCACCTGTTTTAGACRGTTGCAACCTGTTTATTTCATTTGAGTACAAAGTACTTATTCCCTGCCCAATATACCCATTATTGTTCTCAGTAGCAAACTTCCAGCACTGCAGTACATGGCTGGAGGTGACCCAGCACGAGCCCTGTTGAGAACAGTAGTGCTAAGATACTTTCTCATCAGTAGAAATGGAGGCTCAGACTGTGTTGGTTCAGAAGGGGTAAGCACTCCTGAARGATGGTCGTCTTTCTCTTCAACACAGATAAGAAACCTGAGTTACCTGAGTAGACCTGGTAGTACCACTGGTTCAAATTAAAAGACGAAAGTCTGTCCTTTACAACCACGTGCCTATGCTAGGGGCAGAAGGCAATGTGTTTTCCACATGGAAGGAGAGGCAGAACTGTGCTGCCAAGTTGTAACGTAAGAAGAGCTGTAATGAGCCCAAAAGAAGTTGGAAGAGTATTAGCTTACACAARTGACCAGAATCTGTAACTGATATGGAACAAAACAGCATTTGTGTCCTCTCCCTCCTTCAGGTACAGCAAATCTCTTCACTCACATAGCAATGACCAGACTGAATAGACCTGCAGGACCTTTCATCACTTCTACCAATATGTGACCCTTGTCCTGCTGCTCTTGTCAGCAAAGACTACATTTTCTATCACCTCTTTTCAGACAGATTGGACTGCCCTTCTTTCTTTTGCTGAACTAATCACTCCCTTGAATGACAGGCCAGCTAGATGGGAGGAAATAAAGGGAGGTAAATATCATATGCCTGACCATCCTGCACGCAGGATAAACACATAAAGGAGACTGGAAATTCCATGACTTTGACTTCTGAAAATGTCTGTCTTTAACAGGAAGGGGGAGGATTTGGCATCCTGCTTTCAAAGACACATTGCCCTCCATAGAACATGTCAGTCTCCATTCTCTTCCAGGGAAGGCTACTGGAGACTGGGAAAGAAAACAAGGTTTCTTGACATATGCCCTGCCYGTAGCTTCTCTTATTGGCCTGGAAGGCTGTATTTCCCCTGTACTTCTCCTGCAGCATAACTTCTCTGCCTTGCAGGAGGTGAACTAGGGATGTTCATGGTCTGTATCTGATCTTGCCTGTCAGGTAACCCTGCTGAAGATGAGAAAAGAAAATAGCAGAAGACCAGAGTCCACCCTTACCTTGCTTAAATAACGTGTGGTCTAGGACACTAATCCACCACCCTCTGTGTACTAGAGTAGCACTGGTAATTTCACTGGCGTGTATGCAGACTGTTGCTCTACGCAGGGCTGCTGGACCGTGACTACTTTTGAAGCAAGGAGCAGTGAGATGCAGTGTCTGTTAGACACCTGCAGCAGACAGTCTTGCCCGTTCGCTTTCAGGGTTAGGTCAGAGCTTTTTGCCTTGGACTTAAAGCATCAGGAAGAATCACGAGATGTTTTGTCTTGATCAAGCCCACCATCTCTGTATAACATCTGTGCCTAATAATCATTACTGTAGGTACGGTCATCCCAGTCTGTGGGAATAGGCTTAACCTGCTGCTGCCCTCAGTTTACAGGTAGGGAACTGTGGAACAGAGGAAATAAAGGATGTATTTTTGAGAGCCCMATGGCTCTGTTGCCCTTTGAGTGTTTAAGGGCATCAGTCCCATCAGCAAGATCAGTCTTCAAAAGTGTTTCAAGCATCTAAGAGTCTAAAAGCCAGTGAAAGACAAAAAGGTTTAGATTTCAAACTGCTCAAGTTCTAGCTGAAGATKTCAAAGTCTCTCAGGTGCTTCAAGCCTGTGATGATTGCTAAAAGATTGCTTAGAGCTAATTGATTTAGAGTTAGGKGCCTTTGAGAATCATAAAGTACCTTGACCTCAGTCAAGGCCCTGTACCCCGAGTCAATAACTTGCCTGCAAAGCATCTCGCTTTTCACTGGATGTAATTCAAATAGCAGAAAAATAACGCAAGGCGCCAGATGTCTTAGTAAAAGTAAGGATGCCTTCAAAGACRGTTTATTTCTTGTCCACTTTTCTATAAATGACGAAAAAAAAATTTTAAACCCAAAGCTTTACCAGTTCATCTGCTGTATTATTTAGTGTACAAAGCCATTTTCCCTAAGAAACATAACCATGAACAAGCCATCTAAATCAGGCTGCAGTTTCAGTTTTCTTTGGAGAAAAAGCTACCTCTTACAAGTAGCTCTTAAAAAGCAGAGTGGAAAACATCAGCGAGTCTCTCCAGCGGCAGGCCCATTTAAGAGTATGTCCGTCTTTTCGTGATAGGCTCATATGATGAGAGAGCAGGGGATTACTCCACCCGTGCACCCACATGTCTGTAGTCACTGGTTCTCAGTGATTGATACCACCAAGGTGGCATCTTAGCCTGATGCAAGATTTTCAGGATTGAAAGATGTACACACTGACAATGCAAAGTCATTTCTGGAAACCTTTCCCTTTTGGAGGATGTTTACCTTCTTGATATTGAATTGAAACCAAGATGTTGTCATTCAAAATGATCTTTTATTCAGAGAAGATTGGGGCTCATTGCTTACACATTTTAGTTCGGTCAGCTTTTTGCTTTTGCACTGGGTATAGTTCTTTTCTATGTTGAAGGCTCTCTCCAGGGGAAGAAAAGGCTTGCTCTTATCCCAGTCTTGTCCAGGAATCAGGTTTAGCAACACAAGGAGTGCTTTGRTTTATGCTGCTGACATACAATCTGGCTTAATTAGTTAAGCAGGGGAATACAGTTCTACTGAGACCAAAATCATCATGGACATTTATGCCAACAGTGATTTGGGGACTCTAAGATTTATCTATCGATGTATCTTTATCAGAAAATTGAATTATATCTGTTTCTCTCTCAGCTGTATTACTGTCTAATCAGAAGACTTACGAAGGAGCAACAGTTGGCCTGCGAAAAATCTGTTTCACTTTCAAGAGGAGTTGGGCGAAGGATTACTCTGCTTTTGAAACCTTCCCCTTTTGTTAGTGTGAGGAGTGTATTTATATTGTAAATCTTGCTTAAATTATTTGATGCTTGTAGATTTTTTTTTATATGGACCTACCTATGGCTTACAGCACATTTGGGTGTAGTCATTAAAAAAAAAGACTTTTAATCCAGAGGAGAGCATCAAATCTGCACTGTCTGTATTTCAGAAGATCTCGTTTCCTGGGTCTTTTGCTTTGGAAAGAAGGCATTTAAAGTCTCCGAGCCAAATAAATACATAGTACTTCCTGTAGACTGAACAACTGCTACCATATTAAAATCATTTGGGAGAACAACATGATCCATATTTGCCCACATGTAACAATTATTGATAGATAGAAATGACTCACTATTGAAGGAATCCTTGGGCCAGATTCACCCTTGGCATGAGTAGGCAYATCTCTATTAGCATTAAAATATTGGCAACTGTGTATAATAGAGGTGGTTTTAGCTTTTATGGTCTTTTTTTTTTCCTTTGTGTGCTGCATATGAGCCAGTGGTTAAGCCTGTCATGCCAGTGGGTACCTAGTAAGGAGATGTTCTATGATAACYAGTAGCTATACCAACATAATTATACAATATTGACTTTTACTTGCATAGTACTGCATATCTTGCATCACCTTTTCAGTGATACACCTTTATGCCTTTGTCTCATTGTGCAGGGAAGTTTGTAATCTGATTTTGTCTTGGTTTAGAGAAAAAGAGCTTGCTGGCAGGGTGGTGCTTCATTTGTACCCTGAGAGTTCTGGAAATTATTTCAACCCTTCTAGCTCAAGGTTGCTCAAAGTGCATTGCTCATTTTATTCTGTTTGKCCCAAAGAAATAAATCAAAGGAAAAACTTAAAAAGAAGATTTCTTGGTGGGTCTCATCAAAAGTTTGTGTCCTCTTGTGCTCTGAGTTGGTAGATTCAAGTTTGTTGATCTACGAACTGAACTTAGTCACACCTGGATAAGGTTGTTTCACAAAGCTAAAGCAGAGTGTTGTTTGTATTGAATATTGAATCAAACAAGTGGAATTGTCTTATGCAGATCTGGAAGATGGTCAACCCCAGCCCTGGAGGGTAACTTAATGTGAAATTGCACAATACTATTTGTGTAAGACCATCCCTTCTCAGGGATAAGGAGGGGGTCTTTGTAAACATGCCATGTGTACATTTGTCATGGTTTAASCCCAGCCGGCMACTAAGCCCCGCRCAGCCRCTCTCTCACTCCCCTCTGGTGGGATGRGGGARAGAATCGGAAGGGTAAAAGTGAGAAAACTCGTGGKTTGAGATAAAAGACAGTTTAATAGGGAAAGCAAAAAGCCGCACATTCAAGAAAAACAAAACAAGGAATTCATTCACTGCTTCCCATSRGCAGGCAGGTGTTCAGCCATCTCCAGGAAAGCAGGGCTCCATCACGCCTAACGGTGACTTGGGAAGACAAAYGCCATCACTGTCCCRTTRGCCAGTTGGGTCAGCTGTCCTGGCTRTGCTCCCTCCCAGCTTCTTGTGCACCTGGCGGAACATGGGAAGCTGAAAAGTCCTTGACTAGTGTAAACACTACTTAGCACACTGATGTTTCAGTTGTTGCTATCAACATTCTTCTCATACTAAATCCAAAACACAGCACTATACCAACTATTAGGATGAAAATTAACTCTATCCCAGCTGAAACCAGGCTCTGGGTAGCATATATGACAAGTACGCCCTGCTGTGATGGGGTTGGAGAGAAGATACGGAGAAGCATCTTGTGTGCTCTGAGGTCTGATACACAGGCTTTCTTCCAATGTGTTGTACTGACATCAATTATAGAGAACGGAAAGTCTGTGTATGCTGTAGTTTCTGGTTTTAGCCTATTGATAACATTTTATGTCTCATAGGCTTTATGTCTCATTTTTTTATTGATATTTTATGTTATTTATAACATTATGTGTGATGGTTGTACATTTAAATTARTGTGGAATCATAGAGTAATTTGGGTTGGAAGGGACCTTTAGAGGTCACYTGGTCCAACTACCTGTCAAAGTAGAGTGAGCTTCAGAGATCCAAATCAGAGTTAGACTGGGTTGCTCAGGGCCTTGTCCAGTTGTACTTTGAATACTCCTTCCACAGCTCTCTGGGCAACCTTATTCAGTGCTGAACTATTCTCAGAGGAAGATTTTTTTCTTTATATCTAAGTCAAATTTGACTTTTCACCATCTGTGACTGTTGCTTTTCATCTGCTGTGCACTTTTGAGGAGAGTCTGGCTCCCTCTTCTCTATCATCTGCCAACAGGCAGTAAGAAGCAGCAGTCRGATCCCTCCTCGGTCCTTCTCTTCTGCAAACCAAGCTCCTTCAGCTGGGGTTTATTTAATAACCAACAACCGCAGAGCTCTTATTCTTCTTGATTATTTAATGCACTCCATCACTCCCTTGCTCCCCCCAGCCCAATGCTACAATCCCTAGGTCTCAACTTCTCTTCCCAGCAGGGTCAATGCTGGTCTGGGAAGGTCAATTCCTGCTATGCAGCTCCTTGCAYATGCCAGTCTAGGGGGCTGCCAGTCAAGGTCCCTGGACATCCCCCAGCATTAGCCTCCGCTCAGCAATCAGATCTCCAGGATTTTCCCCTATTTCTAGGATCTTTCCTCCAATCAAGATCTTCATCTTGTTCTTTCCAAGACCCCTGCTTCTTTTTGGAAAAGCTTATTTTTAGTGGCACATCTTCTTTCTGGAAGTTAGGCCCCTGGGTTTTCCAGCCTGAGTAGCGTATGTACAGAACAACATATGAACGGCCTCCTAATTGGAGGTTCTGTCTCATGTCTCTTTATTAATAAGAGAATTCAGGATCGGGCCACTTTTGTTTATTCCATGTGCTATCTAAATTTATGATCATCCCGTATTGGTTTCAGCTAGCAAGTAGCAGAATTGTGCTTGAGTTTGAAAGTTCAATTGCAGACATTCACCAGCCCGCACACAYGCAACCAATTAKCTGCTGCCTGTTAGCATTCAGTGTAAACTATTTTTTCACCTACGACAACTGGGGAACGCAAAACAGGCCACAGTAGTCCCAATGTGGTGAACAGAGGGTAAGAGGCAATTTCCTTGACCTGGTTTCTACTTTCTTGGTTGCTATGTAGTTAACCTTCATCACTGCAAGGATGCACTGCTGGCATGTGTTCAGCTTTTGTCCACCAGGACACTTACATTTAAAAGCTGCTTATTGCTGCTCTGTGGAGTGAGTCTGTTGCAGATGCAGGACTTCACATTTGCCTATGTGTTGTAAAGTTATGAAATGACTCTCGGCCATAAAGGCTCATAGTAAAATTTACTTTAAAAGGGACCTGTGGAGGTTATCTTGGCCAACCCTCTGTTTCAAGCAGGGCTAACTTCAAAGCTAGACCGGGGTGGTCAGCGCCTAGTCCAGTTGTGTTTTGAGTATCTCAAAACTAACGAGATACAACTCAAATCTAATGTCTATGAAATACATTTAATTATTTTAAAGAGGGAAGAAAGTAAATGTATAGGCCATCTGGCGCCATCCTGATCAGGAAAATCCACTTAAAGATGAGCCAGTAGCACACCGGAGACGAAGACGTACGTGCACAATAGTTCTGCAAGAATGTTAACTCTTCTGATTGACACCTTCCAAAATACTGAAGGACTGGTTTGGATTGACTCTCAGAGTACCAGTAAACAAGGATGTTTATTCTAATTTTTAGCCTTATTTCTAGAAATGTTTTCTTTATTAAAATTAGAYACAATCAGATACAATCTCTGGGGTGAAGAAGGGAAACAGATTTCTGAGGCATCATCCACTGTGCTTTGTTACCCTAGRAGGGAAGTAGGAAGAACGCGTGGTAAGAAAATTGTCTTGTATTTTATTATTCATCTGAAGTGTTCAATTTTTAGTGCTATGCTAATGAAGTCTTTTTGGATTGTCTGACAGATCTTATGATAAACTCCTTAACAAAACAATAAAACTGGGAGGATGTCAATTGGCTAATTAGCTAATAATCAATATCCATCAGCAGCAGCTGTGACGAGATGGYAGACAGATACTAGGCTCTGTTCAAGGGCTGGGTACTTTGTTGGTTCAAGTTTCGGGGAAGATACTGCCAAAACAATAATAATTGTGTTGTATGACAAGATTTAGGAGAAAGMAACAGCAGCCTAATAGTGACAATCTAAACTGAGTACTTAGAAATACTTTCTCCTACACAAATTATTATGGAGTAGTTGATCCTGGCAATTTGAATTTTTTCTTGAGATGGGCATTAGACAGGGCAGATATGAAATGCCCTGGGTAGAACCTTAAATTCATAAGTCTCCAAGGAGCCAGGGATATCAGCCCATGATACATTAAACATTTAATTATAACTCCACAGACACAAAGCTGATCAGAGTACTCTTTTTACAATCTTAGAGGCAACCAGAGCAGGATTTACCTCATTTAACTATACGCATCTACAGCGAAGACATAGACTTTTAATTCTGAGCAAGCTATCTCAACTCCCATGGTACCCAGAAACAAAAAACATGAGTTGTCTGGTCTAATGGAGGTGTCCGCATTACGATGGAGAAGAGATACGTCCTGGAAGTCTCTGGTTCTGTTCATTAATTCTAGAAGCATAGACGGCCACATCAAATCCCTGAAGCTAAGAGAGATGAACCTCACCATGATTAACTGCGCCACAAATACTAATGATAACGAGAACTTGCTTGGTGGGTCTATTTGTATGGTAGCTCGACTGACACAAGTTATGCTTCGCTTACTGATATACAACTGAAACTTTGCTTACCAAAATTCAGCTTATTTCAAATGTAATTTGGAGGTATGCAAGGGCAAGCACAATTTGGCCTTCCGTTTCCACTTACTCCCAGTCCGTCTTCTTTGACAAGGAAGGTGCCTATATGGTATTCCATTGTGCTCCATTGCACTGGGTTGGTGAGAACCATATGCTATCATAGACAGGATATTCCATCTGAAAATTAAGGATGAGCCCAAATCTTGGTTTAACCACCTAACTACGAGATTTTTTGGTGCAGAAAATCCSTAAATGTCACAGAATTACCTCCCACACTCGCTGGGGGTGTGAGGGGGTCCTGGGCTTGCGTGAGGTAAAGAAACATGCTTGAGAAGACAGGGTGGCCTGGATGGTCAGGGCTGCGCTAGAAGCAGTTCCCTCCCATGTAGCAGAGGAGGCTGTTAAAAAATGCCTCCTGCAAGCTTCTGCCCCTGGTGCAACCTCTCCTGAGGGTTCTGCTGTGCTGCAAAGCACGTCAGCGACTCTTCTCCTTCCCCAACAGTCTGTGTCAGGCCTGGCTTGCACTGGCTGGCTCAAGCCCAGCAAGGTCAACCACTGCTTTCACAGCACCTTCCAGCTGCCAGTGGCTGGGAGAGCTTCGAGCTGGGCTTGGATAGACGAGGGGTGAACAGAGTGCAGCGGGGAGAGGCAATAGCTCCTGACAGTGAAGTTTTGTGACTGTAGGACTGATTAAAACTCAGGCCTGAGGTTTAGCTGACAAGTGGAAAATAAGAATTGGGGGAAAAGAAAGAAAAAGCCAAGAAATGGCAGCACAGCAGAAGCAATCAGTGGACACAGCTTATTGCGTATTAAAGCAGGTTAGTGTTCCAGGGTTCCATCAAACCCAAACTGATGGGTTTGATGAGTTTGACAGGTTTACGYTGAAAGACACCGCTTAGAAGTGTTAAATTCTTTTAGCTTAGCCTTATGGAGCCTTTTCACTGCAGAGTATGAAGCTGGCTATAGCTTTCATAATTCATTCTTAAAATGTGAGGTTAATGTGTAGCTACATTGGATATTAAGGGAAACAGATGGAGCAAGGAACACAGTGAATCACAGGGAATCTGTTCAAGAATTTTTCTCACTAAGACAATTTTTCCTTACTGAGTCTGCCTTAAATATCAGAGAAAGCTCAAGTCACCGTATAAATGCCAGTTCCACTGTCCCCTGGTTGGTATTTGAAGTTTCGAGATAAATGTTGAGTTTGTCTGTTCAGGTTGGGACTTACCAAGGAGAAGAAGCAAATTCATTCTCATTGAATTTAAGTTAGATCTTCGTTCCTAGTCTCTCTTGAAAATCTAAGACTTTGATTGTTCTGGTGACCGTCTGGAATATCGTGCTTTGTAAACCTTACGGTTTGGCCACAACAGGCAGGTCTGCTTATTTCAGCCATAAGAAGACACTCCCAATTCCTAACACAAATCATACCTTATATCCAGGCTTACTGTAATTCCAGACTACCCATCAGCTTCCTGGCCAACTGCCCCAAGGCAGAGGAAGGCTGTGTGGTTACATAAATAGGGTTGTTGGAAGCATCAAGTGAGGTCAACTGGCATAGTTCCCGCAGTCAGAAAGCCCGGCCAGGATTTCCATTGCTCTTCAATCAGATAGGATGGAGGAAGAATGCCTCTGATGATCTCAGCTGCAGCTGGGGGCTGATATCCTTCCAGAGCTGGATAAATAATAAATGGCCCCGGTGATGGATGTCTCCGAAATGTGCTAATAATTTTGATATAATGGACTGGMTGGTATGGGTGTATCTTTGTGCCCTCTGCTGGTTGGAGCCAAATGATCTCGTGTTTTTCGTCTGCGTGGAAGTGAACAGAACATTAGGGCCTGTTGTGAAACTGCTGGTTATCTCCTGGAGGAAACGATCAAGGGAAGTATTACCACCTCTTGATGTTTTCAAAACTGGATGGCTTTCAGGAAGTAGAAGCTTTAGCTGAATATCTCTCATAGTGCTTGGTGAARAAGTGAATGGATGAAACTGAAGTCTATGGAACACAAGGAGATCAGACCAAGAGATCAAATGGCTCCTTTGTGCTTAGRTTCTACAGAAAATATTTTGCCTGTATTTGCTGTTAAGAGTTTTAAGTGAAACGTTTCTAACCAGCCTTTGAACTGACCAAAAAAAAGAAAAATAATTTTTTGTATCTTTCCCCATTTTGAGAAAAACATTTTGGCTTGATTTGTTGTCAGCTGGTTTTCATGTTCTTTTATTTTTTTTTTTTTTCCCCATGGCTCATATTGCAGTAATCTGTACTTTTGGAACAAGATGATCAGAGCTTAGTATCTGCCTCTGCTGAAATAATCCTCTTGGCTATGATGTGTGGCAAAGTGGCAGGTCTGAAGTCTTTTGTAGCATTTGACCTTACCTGCTGGGTAGGATGTGGAAAGGAGCTGTGCTACTTTGCATGCAGCTGCAGCAAAGTATCGCCYGCTGTTCCCTCTGCAGGAAGGAAGGACTTTGCACCATCCATTTGGCTAGAACACTATGCTCAGCTTGGCTTACCTCCACATAGGCTAGTGATGGGGAAGAGTGGACGTGTCTGTGGGTCTGTCTTCCCACCCATCTTCAATTCCACCTACTTTGTCTTTGGAGTGTGAGGTACAGTCAACCAATTTTAGGCCAGGAGGTAAACATCTAAGACCTTTTTTCTTCCTCCATAGCAAGGAAAGGAAACTCAGCTTCTATTAAGAGGGAACAGAAATCTGTGTTGGTGTCAAGGTTCAGAGCTCCCATTAGCTCATTCTTGGTACTTCATTCTTCCAAAAGGCTCTGTCTGCACTGACAGTTTCTCCTGAGGCAGGAGAAGACAAGAGTTAACACATTTGYGAAGTCAGAGCTGGAATCCTGTAGCCGTTCTGCATAAGGCCATAGGTTCGCAGTATTGGGGGTCATGAACAGACTGGAGGAGGTGTAAGCAACCTCCTTTCCATCTTTGCAAGGGGATGGCATCCTGTCGGTTTTCTGTGCTAATGTGGTGGCACAGTGGAAAACTGCAAGCTGCTGGGCTAGGCAGACAATCCCCTTTACGATTCTGAAGCAGGCTGTCTACCTCTGCTTGTGCGGGGTGTTGGTTCTTTCAGTCCATAGCCTGAATGGTGGATCCCTCAAAATGAGTTAGTACTTACAGGGCCCTGCAGCTTTATGTGGCACTGTTCGAGACCTGAAATGTGCCAAGTAAACAACAAAGAAGAAAAAATGCCTTGTCTTCTCCCTGCTATTGCTCCTTTTAGAATATGCTGTGGTGTCATCCAAAGATCCAAAGCATGRGGCTTCTCTTCCCTCCTCTGTGTGTTGGTTTTCAGTGATGGTGTTTCTGGATAGGTTKATACATCTCTGCCACCCTGTATTTMGCAAGGTTCCTCCTTTGCCAGCCCTTACGACACTTGTGACCTTTCCTTAACATTCATGTCACTCCCAAGCCCTTGCARCATCTTCTGGGCGCTGGCAGGATGCAGTGCAATACCAAGCCTACTGGTGATCTSTCCAGGTGGTCAAAGCCCTGTTTAGACCAGAGGTGGCAGGAACACTGGGCCTGGTTTACACTGTTGTCATTTCTGTGACCTGAGCGGAGATGTTCCATACCCAACTCCTCACCTGTGAAGTGATGGGAGAGTCAAGGTGAACATTYCTCACGTTCTTTTGCAGGTGGGTGTTGTGTGGCATGTGGCTTTGGTACCCCCTGTCACCGTAGTAACAAGCAAGTCGTCGTTTCCTGGCAACTGTCAGGGTTGCTAAGAGAAAAATAGGCAGCATTCGTAAATCTGACGCCTTTGACATCATCYGCTCACATTACATTGGGATGAGTTTGACAGAGAGACGAAAACCTGGTGGCCAGTCTCATCTCCTTTAACCCAGYTGTATGTTGGTTTTTAGAAATAATTACAGTGTCTATAAGGCATTGGAATAGCCTGTCTGGGAGTCAGGGAACATGGATCCTGTTGTTTGCTCCCCTTGATCAGTTCAATAACTACAGGTAACACTTTCTGCCCTCTGCTATAAGATGAAATGAGTTCTGTGGTTAAAAATCACTATCTAGGTGCTAAGTGTTATCACTGGTCTTTGATGCTCTGGTTCCCCAGTACATTTCATAGGTGGCTTCAGTGAGAAAGAAACTTTCATCAAGCTGTCTACCCTTCCAGTGCTTCATTCTTAGAACGTTTTGCTTTGTAAATCCACCTGTCCATAGGCCATTGTGTGAAAGCTGTAGCTGGAGAGGGGAGGGGGTGTGTGGGGAGGGGAAGGAACAGCAGATTCCGTAAGGTATTACTCCAGCTTAGCTCTGTGGAATTCRGTGAAGTTATACCAACACAAATCTAAAGCAACACAGTGATGGATTGATAAATCCTATTTGCTTGCATCTGCCCACTCTGAGCCAGAGCTGGAGACATTACTATCTGCTGGTGCATGCCAGAGCATGTGCAGAGTGAGTTGTTGTGCTCTCTACAGTGCACAGGAGACAGATGGTGAAACCCACCCATTCTGAAGCGTGCCTACGRAAAGTACGATTTTTGCAGTGTTGTGGTGCTGGCAGACAATGCAATAGCAATATTCTTATATTTCAGAGAACTGGTTAGTCTCAGAAGTGCTATTTTACCAGTATTCTGGCACCTTTTTGTTCCACAGCTGCCTGCACAGCTTTTGTCACAAACCACTGATGGAGACTGGGAACTGCTCTGGCTGGACCAGCTCTGCGATTTAGTGTGAGAACTGGACTATAGGCAAGAAAGCCAGATCATCTCAGCTACTGAGGTGCTCTTAGGAGAGGAGAACCAGTGGAGCGATGTTCTTCACCCCTTCTAAAATTACAGCAAACCCTCCATGTTAGCACTATGTAGGCAGAGCTACTCTTGATTGGGGGCAGGGGGAGCAGAGCAAATTAATGGAGAGGATGTCTTCTCTGCCCTAAATGGATAACATTTCTTTAGCTGTACAAGTGGGGCTTGTGACAAGACAATGAAGCCCTATGCGCTTTTGCAGAAGCCATCAGAAATCCTGGGGACGTTCAGGAATGCTCAGTTTTCCACCAATTTCCTGCAGCTGGCAGTACATTTGTGTTGACCTTGGTGACAGCACCAGCCTCACAAATGAAAAGGACATGCATCACTAAGAGAAGAATTAAATTTGCAATGAATGGCTTGTATTTCATTTTCTGTTACTGTCATTTTTATCTGTCCCGGCTAATCCTCGTGTCCCTAGAAAGCCTGCCCTAGTGTTCCATTTCCTGCAGCAGGAACAATGCCTGCTCTCACAGCAGGGGCAGCTTTCTCCACGTCTTTTGTCAGACGCTGTCATGTACCCCCCAAGCTCCCTGTTCCTCTGCCAGTGGTGGGGAGTGCGCGGCTAGCTGATGTGGAGTCTTCTGCCTCCTTCTCAGAGGGAAAAATCAGCTCTGACTTTTGACTGGAGCCTGTAAGAGCAGCATTCCTCAAGTGAAAGTGTTGTTCCCAGTTTAGCAGATAGGGACTCTGTGTCGGTATGAGAAGGGGAAAAAGTAATCTGTTATATTGCAGCTGTCACTTCAGAGCTTTTCATCCCTTTCCCTTATGTAAGCATGAGAGTATTATAGACAATAGAAGATATGGGGGTTACAGGTATGTGAAATGGCTTCACACACCTATCTAGACATTCCTTTCAGCCTAGTTTGGGTTAGAAGAGGTGGGGGATTAAAGAACATATCCTCTTTTTGTTTTAAAAAAATTTAGAGGTTTGGCATAATTGCCAGTGCAATAGTGACATCGTGGGTGAATCCAGATGTGATTAGTGTTTTCTTCTTCTCCTTTTTTTTTTTTTTGTTTGTTTATATAAAATGTCACTGTAGCTCATTTTTCAGGATCATGTGGTTATTATTTTATAGTGATCTGGCTCTGCTCAGAAGTTCCTACCTGGAAAATCCTATAAAGTGAAGTTGTCCCTTAAGGACCAAAGGACAGTCCTCTATAAAGGGGTAGGCCAGTAGTCTAAACTACCTAGAGATGTTTGCCTGAGTTGCAGAGGCCCATGATCTGAGTTTTGGGGGAGAGAAATGATTTGATGTCAGACCTGAGTACTTTGCTTCTGGAGCTGGGCCAAGTCCACTTCCCAGAATTAAATCACAGTAGTCAGGGACATGATGACAGCTGGAAATGACCAGGTGATCCAGTAACCCCTCCTGTCCTCCACCAGAGATGAGGAGGAGTGCCTCGCCAGCACTAACGCGCGGCGGCCGTGGAGCTGGGGAGCGGCGCGCCAGTTCAGCACAGCAGACCACAGCCAAGTCTAGATGACTTTGCAGATGCTGGTGTTGCGTGCGAAATGACCTGAGATGAGCCATGATGCAGCTCTCGGGGCAGGACAGGAGAGCACTTCACCCAGAGGAACAAGGCGGTGGATTCATGTTCTAAGTGGAGTCCCTCAAAAAGGATTTCCTTTGCGAAAGGTTTGGGATTGATGCAGCTGGTCGAAGTGAGAATGCATATGTGTTTCAAAGTCAATGGGAATTTTCTTTACCATCTGTCAAAAATAAGGCAGGCGGAGGAGCTTGGGAACTGTCGTGGTTTAGCCCCAGCCAGCAACTAAACACCCCGCAGCCGCTCGCTCACCCCCCCACTCCGGTAGGATGAGGGAGAGGATCGGGAGGGCACACGGAGGAAAACCCGCGGGTTGAGATAAAAACAGTTTAATAATGGAAATAAAACAAAGTAGAACAGTGATAATAACAACGATAACAACAATAACAGAATATACAAAACAGGCGATAGACAAGGCAACTGCTCACCCCCACGTGTTCCGCACCAACCGCGCGAACCATGCGCTCCCCCCCAAAGGAGCCGCCCCCGGTTTTTTAAGCTGGGCATGATGTCACATGGTATAGAATACCCCATTGGCCAGCTGGGTCAACCACCCCGGCTATGCTCCCCCCCAGGTCCCCCTGCACCTTGAAGGGCRGGGGAGGCTGTCRGTGCACCCRGCAACAYCCAAAGCATCAATGGGCCATCAACATTCCTTTCATCGCCAAACCCAAAACACAGCACCCCCTCCAGCTACAGGGAGGAGAGTTAACTCTGTCCCAGCTGGAACCAGGACAGGAACCATGAGGAAAATGTTACCAAGAGCTCTGTGGATAGGAGAGATTTTGTAGCAGCAGCTCTCTCTCTGTATCCCCAAACAGATCTAATTCAGAGAAACCTGAGCACWGCAAAGCCCTTTTCGTGGCAGTATCCAGCACCATCTCCTCTCTGTGGAAGTACACGGCTCCAGTTCTGTGCAGACAAAATGTCAGGGCTTCATCTGTCTCCCTCTGTTCTACCAGCCGAGAAGCCAGCAAGTGCCTTTCTAATGAAGGATTAACTTTGCACTCAGATATGTGCTTCTTGTGCCCTCCCCACATACAAGTACAATCATACCCAAAGCATATTAAGACATGCTCACTGAGTAAAGCCAGGTCAGGTGTTGAGGCGTCAGTCTGCTGGCTTATATGTAGGCCTGACTCCTTGAAGCTAGACTTTACTTGGTTAGCAATAGTAAGGCTGTGCTACAGGTCCAAAAAGCAGGATTACAAAGGTTTTGCTCCCCACCTCCCATCTGAAGGACATGGCTCCCTGAGCTGGCTGGCACCCTTTGTTTCTCAGCTGTGATCCACATGAAGCCTCCAGCAAAATTCCAACAGGCATTTAACCCCCTTAGCAAGGCTGGGGCTGTGCTAGCTGATGCTGGGTAGAAGAAGAGCCAGAGAGGCAGAGCAGTAGTAGCCCAGCAGCAGGGCTGTTTTGAATCTGTGTTCTTGGATGCCAGCCCTAGCTAGAGAAGGGAGCATACTGGTTGGGTGACAGGGGAACAGGAATGAAAATGAACTCTGGGCTCTTTGTGTTAAAACACGTCTCCCTAGCACTGACTGCACTAATCCTGCAGGACTTGGAGTGCCCTTGTCCCGGACAAGCAGSGTTTTTAAGGCAGGTCTGGCTGGTTGGCAGTGCTTAATATGTCCTTGCTTTCATGTAGCAGGCATGGAGAAAAGAGCCCGATAAAACCAGTAGTTCCTGCTGCCAACTCCGAAAGGCAGCTGACTTCTCAGATGTCAGGCAGATCTGAAACATCAAAGGGGCTTCTCTTGAACTAGCTGACCTTTTATTACACATATCCTTTCGCTAATACCCAGCAGATTATCTTTGCCTTGTTTTTGCTGCTGTGTTCTTGACCTGTGCCAACCCCCCTGCTTTGAACATGCTCCATAATGGCAGAGAGGTGGCATTCACAGTGACTGTACTGCTGCAGGTGGCTCCCGGTGGGTGGCAGTTGTTCCCCTCTGAATTTTCTTGTGTACGTGTGCCACTGGAAGTGCCTCCAAAGCGTGTGTCACCACCCCCATGCTTCAATCTGATCCTGAGCGRTAGGTGAGCATCAGTTCAGCAGACACTGAGAGAAAGTGGGCTTAGCCCCAGGTGAACTATGTATTGCTGTGAATGCAAGAGTTGGCTGTGCTTACACACATAGTAAGCTGCATCCCAAGACCACCGAGGACAATAATTTYCAGTGGCTTTCTGTTTCCCTTGAGCAGTCTTGCTGAAATCCAGGGGAGTGCTGATGGAAACAGATGTGAGAGAGGTGYTTCTGGAGGAACGTGTTGCTGGTAACTTCTGGAGGTACACATGATTATAAGATGATGCAAYGAAGGAAAGCCAGCACAGAGGAGACAAACCCCCTGCTTTTAAGCMCTGTTCTGCTGTGTCTCAGACATGCTGTTGTTGACCCCATCATGCAGTTCTTGTTGAGAGGGAGCTGCACAACGCTGCCATGCACRCAAATTGCCTCTGACCCTGCTCTCAAGGCTCTCTGCAGCCTTCTCYTTCCTGGGTCTGCTGTTCTGGTCCTGGACTTTTTCCAGCCARCACCTCCCACCTGCATTGTACTCTGCTATCAGTGATTCGCCTATCATGTTATAATCYGCTGGAATAACTTGCACTGCATAAGCAATTCTTGAAATGTGCATAGAGCTGATACTTAGGGCAGAGGACAGGCACTCACAAAGAATGTGAGAATCACTAGATTAAAAACAGTTTCTCTAGGAACTAAAGGGCAGAAAGCTTGTGTAGTGTGTTGGTCAGACCATTAGGAAACCCTGGTTTCTAGGAGAAGGGAGGAAGTGAAAGAGGTGGCTGTGTGAGCCTTCTTGCCTTGGCATACTGGACCAAACAGTGAGGGTCACCTTCAGTCTCTAACAGTCAAGACCCTGGAGGTCTGTTGCATTCACTAGCTATCCTGTCATGTCAGCCAGTTGGGGAAGATAGTGGCTTGAGGCTGTGCCCGTAAAAATAGGTGGCTGGTTCTCTCCACTGTCCTTTTGCAGTCTTCAACATCCATGCAACTTGCGTGTCAAGTCTTTCCTTTGTGATCTGAGTTCATCCTGCCTTCGTAGTCAGCCCTGGGGAGAGTATTCAGTACTGAGTCAAATCATCCCCCAAACTGACTTCCGTCTACTTGGAACAGCCCGAGTTCCAATGTGCTTGCACGGGTTATCCTCTTTGCCAGCAAACTAGCTTTACTGTTTGAGCGCTGCACTCGCCCAGTGGCACTCGATTAGCATTTTCACTCCTGCTTCACCAGTTTGTTTCTTCCCACGTGATCTGTCCCTTTCTCAGTATGGAAATGGGCTGCCCAGGAAGGCTGAAGTGCCACTGTGAATACATTCATGTGCTACATGGAGGAGCGTTGGAGCTGACAGAATGAATAATTCTGTTGGGCATAGCTACCATTCAAATTACTCTTTGACTTCTTTAGTCTCCCGGGAACCTATTTACTCTCATCCCTGTCTTAATCTTGAAAGAGGCTGGGACCCCTGCCATAGTAGTACCAGTGGATCAAGCCCTCTACTTCATCCTCCGTACTTTTTCCCCAGTTTTCTCAAACCATAGTGAATTTTTTCCTGATTGAAAGTTTTAATGCTGGAGTTAATTCTTAAATAATGAGGATGAACACTTCTGTAGGATTTAGTTCCAGGGAGGATGGTCAGCACTCTATAGACAGCATAACCATGCTGATTTTTGCTGTTAGCAAGAATACAAATAATAATTCATTATAGTTACCTCACATTTGCCATCTCAGGAAGAACCTGGGAGCTATTGGATGAGACACAGAAACACCAGRCAAAGCTGTACTTGTAGGAGATAAGCAGTATAAAATACAGCCTGTTCTGTATAGACATARCTTTGCCTGGGCTATGAAATATTATTGAAACACAACTGGAGCAATCCAGGTAGGTCATGCAATGAGAAATATGATTTATGAGGGTAAAACCAGCTCAACATCATCTTAATGACCTACTATTAAATACACATTACTAAACTTRATATGCCCAGGAGCACACTGCCTGAGAGACAGTGTTCCTATCTAATTCAGAGGTTTCTACTCATTTTCAAACACATTGCATAGCCACATAAAAAAGAGAACTGTTTTGGACAGAGATTGCTCTTCTGGCTACAGATAAATGTATACAATTTACAGAAGCCTCACCTTTACGTACCACCTTTATTTTGACCACCTGAGCAAAGAGTGATTGGTATTTTAAGCTAATACRCCATATATAAGCAATGGCAGCCAAAAAGCCAGCATATGCTTGCTTCCCTTTCCYCTGCCGCAGGGAAACTTAACTGCTGATAGCAGCATGAGTGGTGGTGATTTCTTAAACAATCACAGCTAATATAATGGCACCTCCATGGACCAAAAACATAGTTATGCACAAGCATAGAGGTACTTAGACTTTCCTCCAAGTCTTAGACTTTCCCTCCTGTAGCAAGGAAGGGGAATGTAGTTCCTGTACTTCATCTACCTAAGTTAGATGTGAGATGACCTTTCCAATGTTAATTATGCTGAGTCAAAGCTGTGACATGAATAATTCTTGAACACTCAAAAAAGCAATAAATACACATACAGAGTTATGAAAGCTTAAATTGCTTTCCCTGATGCAGAGAATGTCTGTCCCCTAAGGTAACTGGCACCAAACAATGCTGGACTCCTGTCAAAGTGGCAGCTGATGGCCATTCTGGGAGTATGACCACCGATGGTTCAGTATCTGACAGCTTGGCCTGTTTTTTTTCTGCAGGATTCAGGCAGCAGTTCAAGTTGGCCTCTCTCAGCAGAGTTCATTCCAGGGACTGAGGGGTGGAAAATCCCTTGCATATAACATACCTTTGACATCCCAAATTTCTGTCTCCTCTGAAAATGGGAAGGTGTCCTGTGCCTCAATTTCTACATATGAGGAGACAGCTCTTTCCTGTGCTTCAAAGGTTTTGCCCCAAAGACCACAAAGTTCTTCCATGCTGTTTTGATGGGAATCACATGAGAACATGGCACAGATGTTTTGCTTATAATTGTGGCTTATGATTTCTGTCCTTCTCGTGAACAACAGCCAGCAAGAGCAAGGAGCAAGTGGTTTATYGTTATTGGAACTTGCTTCTCTGTGCCTGTGACCATGCAAAATCCATGGGGTGTTGCAACACTCTGCATCCAAGCAGAGTGATATCTGGTGATAGTCCAGGGGATACCTGAMGTGCAGGGGAATTTGTGAGGAATGTCACAGCATCCTAGAAAGCACACTTGAACCTGCAAAGAGGACCTCTTCCATTACAAAGTCAACTGAAGTTTCTAGGAATGATATAAACATGTGAAGGGAGACCAGGGTTAAATTACCAAGTCAATAGACATCATTTGGAGGAGCGCAGCTCTGAGGTGAAAACAGATAGCAGTACCAGGGTGAACCAGAGTTCATCAGAATTACAGGACACTATGCCTGGAATTAACTGTGCTTTATGCAGAGCAGTTGAATGGATGGGCAGYCAGCAAGCCCCTGTAGAAATGGGGCAGGCAGAAGGTTATGTTTTGATGTCTCAAGCAGGGCATTAGGTTATTGGTCTCTAGGGGCAAACTGTCATACAGACTGTGTKGCTGGGCTGGGTCCTGGGGAAGACGTACAGGAAAGAGGACCGCTGCTTCCTACAGCAGAAGTGGCTCGAGGCTTGTACTGCAGCACAAATACCACATCAGCATCCTAAAGTGCTCCATGAGGAGGAAGAGGTGCCTTGGTAAAAAGATGCAGTAGTGGTGGGATTAGCATGATGCTACTGGGGGAGATATGCAGGTCATGCAAATACTGCTGGTATCAGTGGACCTCCATCCACCTCCTGTTTGTCATCGGCAAACAGGCTCACTCCATCGATGTTCTCTCTTCACCTCCAGCTCCTGATCACGGTCTCCTCTGCACAGAGGGTCGAAYAGCTTGGTCTGTGCCACCATATTATACGGCTGCTGAGGGGGAGGCAGTTTGTCTCTCGTTAGTATTCTGCTGTTTGGAAACATGAAGTGGAGAGGGGAATTGAATTAAAATGTAATGTTTTAGGGTCACATGCTCTGATAGTGCAAATCAGCACAGCCTCAATGAATTCAATTAGCGATGCTGACCATGGAGTTATAAACGTTGATGTCTCTTGCTGTGAGTAGTATGGCAGCATGCAGAAGATTTAAAAAGAGCAATCTTTTTTTCTTCAGATTTTTATAGACCGCATTCAAAGAAATGCTAAAGAAATTGTCAGTCTTTGCATCAAAGTTCTTGAACCAAATATCAGCTGCACTGAACACTCCTGTTGGCCYGCATCTCAGGGCAACCCTCACTGTACGCACTAGACTATCATGTTCAAATGACTATTTTCACACTAAAAATCCCCTTGAGTTAGATTAACAAATGACAAATAAGCTGCTCCAAGTTCTTATGGGAATCTTACAGGATATACCAGTGTGGGGACATAGGAGGACTCTCATTTTTTTCACCGAGGAAATCCTGTCACCTTCTATGCATAGAGAATTGCAAGGGTCCATATGGAACCACAGGAAATGTTTCCTGTGCATTTGAGATGGTAACAACAGACAGGATTCCCTCTTAGTATAAGCACATGAATGTCCTCTGCAAGTGAATGGAAGTGCCAGCAGGTCTTGGTGTCCAGTCTTTTCATTTTTATTTTTTTAATTATTTTTTTAGGGTGACTTAATTTTAGTTTGCAAGTGCAGCAGGTCTCTTCCCAGTCACTGATAGTCAGAAGCCCAGGAAGACTGGGTGTGATTTACAGTAATTTCCCATAAGAAATTGAGGGCCAGCACAATCAGGGTTAAAGACTGAAGTAATAGCAGCTTTCACAGTAACAACCAGTCTTTCATTTCTAGATCCTCATGCCTAGCTCACTAGAGTAGCTTCAGGTAAATTCTATTTATAATAGAAAAAACTTATAGACCAACTAAGCTAAGTGCCAGAAATCTGAGAATGGCAAAAGGTCTGAAAGGAAAGAAAGTAGTTATTTTTATGTCACCTTCCCCCCAAGTATGCCCATAAAAGCTAAAACAGGAAAGATAAGAAATGACTGGTCTTCATTCTGCCTTCACTTAGAGCATCCCTATTTGAATTTAATAGTTGACCACAACAGCAAAAATCAACATGAACGATGGCACAACAGCAGCTGTAGCTTAGATATTCAGGTCTATATTTCAGGAGAAAGGTTCTTAGGGGGTTAAACAAGCCTTTATCCTTCATTTTCCCAGTTCCCTGTCTCAGCAATAGCAGTAAATGCAGCATATCCTCTTGCCTCATGTGATTTTTGCTGCTGTTGTCTCCTCTATGAATTTGGATAGCGGGGGAAAAGGGAATGAGAGTCCCGAAAGGCACGGCTGTTCATTGAGGCTGTGGKTAGCAGATTCCAAGTGAAGCAGATGCCAGAGCCGTCCGCAGATGCCAGGATGTTGAGGAAGCCCAGCTCAGGAGTGAAGCGCATTAACAGCACTGCAGAGGCTGCTTACCCAGCACCTGCCTGCTTTGAACCTGGCTCGAATCAAATACACAAGTCTGTGGCTGCTCACAATTTCTAAATCTAGCGTTTAGTTCCGAAAGCCCTGTAGGAGCTTGCTTTTCCTCTTTTTTCCCCCCTCCTCCTCCAACTCAAGCCTTTCGCCTCAGTGACTTCGCTGTGCGGGCTGAGAGCGGGATGCTGGGAGGGGGATGCTGGATCTCTGCTACCCACTCTGCTCCGGGATGGGAACAGGAAGGGTGCCATCGTGGCAGGAGTACCGTCACGGCCCTGTGCAGGCTTCCACTTCCACAAAAGACATAAGCTGTGTTTGCATGCAGGGAATCTCTGTGTTTTACATGCCTGGTTCGTTCAATAGCTATACCTCTTCCGAGTGTGTGTGCTGAACAGAAAGCTGGTAGAAGCAGAGTCTCCATCAGCTTAAGAAGAGTTGTTCCTTAGTTATATCCATAAGCTAAGAAATTGAAATGAGGGGAAAAAGGTGGAACTTGTCATTATTTCAAGTGTACATATGCTTTACTGCGTGGACTCCTATTATTAAATAACACTCTCTGTGTATGTACATAATAAGAGTGAGTGTGTTTGCATGTGTGTGTCTGTTTTTCCCACCAGTCCCTCCATACTTCTCTTGTCAGGCAGGTGAATGATCATACTTTGCACTAAAATTATCAGTGTCATGGCAAAACATGCATTGGACAGATATTTTTTCAGCACTGGTAAAGGTACATGATGCTCCTGAAAGACTTGATGCTTTGCATAACTACAATTTGACGTGGGCAGTTCTTTTCATATAGAAGGCAGAGGTTGGTTGTGTTTTTAATGCAGTAGCTATGCTGTCTATTTTATTTCCCCAATAATTTGCTAACCTGGGGTTATAAGCATTTGGTGATCTCCTGGTTTGCGACATATAAGCACTGACTGTGCTTACGTTCCAGAACATGGGTAGCTCCTGCATACCCCTTGTTCATCTGCAATCTTTCCGTCCTGCTTGTTGACAGGTGGCTCTTCAGTCAAAGTCTGAGAATCTCCAAGGATGCTGATTCCACCATAAGTCTGGAAGACCTGTTCCAGCACTGCACCACTCTCACTGTGATTTTCTTTTCCTTATATCTAGTCAGCATATCCCCTGCTGCAACTCCTGAACAATCAATACAGATTAAGCAGAATATTTTGGCTAGGGTTTCGTGAGTCTGAAATACCTCCACAGCTCTGCTGGAATAATTTCTTTTTGCAAAGTCTGAAATACTTTATTTGTATTTGGATCTTCTTTAATGTGTTGAATACTTTAAAATGAAATTAATTTTAAATAAACTTTGAAGCTCACAGTCATTTTAAAATTAAAGAAACAACATTTTCACTTAGAGAAGTGTTGCTTTAACAATTTTAAACATTTCTGAGGATTTTTCACATAGAATTATCAAAGCCAATCTTTTTCTTTTTATATTTTGGTGTTTCAGTGGGTTTTTTTTCTCAGAAAGGATATTTCAGTCAAAACATATCTCACTATATCAGTTCGGGAGCCCATGGGAATGTCTGCACAATCAGGTACAGATACACCTAGTGCTAACTSTGCACTAGTGAGACATGAGTTAGCTTTGCTCCAAACTTGTTAGTGTAGGTCCAGGCTGCACAGGAAAACCTGCTGAGATATAGATAGCTACATCAGCCCTTCTAGAAACAAACTCTCTCTTCTTTCATGCTTACGGTCTATATTCTTTCTGCACAGCTATCAACTCTAAATAAGCTAGTGACTCCTTGTCCCTCTGTTGCTTCTGAGGAAAGATAAGCACCTACAAAGGGCAGCTCAGACCTCATGWGCTGGTTTCCCACCAGAGGTGTCCGCCTCCCTGCGATGACTACCCAAGGATCCCAGCTTGATCCAACTGCTTATTTAAACGCTTTACAGAGGTGGCAAAAATCCATTGCAACAAATAAAGGCTCAAATTCCCAAAAGGCAACTCCCTTTGGCCTCTTGCAGGTATTTTCATCATCTGCATTAAGATCCTAACTTAGAAGCCGTTYGTAAAATTGACATTAAAGATTTGGTTTGTTATACAGAGACTGGGGAATGAGGGGATGTCTCCAGAGTACAAATGTTTAAGCTAGTAGTCTCCAGCGAGACAACATGAACACCTTCCCTCCCAAAAGGGTTGACAGAAGCAGAGAAGGTGATACTTGTACATCTTTCAGTGATGATTTGAGCTTGCTTGTCTAAAGGATATTGGTGCGAATATCCATCTTCTGTGAGAAGGCAAGGGCTTTCCAGAAGTGCTATAGCAAGCTCATTGAAGAGTTGGTGGTGAACATGAAATTTGGGATGGCAGGTTTCACCCCCAGCCCYGATTGCTTGACTGTTATCACCTCCCTTTCATCTGATGGCTCCCCATGTTTTTTCAGTGCAGCGTAGGGAGGGGAACTATTTGCAACTGAGCCGCGCTGAGGTCTTCTGCCTCCATTGCCAGGAGGYTTAGTTTTGCTTTTTATTAATTACAGGAGTTGAGTGACTGTTTAAAATGCAACAGTATGGCACCGGTGTGCGGTGAAACATATGGGCCCAGGAGAAAGGTCTGACCTGAGCCTCAGCTGGTGTCCCCTGATGTCAAACCAACTACAACTGTTTACAGCAGCCGAGGGAGCGAGTCCCTTGCGTGCGAAGCTAAGCTGTTTGCCTGAAGGGCAACCGTGCTGAAAGACCTGTTTTAGGATGAGAGAATGGATGGTTCTGTACTTCCCACCTATTTTTTGTAACGTTTGCATCAACTTACTGATGTAGTCTTGAGAAAGGGAGAAAGCAAGCCTTCCCTGATGACTCCAGTGGTGCATCTATTCTTTAGCAACCCCAAAAAGGGAATGCTGGCTTCCTATGGYGAGAATTTCCTGGAGTTAGAAGCTGATTAGCTTCTCAGGGTCAGTGAGTCCTCTGCCTCTTCTGCATTGTCAGAACAAGTAAATACACAACAGTGCCAAGGACACCGAGGCTTAGAWGGTCTCTGTTCCCTAGAGTTACTGCACCAAATCTACAGCTGGGGAAATGCAGCATAATTCTGCTTTGCTGCGTTATCCCGTTTGAAGCTTCAGCCCTGAGGATTTGTTTATCAGCTCCTCAATATGCGAATATGCCRTATTTCAATACGAAAATTCAGCATGTTACAATGCAAACTAGAATGACGTTTAATTTTAGAAGACACCTCCTTTCTGTGTGTAGGAAGATGGGTTTTGCTGTGTGCTGAAGCGCACAATAAAGCTGTTATCGAACATTCCCATGCTGGTGTGAATTAGAAGCAGCACAGTTTTAAAATCAGCAAAGCTGCACCCACTTAAAAGCAGTCTGCTTTCAAAGTCTTTACAGGGGCATTTTGCATTTATTGTCTCAAGTGACCAAGTGATTACTGACGGGTTGTTTTTTTCTTTGGAGCCACATCGCTTTATATCTGCTGAGAACCTGACTTTGAATGCGTATTCTACCGAGCATGTCAGATGTGCTATGCTGTTTTGCAGTAAATGCCTAAAGGCTCGTACGGTGCCTGGAGCAATGCATAATAGCAGGAGTTAGATACTCCCCGTGACCAAGCAGAAAAGATCACTTCCCGGGGAAGGAATGTGAGGGAAGTCATTCACAGGGAGAAGGATAACTTTTGGGATCAYCTCTAAGGGGAGGGAGGGAAAGGGGAAGGAAGGGAAGAATGGCACACGAAGCTCCCTATTGCAGGAGCTGTGCAAGAACTAGTGCAGAGGAGGATGAGTCACCTTCAGGCTTTGGCTTGGGTGGCAAGGGAGCCGCTTCCACCCCCCAAACTCCCCCTCCTTTTGCGTTATCACTGCCGCTCTGCTCTCGGGCTCCGCGGTGACCCTCAATTCGCTGTTCGGAGCGTCGTGGTTTAACCCCAGCCGGCAACTAAGCACCACCCAGCCGCTCGCTCACTCTCCCCYGGGTGGGACAGGGGAGAGAATCAGAAGGGTAAAAGTGAGAAAACTCGTGGGTTGAGATAAAAACAGTTTAATAGGGAAAGCAAAAGCCGCGCACGCAAGCAAAGCAAARCAAGGAATTCMTTCACTACTTCCCATGGGCAGGCAGGTGTTCAGCCATCYCCAGGAAAGCAGGGCTCCATCACGCGTAACGGTTACTTGGGAAGACAARCGCCAYYACCCCRAACGTCCCCCACTTCCTTCTTCTTCCCCCAGCCTTATATGCTGAGCATGACATCAYATGGYATGGAATACCCCATTGGCCAGCTGGCCTAGCTGTCCCGGCTATGCTCCCTCCCAGCTTCTTGTGCACCTCACAGAGCATGTGAGCTGAAAAGTCCTTGAGAAGTAGACTACCTAGCAACAACTAAAAACATYAGYGTGTYATCAACATTCTTCTTACACTAAATCCAAAACATAGCACTATACCAACTACTAGAAAGAAAATTAATTCCACCCTAGCCAAAACCAGGACAGGAGAAGGATGGTGGCAGGGCCACACATGTGGGAAGAGCAGGGCAGGGAAGCACAGCGCCTGCTACAGGGATCTCAGRGTCATGCCTTTTCGCTGTGCGTTCGGTTGGCTGTTAGAGGGCTGGCCTAGGGGCTGTGGGTAAGTCCGACTCTCCCTTGTTTCATGTAGATATTTACACCCACGTAAGTGAGCACCAGCAAATCAGAGCTTCTCCACTTCTTTACACTAGACTTTGCTTGCTTTGCATTATGTTCCACAGAGAGAAATTACTGCACAGAGCCCTAAGCAGAGCGCTTCAGACCCGCGTGTTTTCCGTACTGCTGTTAACRTACAAGACTGGAGGCAGTGAAAGGGACACTTCGCCTGACTTGAACTATCTAACACTTAGGCATAAAGCCTGAGTTAATTGTCTAAGCTCTTTCTTTTGTTAGTAAAAAAGCCAGGCGCTGCTAACGGGTGATTCATGCCTGCCTATGGTAGATCTGACAGATAGGCATCGTGATTCACCTTTTAATAATGCTAGTATGTCTCCACCGGCTGGGGGTTTGCTGAAGACATCTARCTTCCAGGTGGGTAAACTTAGGTGAGATTAATCTTATCTCAGGAAGCAATTTCTGCTGCCATCTCTCACTGTCCTCTGCAAACGCTTCCAGTGTATCATGTCCGGTCACTTGTGAAGAAATGTGCTCTTCAGTATGAAGCAGGGGCTCTGAAATGAATATTGTGAAATGGCAGTGGCTCTACCGGTGTACCTATGGCCAGCTCATAAGGGAGTAACCGTTAGACCTGGAGTGGCATCCTGGAGGATGTCAGGAGTAGAAAACCACCAGTCTGAGTGCTCAGTTTGTTTTCACCCACAGAGATTAAGGTACAGACTGAGATCTCAGTGGTTCCTCTGAAATACACAGAAAAGTTTTTATACCTGAGGAAAATTTTGCCCTAGCAGAGCAAAGCAGAGTGATCAAATGGCCATATCAACCCCCMAAAAAACCCCACCAAGCATTGTAAACAGCACTATTTGTTTGGAAATATCCATCTTATGACTGTTTTAGAAGAAAAAAATATTTCTATAACAGCATTAAGTATAGCCTTCATGCATAGGCGAGGTACTTTTTTCAGACTACCAACAACAGGGAAGATGTCAGATGTGCTGTATCTTCAAATCAAATGCACAAACACACAAGATGTGAAGATTTATTCCTAAGTTTCTCTTTATTCCTAMCTTGAAACTAGCTGGCTGTTTCAGTAGATCCCAGTCTGAGCAATATTGCACAAGGGATCAGTCCATGAGTTTTAAAGAGAGCTGAGGAAAGTTGCTCGTGTGCATAAACAGTATCTGGTTTGATTATTAAGGGTCCTCTCTTATGATCGTATTAAACCACCGAATAGTTGCTTATTTGAACTTGTTCTGTCATTGGCAGAGAGTTGTCTTAGGAAGTTGAAATTAAATATGTAGAAACTTATTTAAAAACATTATGCAGGTTTGTACTCACGGCACTGTTGTGCCACTGACAGGTAATGTGGATTTTGCCAAACACRCAGCACATTACAGGCCTCTAGTGGTAGAAATAAAAATATATATATTAGGATCTATCCCTATAACAGTTCCTGATGGTCCCTATTGCAGTCTTAATAAATTGCATAATGCTTTCTTGTTATAGATTTGGCCTGCTAGTTTGCTCACTTGAGGGAAATGGAAATTCTGCAGAGGTCAGAGATGTCAGCGACAATTTTCTGTTAATCTGAAAACCACAATGAGAAAGTAAACTAGGTTAAAAACCAGAAAAGTACATGGTGTATATCCCTTTTCTTTCTCAATTTCAAGGGCTATTTGCAGTAGCCAGAACAGGTACAATTCACCCCTCCCTGTGAGTCTGGCAGGTTACAACCGTGCCACACCATATAATCCGAGACTCAAGCCTTACCATCACTTTTTCTGCCAGGTCTGTGTGTGCACAGGGCCCTGCCAGTACATCTCAAAGCCTGGCCATTGCCTGGTTGGTGTCACCTCCCTGAAAAATTTGCAGGTGTTAGTTGTCCAGCAGCATCCTCCTTYCGGTCCTTGTAAAGGAGCATATCATCCTGCCAGGCTGATCTGGTAGCATTTAACACTTTATTTGCCCAGCACAAATTTATTTGTCTTGCACAAAGTACAAGACAGTGACTAAWCAACTCCCAGAGGGTTGTTTGGTGGTTTGGTTTGGGTTTTTTTGAGAACTACAAATTTTCACTGGTGTTAAGAATAATACCATAAAACATAGCTTCATTTCAGAGAAAAACATGATGTGAACTTATACCTCCCAAGGGTACTTCCAATGGACTCCTGTACCATTTCCACTACCTTCTTTCTTCTCAAGCTTGTGTTCAAAAGGAGCTGAGAACTGCAGGTGAAGARCAGAAAGTGAGATGATTTGGAGGATGTGAAGGTAATGACTCCTGTGTTTTGGATAGTATTAAGTGGAAAGTGATGATGAAACCCAAAGAAGATTGGGGGGATGGGGGGAAATGATGTCTGCTTGGTAGAACAGAGATAGGAATACCTGCATATATTAAACACTGATGGTAACAAGGCCAGCGATTGTTACACAGTGTCTCTAAATGGAAGGATCTCAAAATACTGCATAAATGTTGGTGAAGGCTGCCTGTAAGGTAGTTACCCTTGTTTTATAGGAGTGATACCAGTGAAAGAGTAAAGGTAAACACAGCCTGGCTCACATAGGAATAACTGAGAGCTGTGGGCTGGACTGGACTGACATGGTATAACCAGGATCTAGGCTCTCCAAATGGTAGTGCATGCCTCAATCTCAGCATTTTACTACATTTTTAAAGGAGTTAATGGCTTATTAAACATGGTTGATAGGAGTACGGTATATAAAAAAAGTAAGGAGTGTCAGGAATCGTTGAAGTGAGATACATTATTCCACTCTTTTTTCCACTTAGGTGTTCCTTATTGGACAATGGGATTCATCACTGGTCACTGCACTTTAGTGAAGAAGTAGGCAAATTTGAGAGATTTCAGAAGAGAACAACTGAAATGCTATATATTTGGGGAATAAAGAGTTGGGGAGGAAAGGTTAAGCAGACTGGAAAAGGTCATTCTGGAAGACACGTAACTGAGGGGATGTGTAAGCAGAATCTACATCAAAATCTGTGTGACCACAGGCCATGGAAGAAGTGATGGCAGAAGAYGGTAAAATTCTGTTGAGGTAGACATTCAAGTCAGAACTTCATATTTGGAAGTGAATAYCTTACTGTAAGATACATCCTCTTGTGCTTTAGATCCTCTTACCTCTGCTTATCAGGCAGGGAAGGAAGTATCTACATTGTTGAAATTTGTCAGGGAGAGTAAAAAAGAACCTGCTCGTCCTTTCATGCACTCATTTATTGCTTTCTTTTGGCTTCCCTTGTTACACTCCTCTATCCTGTCCAGGTGATGTGTGAGTTGTACCATTTTGGTACAAATAGCACCAACATTTCTCAAACATTCCCCAAACATTCCCACTCATGATCCACAGTGAACTTCTAGCGATCTGCAGCCATGAGCTTGGAAACAATCGCTCTTTGCGTTACCTGTATTCACACACCCGTTTGTAGCTATGTTTGAAGACAATTTCAATTACTTCAGTTGCGGTCCAGTGAGATGGACAGAAATCTAGTGACCTACTGGAAATCACATCCAGTTCAGGAAATTCTGTGGGAAAAGGAAAAAGTCCTACCATACTCTTAAGTAATACCCTTTTATGATACAAAACTTGCTTCATTTAGCCCAGTAGCCTGGTTGCAGGGCATTCCGCCATTATCGCTAAGCCAGCTCACGACAACTTTTAAAACAGATTGTTTTTGCAGTAGATGCAGCTGCTTAACGTCCCCAAGTGCAGAAGAAGAGATTGTGATGTCTGAGACATGAATAAAGGCTCATGGCTACACGGCAAAAAAATGTTCAGCTAATAAAATAACTGGCATCAGTCCCCAGTCCACAACTGAGCCCTGGCATCCATGGCTGACTTCCAGGTAGCTCACAGGGGATGAATGTTCGCCTGAGAGCTACATGATATCTCTGATAATCCATTTAACTGATGTATAAGGGACCCAACAGAAGTGATTCCCTGATACTTCCTAAGGGCGGGTTATTCTCTTGATTTAGGACCACAACTGGTCTATCCTCTTTATGACTAATCAGTGCCTCTCATGGGGGTGGAAACCTTCTTGCCTCCCCTCCACTGCTGAGTGAATTCTCTTGCTGTATCGCCAGCTTCCCAGAATATGACTGCAAGCACCCAGATGTCACATTAGGYCCTTCACTCGTCACCTTTTACTGTTGTTTGGCTAAGCCATTACTCCTGGGGAACAGCGCTGGGCAGATGAGGCTGTGAAATCCCAAAGTGAATCTCTCTCCAAGTAAGTGGGGTGGGAGGGGCCTACTGATTAATTATGTGGAGAGTGATTATGGCACTGCACAAACCAGCCTGATGACTACTTACACTGGCAACATGCTTTCACTTACCAGAGTCCTAAATGCATACCTATGGACATGCTTTTGCAGGGAGCAGCAGGAAAACTTTAAATCTGTGCTTCTGCCTTACCTGCTTAGTATAGAGGTGGAACCGTCAACCTGGGGCTCAGCATATTATTCTGAGTGCAGAATCTCTTTGGTCTTAAAGAAGCCCATGAGCCATGTGAATATTTTTTGCAAAAACAGGTCCTTTTTCTTCTATCTGCTTTCTTTATGTCATTAGTTTGGGCATTGCTAGCTATACAGTCATTATATCATGTTTTAATTGTCTAAATCTTCTCATGACAGAAAGTCATTTGAAAGGCTTCCTTGATATGTTAGACATGAAGGGAACAAGTTGTACACCATCCATTTTTTTAGCAAACAATGAGACAGAGGTATGTGATCTGCATACTCAGAAATAGTCTTTCTTTTCAATGTCGGTGTCTGCTTTGCATTGCATTGTATCTCCTGTGGCAGAGATCAGCATTTTCCTCTCAGGAGGGTAGTGTGTTGACTTTCAATTAGGAGTGTACTCTATCATTAAGATTGTTTTTCCTRTACTGGTATATAGAAAATTGTGTCCCAAAGCACTGGAGAGCAACAAGGACAAAACTGCAAGCCCAGGAGCACRGACAATCCCGAATGGATCAGTTCCAAACTTCTTACAGGAGTTCAGATAGGAAGGAAGGCTGAAGTATATTGCAGCTTGAAGTATACTGAGGTACCAAAGAGGATTGCTAGTSCACATCATCACTCAGGATTTGGCCTGTAGCCTGTAAATAAAACAAGACCTATGACTATAGGCTAGGTTAACTTTCCCTAGTACGTAATGCTATTGCAGGGGAACGGAAAGCAGTAGGAGTTTCCCCTTGCTGCATACTGCAGCAGGAGAGAGAATTCCTGCATGTTACTCTGGCTAATTTGTTGTCACCTTTACGAGGACTGCACTAGCCAGCAGCAACAGTGTTATTAATGATTCTTCCCATGAACATATTGTCTTTTATCTGAAGATCTCCAAGCATATGTAAACAGTAATTAAGCTTCATAACACCTCAGGGAGTTACAAAGGATGCACGTCACTCACTTTTATGGTGCAGCTCAGCAGCTGTTTGACTGCATATGGCCTTGCTAGTTATTGACTGATTCACTACTAGCCTAAGGAGTCTGCCAGAGCTGGAGTCACAATTGCATCTTTTTTCTGCAACAAATGGAGGGGAAATAGCAATTTTTTTCCCCAGTGATCATTCACGCTGTTTTCATTGCTGTGAGAGCAGTATATAAAATCCAGCCAAAGTCCTCCCTGGTAAGGAAGTTGCCACTCTTTCAGTTTGAAGGAAGGTATGTTGTCCCAGTAAAGATTTCATGTCACTGTGCCTTTTGTTATGAGTTATATTAGCTCAAGGCAAAGTCCTTTATTTCATGTAGGCCATGCATAGATAGAGATTAAGGACGGGCCATAACAAAACTGAATCTTTTTTGCTGCTGTAAATGTAAGGCAGTTTCAGGAAGGTGTCTGCTGTTTTCCGAACGGTAATTGCATCTGAAGGACAGAGATCAGAACATTATGTATTGCCTACTGGCTAMACAATCCACCAGTAGAAGTTGGAAAGTTGAATTGTTCATTTTCTGGCTCCTATAAATATCTGCTCTATTTGGCTTCCAGATCACTGGGAGCAGATGTACCAGATCATTAAAGGAGGAAAGAGGATTTTGCATCCTCAATTTTTTTGCTAYTATAAGTACTTTGGTAGTCACTGTATGGGGAATTGGACCCATCAGAGCTTGCAATCTGCATGTTAGACACGATCAAGTGCTTTGTAGACATGGGCAGGATAAAGGTAGGAGTAGGCAAAATGGGAATAGAACGTAAAGTGGTAAGAGTTAGGGAGACATCCTGGTTTGGCAGTTGCCTGTTGACCACCACATGTCAGCCATTTGCAGGCATAATTAGAGTGAAAGATTGGAAGATGAAAAGCAGTGAGACAGTAGCCATACCAATTTCTGTGGGGAGGTTTCTCCAGGTGTAGGGCTGAAACAGAAGGGGATGAAAGCATGGTGGCATCACAGAGAGTTTTACGTAAGACTAATTTGATGTAGACATCTTTGCAGAGGGAAGATGATACGGGTATCTGCCAGGTGAACAAGAAGAGGGAGAGACAGAATAGAATAGAATAGAATAGAATAGAATAGAATAGAATAGAATAGAATAGTTCAGTTGGAAGGGACCTACAATGATCATCTAGTCCAACTGCCTGACCACTTCGGGGCTGACCAAAAGTTAAAGCATGTTGTTAAGGGCATTGTCCAATGCCTTAGCCTTAGACAATGCCTTAGATGTCTTGGACTTTCAGAATCCCCATGAGGCTGACAGATGTTGGTGTGCTAATTCAGAGCATCTGATTTCAAATTGAGAATACACATGATTTGCTTCTAATGCCATCATTTTAGTTACAAGAGCATCCCCTTTCCTGTAGTGGGAACCCCAGTCATTTGTAGGTGGCCTGGACAAAATCTACGCACCATTTATATCTCTTCAGCCTCTGAAGTAGCATCTAGTATGACTGGCACATCGATCAGCTTGGTGCGTACAGTGGAGGAATATCAGAAGGTAGGGTACAGGCAGAAAAAAAAATCCCTTCTCCAATGGCAGTGGATGCTCAGTGGCAAGTACTATTATGTACTTTCCCTTCGATAGGAACAGCTGGTGAGAATTAATTTCTCAGTTCAATGCTGTTGGTGGTTTTATGTGGGAGTGAAATGGAAGAGGAAAATTCTCAAAAGAAATGCAACACTCAAGTCTTACAAAGAGAGATGTTTATAAAGGTTTTGTATTCCCTTGATTTCGGATGGGAAAACAAGAGACAGGTCATCATTTCAGATCAGACAGCCACAGCACTGTAGCCCTATTATGTGGATACTCCACTAGTTGCAGCAGCAATTAAATGTATGTTCTGCCCAAGGCTCATGCATATCATAAATGCTATGAGTTCTGGTTTTGGAGACCCATATGCAGCTTATATCAGAGGCTTTGAACAAGCTAGTTCATCCTGTGTGCTTTGTAGAGGTCTAGGACTAGAACAATATTCCTGCCATCCCTTGGACTGGGATTCCTCCCTCCAGTTTTATTGCCCTGATTCAGAGGTCATCATCAGTGACTCCTTCTATAGCAAATGGAGAGAGATGGGCAAGTCCAGAGAGCAACTCCTTTGTAAGACATCTAAGTTATGGCAGATAAGTAGGTTACTAGAGGGTCCTATTTTTCTGTGCAACTATTTCTGGGTCCTGGAGTCACCAGTTCAGAACTGGGCATATAAAGCTAGGTGAGATAATCCCGAACCTACTGTCTAAGTGAAAGCTCGTCAGTTCCACCTTTTTTTTCTTTTGGCKTCTCACTTCTGGCCAAGATCTTAGCGTAAAAGCCTTGTTGCTGTCACCATCCCTAAAGGCTGCAGTTTGTTTATAAGAGGCCGTTATTACCCGATTGGTCAAGACATATTTTTCAGCTCATTTCTGGGAGGTTTTTGAATRATGTTTGGGATCAGCATTAAGTCACTTCTCCTTACCAGTCACAGTCCAACTTTGGAACAATACTGATTCAAGACATGATGAATGGTCAGTAGATTTTGAGATGAAAGTCAAAGGTTTCCGAGTCCTCTAGTCCTAGAAGATGTTTGGGAATGCACTTTTGGAGACAGGGCTGATTCAGGCTCCTATAACCAAGATTGATGTTCGGTCACAAAAGCACGTAGTGTGAGAAGATTCTTACCTCAAAGAACTGGTCAAGTAAGTAGGCAAGACTGACAAAAGGTGGGTATAGAAGCAAAGAGGACTCAATTCAGATGCCGATGCACAGGTATCTAGTGCCACTGAAGGTGCCTTAAGGTAGCTCTGATATCCACGTGGAGCTCACAGATACGGCACAGAACCTGCAGGAGTCCTTTGCTTATTGAATGTCAATAGGTTCCTATGTATGGGCAGCTGAATCAGTCCTTAGAGCTCCACTAAGTATCATAGAAGCTAAATCAAATGCAGACATCTATATGTAGACATCTAAATTTAGGTGTCTTGTAAGATGATTCTCACCTCAAATCACTTGCCCCAGGTCACAAAGATAATAGTCTCAGAGCCAGAAGCAGAACCCTGTTCTTGCACCCAAACTGGCTGAATATGGCTGATACGGCTGTACACTAACTGCAGGTCACCTTCACCACACTCCTGTGAGATAGGCAAGTTTTCCTTCTGTTTTACAGATTTGGAAACTGGGGCATAGAGAGGCTGAATGACTTTTCTGAGACCACAGAGTATGCTTCATATATCGTATGCAGAATAATTAAACTGAAAAATCTATGCTGGTAAAAGTAAARTCCTGGTTTTGAGGACCGTAATTTACACAAGAGCTGCTGTAATCTTCCAGTCCTATGCATGGAGACAGGCTGCTCAGTACCTCTGCCAAAACCTTTCTTCCTGTAATCTGTGCTAAACCTTCCAAGGTCTGCAACTGGTTGCATGGTGTCTAAGTGAAGCAATCAAGAAACAGAATCCCTGTGCCAGAAGGAACTTCTTCCTTCAGCTGCTTCACTGTGCATCTTACGGGCTTCTGTTTGCTCTAAATAGGTATGAGCTCGTATTTTTTCATGTACGAGAGTTTTGTGGACYAGACCCAATGTACTGAAAAGTTTGGTTAGGTTTTCAGTGTTTTAATGATGGTTGGTTGTCACCTGAAATCACTGYGTTTCTCCAGAAAGATATATGAGCTGGTAATTGCATATTAGCAAAACAGAGTCATTCAATTGTTATTCTGTAGGAAATTCTATTGCTGTAAAAACATCTATTATTATGTTACCCATTGTTGAGAGGGTACTCATAAAAACAGCTGTTATTTATTTCTGTTGTTAGCAATTGAAAGCTGATGTGATTGCTAAAGAGCATGAAGTAGGGGAGATTACACGAATCTCCCTCGACAAATATGCACATGAAGATGCCATTTCAGAAGTTCAGAGCTTTCTTTGCAGGACAGTCTTGCCAAGGAACAAGGCAGCGCTTCATCTGCTGGTAGTGTTGACAATCTGATCCTGTCCTTGAACTTCTTATGACTTAGGTACATTCACCCTAGGAGGTATGTTATCCTATAAGTGGCTGTAGACCTGTTTAGCAAGGGCGCAGATGTAGATATGAGCTGAATGAGAGATTTGGGGTTTTTTTGCATTCCTTCCTGTGCTGTGGCATCCACAGCTCTGACATTTACATCTTATTGAAGCCTTTTTCCAGCTCCAGGACCCTCCATGCCAGATGAAGCTGGTCAGGAAAGTGCCACCTGGGATGTATTCTGCAAACTAGTGGTGTACATCTTCTTTTGGATTCATCCCTGGTCAGGTGGCATAACTTTTATACATAAGTTACAAGTAATTTTAAATATTTGCATATAMAACACTGCATATGAATATCTGCACGCATAAAACACTTGAGAGTTTTGGTTCAGTTAAATTGCATATGAAGTGAATTTGATGTCATTCAAGTTTTCCAAGGGACAGGTATATGCAAGTTTTACAAGGTATCTGGCCACCTCAGATCTTTAAATGTGTGCTGGTAGTTAAGGTTGTGGTGCCTTAACTAACTGGTTAGATATTCTTTGACCCAGCCTGAAATTCCTGCTGCTATTATTTGGTGTTTTGTTGACTTCAGCAGGCTGGTGATTTCACCTGAAGGTGTGTTCCACCGCAGAAGAGATCTTGTCTTTCACTGTTTTCACTGTCACCCCATGCATCCCTGCAGTTTAAGAGCTGATAAAGAAAGTCAGTATGCTTGATTGGTAAAGTTATATCTCAGGATTTTTTTTTCAGGCAGATATGTTGTTGCTTATTGGTGTTGTGTGAGCGTGGCTTATACCTTTGAAACACTATGGAAATGAACATAAATGGGATATCGGATCTGAGACTTGCCTAGCCCTGTAGAGCTTGGCTTGGATTCAGTGGATAACTGAAATAATAACATGATAATGATTTAAAGATCAGAAAAGTAAAAAATAGGTCTTGAATTTGATGTAACAGCTTGATTTATAGCAAGAAGCAGTTCCTATTTTTCAAGCAATTTTATCTATATTAAAAGAGACTTTTTCGGTGGGTAAGTAATTTTGATCTTATTCTGCAAGAGTTAGTTAAATTGCTCACAGCTACAGAGGGCATTGCTACAAGAGAYGAAGATGGAACCCATTAGGCTTTGGACTTTAGAGGTGTAGCACAGTACATGTCCTTCGTATGAAGTGTAGGTAGGTAAAGCAAAGCACAGATCTGATCAGCCTCTGCTGTGGTGTTGAGAGCATCACCATGATGTAGCCTGGGTATCCAGATAAAACTGGCCCACTGCTCCTTTTCTTTCTCAAGTATTGAAACAGGTCTGTTTTGTTAGTGTGTGGTTTTAGTACAGTTTTGTTTGGAAGGAACAGCAATCAGAGGACCAAATAACAAAACCTGCATTGTCTAGAAGCTCTCAGAATTGTTTTACTGTTGGTATTTGTTATTGATAATTATTTTGTGGCAAACACCCATGTTATGTGCAGGAGAGAGATAGGCAGGTTTTAAAATAGTTAGAATATGCARTCTTTTAAATCTCTGATTGACTTGTCTGAGCTGTCACATACTGTACATAATTGAGTTGCTTATTACTATGGCTGCAATCCGTGTTCCTGCAATACCTTTTTTCTTGACCAGTCACTGAATGAAAAACCCAATTCATTCTGACATTCAGAGCTCCCCTAATACTATTTCAGTGAAGAAGCAATTTTTTTTTCTGTTGAGTTTTTGCTGAAACTGAAAGCTTCAATGGCTTTTGTGTGTGGTCCCCACAGAGCTGCCCTCACTGTTTTACTGACAYCCATCAAAGGAAACCCATTCTTGGAGTGTAAAAGTACCACGTTACTGATGTCATCTCTCCAGCTGCCAGCTGTGCTAGTGAACATCTGCCACACTACCACCAGGAACAGGGCAGGTTTTAAAACATGAAATATGTTTCATGGTATTTTTTTAAAATTTCAGTTTACATGAACAATAAAATACTTTGCCTTAAATGAAACRTGTATGTGAAAATTCACTTCAGCTGAATTTTTTTCACCAGGGTAAAAAAGTTCGATGGAAAAGTTTGTAATTCTGAGTCTTATACATCAGTATAAATAGCTCAACAAACATTACTTAAAGTTACCAGATAGGAGTAATAAAATACAGTGCCATCTACACATAATAGCCAGATAGAAAGGGCTGGTCTGATTTATTACCTCCATYGATTCACACAGATAAATCACCAAACCTTTTTAAGGTCTTGGGCACCAAAACTGTAGAAATGAAACCTGTTGGTTAACGAGCAATTAAAAACTGCGAGAAAGGGCCTTTATAGGAAGCTCTGCAAAAAATGGTATGTGAAGTTCACTATCATTGTCTCCCTGAACCTGAATCAACAACAACCTGGATCAACCAAAAAAAACCCAATAGGATACCAAAGGTCAGTCAAACCTTCTCCTAAAATGGGTTGCCCTTCTGAACCCCCACCCCCAAAATGCAAGGCCTACACCCTAAGTCACCTTTTCCAAAAGTATCTGTTTAATTTCTTCCATAGTTTCCACAAGTCATGGAAACACAGTAGTTGTCCAGCAGCATCAACAAGTGATGTGTTTCAAAGAAAACCTACCACCACATGGTATGTCTAATTATCCTGCTTTCAAAAGCTAATATTTGGTGTTTTGCCCTTCAGAAGCGCTTGTGATGTATCTGGTGGCAGGCAAAACGCAGTGGTGCAAGGTATGATGCTACCCTCTTTTTTCAGAGTTCTGCCAATAAACWGTGCCCACTGGGAAAATAAGAGGGCATACCTACACCCCAGGTGCAGGTACACCTCAGGTGACCAAGCAGAACCCCATCACTTGGCTTTGTGTTGTTTCAGGGCGACGAGGCTGGTGAAGGGTCTGGAGAACAGGTCTTATGAAGAGCGGCTGAGGGAGCTGGGGTTGTTTAGCCTRGAGAAGAGGAGGCTGAGGGGAGACCTTATCGCTCTCTACAACTATCTGAAAGGAGGCTGTAGAGAGACGGGTGCTGGTCTCTTCTCCCAAGTAACAAGCGATAGGACGAGAGGAAATGGCCTCAAGTTGCGCCAGGGGAGGTTTAGATTGGATATTAGGAAAAATTTCTTCACCGAAAGGGTAGTCAGGCATTGGAACAGGCTGCCCAGGGAAGTGGTGGAGTCACCATCCCTGGAGGTGTTCAAAAAAYGTGTGGATGAGGTGCTTCGGGACATGGTTTAGTGGGCATGGGTACTGGGTTGATGGTTGGACTCGATGATCTTAGAGGTCTTTTCCAACCTTAATGATTCTGTGATTCTATGATTCTATGATTCTCGGTGGGATGGGGCCAGGGTGCTGGTTCTTTATTGGTACCTCCACAGGGGACTGAACCACATGCACTGCAATTACTGACTTGAGCCCCTGCCGACTAAGGTTCTCTGCGTTTTTCCTTGATACGGTTGCTGGAGATCACGGAGGGGGAAACTTGGGATGACTGTCAAACTCCTCAAAATTTTTTCATATATCTTTAAAAACAGTAAATGTGACTCCCCCAGCGACAGAAGCTGGATATGAGGGGGTGACTCCAGCTGAGTTTGCTCTGCCTTCCTTGAGTGGGTGGGTGGGTGTTCCCCCCATTCTCCACTCCCTCATTTTGTGGTTTGGACTTACTGGAGCGCACAGAAGGCTCGTTGACAGTCCCTTGTGATGGGCTGAAGAGTGCTCCAAATAGACTGTTTTCCAGGGTCTCGTCCAGGCATGATTCCTCATCTTTTACTGTTTGAAAAGGTGTCATGACATGTCCTGAAGAAACCTGCAGAAGAAATTCTGGCCTGGTTCCCACTTGGCCAGGCTCCGAAGCGTGACACTAAAGGTCAGTGGTTCACTCCTGTGGAATCCCAGTCCTCTTCCACGTTCGTTTTCCTCCTCTTTCCAGTCCCCTAATCTGATAAATCATGTGGGGAGAGGCAAGAGAGGGAGGGGGAGGAGTACGTGATGTAACCTCGGCTCCGGCGAAGTCATGAGACGACACCACGCTGCCCGCAGCCCACAGTGGATTTACAGTGGGTACCGCCGGCAGACCTGAACTGCTCTTAAGAGCGCTTAAGAGGCATGAAGACCCACCAGATCTGTGTGCGACCCAGCAGGCAATATACTCACCCCACTTGCAGAGAAGAAAGCTGAGCACAGCGCCTGCCTAATGCTCTTGGGGCTTCTCATTTTGCTGCCTGCTGCATGCACCCGGGGTGAGAGGAGCAGCGGCTGTATACTGAGGACACCCCTGAAGAAAGGGAGGTGCGAAGCCAGCTGTGCACTGCTGGGGTAAGTAAGTCTGCTCCTGCTTCCTGGGTTTTCCCGTTCATTTCAGACTGAGGGTTTGGGGGAAGCAAAGGAAGTGGAGTGGAGCGAGCTGGAATGCGTATGGATTGTCTGAGGGCATGTAACCGTATGAAATCCCTGCTGGATTGACTCTGAGCCAGCTGATAATCACTGACTAATCTCTCTGCTGGCAGATTCCGCCCGGATTACAAGGGCGTGTGTGTCTGTGTCAGGATGCTGTCATGGTTTAACCCCAGCCGGCAACTAAGCCCCACACAGCCACTCGCTCACTTCCTCCTGGTGGGACGGGGGAGAGAATCGGAAGGGTAAAAGTGAGAAAACTCATGGGTTGAGACGAAGACAGTTTAATAGGGAAAGCAAAAGCCACACAGGCAAGCAAAGCAAAACAAGGAATTCCTTCACTGCTTCCCATCGGCAGGCAGGTGTTCAGCCATCCCCAGGAAAGCCGGGCTCCATCATGCATAACGGTTACTTGGGAAGACAAACGCCATCACTCCCAACATCCCCCCTTCCTTCTTCACCCAGCTTTATATGCTGAGCATGACGCCATATGGTGTGGAATATCCCTTTGGTCAGTTGGGGTCAGCTGTCCCAGCTGTGTCCCCTCCCAACTCCTTGTGCACCCCCAGCCTACTTGCTGGTGGGGTGGGGTGAGGAGCAGAAAAGGCCTCGACTCTGTGTAAGCACTGCTCAGCAATAACTAAAACATCCCTGTATTATCAACACTGTTTTCAGCACAAATCCAAAACATAGCCTCATACTAGCTTCTATGAAAAAAATTAACTCTACTTCAGCCAAAACCAGCACATTCTCCACCCCTTATTCCATACCATTTGCGTCATGCTCATGTCCCACACTATCTGGTACATCCTCATTAATCACCACCCTCCTTCTTCCCATCCTTTGATACAATACACAGATATCATTCCCTTAGTCTATGGACTGTCTCTGTGAAATGTCTGTAAAATGTTCATAAATGTCCACAAATGTCCATTGAGTTCATTTAGTCCATGACTTTGGGCTCCATCTGTTATGGTGGTCACTCAGGCCAGGAGAGATGGTGTGTTGCGTGGAGTTATTGGGCACCAAAGCCAGCTCAGGTCGGGTCACTGCTGCACTTGCACTGCTTCTTGTAAGGCTTGTCCTCCGTTAGTTCAGGTGGTTCCTGCTATAATAATTCCTATAACATGCAACTCAAATCATGGGTTACAATAATTTAAAGATATTCCCATTACAATCTTCACCCCTGGTCCCTTTGGGCCAGGTGTCCTGGTTTAGGCTGGGATAGAGTTAATTTTCTTCCTAGTAGCTGGTATAGTGCTGTGTTTTGGATTTAGTATGAGAGGAATGTTGATAACACGCTGATGTTCTAGTTGTTGCTAAGTAGTGTTTACACTAGTCAAGGACTTTTCAGCTTCCCATGCTCTGCCAGGTGCACAAGAAGCTGGGAGGGAGCACAGCCAGGACAGCTAAGCCAACTGGCCAACGGGGTATTCCATACCATATGATGTTATGCTCAGTATATAAACTAGGAGCTGTGGTCTGGGAAGTAGTGATCTCTGCTTGGGGATGGGCTGGGCATTGGTCAGTGGGTGGTGAGCAATTGCATTGTACATCACTCATTTTGTATATTCTACCATTATTATTAATTTTTTTTCCTTTTTTTTCTGTTCTATTAAACTGTCTTTATCTCAATCCACAAATTTTACTTTTTTTTTTTCCAATTCTCTCCCCCATCCCACTGCGGGGTGAGGGAGGAGTAAGCGAGTGGCTGTGTGGTGTTTGCCTGCCTGCTGGGTTAAACTGAAACAGCCAGGTTATAGGGTTTAACATTGCAATGAACTCCTCCCCTTGCTCCTAGCCTGGCTAGAAACAAGGGGTTCCTGCTATAGTAATTCCCGTAACATGCAACTCAAATGCCGGGTTACAACAACTGAAAGGTATTTCCATTACAATCTCCACCCCTGGTCCCTTTGGACCACACCATCGGGTTTAACATTGCAATGAATTCCCTTGCCCCTGCTCCGGCTTGGACTTATCCACAGCCTGCAGTCCCTTAGGGGTGTACCTGCTCCAGGTGGAGCCTTATCTATGAGCCACGGTCTCTCCAGGGGTGTACCTGCTGCGGCATAGACTTATCCACAGCCACAGTCRCTTTGAGGTGCACCTGTTCTAGCATGGCCTTATCCATGGGCCGTAATGCCTTAGAGATAGACCTGCTCCAGYGTGGCCTTACCCACAGCCACAGTCCCTTCAGAAGTAAACCTGCTCCAACATGGCCTTACCCATGGCTGCAGTCCCTCCAGGGGTGTACCTGCTTTCTCATGGGCTTATCCATGGCCACAMRCTTTGAGGTGCTCCAGCATGACCTCATGCACAACCACTAATGCTTCAAGGTGTACCTGCTGCAGCATGGACTTATCCACAGCCACAGATGCTTTGAGGTGTACCTTCTCCAGYGTGGACTTATCAYTGGGCCACAATCCCTTCATATGTATACCTGCTGCGGCATAGACATAACCACAGCCGCAGATGCTTCAAGATGTACCTGCTGTGGTGTGGACTTATTCACGGCCACAGACGCTTCACGGTGTCCTGCTCCCRCRTGGACTCATCCACAGGTCATAGTCCCTTCAACTCCAGTTCACACTGGAGTTCCAGCCTGTCCAGTACAGCAGCACAGAAACAGCAGCGATGCCCTGGCCATCTGCCAGCCCAGGCACATGGCCATAGCTGTTACCAAAAATGTTCCCAGGCACAGCACAGTAAGGTGATAAGCAGTGCAGCAGTACAGCAAGCAGCAAAAGCAAAAAGCAGACACTAATGAGCACTGGACTCTAATACACAGTACAGCAAGMAAGCYCCATGGCARGCACAGAAGCCTGCCAATTAATAGCTGAACAGCAATAACAACTATAAATTCAATCGTCTAGTACATTCCAATCAAATCTGTTGTTATCTCAAACCCTTTGAGCCCCAYGCTGGGCACCAAAYGCTGKTTTAACCCCAGCCGGCAGCTCAGCCCCACACAGCCATTCACTTGCTCCCCCCACAATGGGATGGGGGAGAGAATCAGAAGGGTAAAAGTGAGAAAACTCRTGGGTTGAGACGAAGACAGTTTAATAGGGAAAGCAAAAGCCGGGCACGCAAGCAAAGCAAACCAAGGAATTCATCCACTGCTTCCCACGGGCAGGCAGGTGTTCAGCCATCCCCAGGAAAGCCGGGCTCCATCACACGTAACGGTGACTTGGGAAGACAAACGCCATCAATCCCAACATCCCCCCTTCCTTCTTCTTCACCCAGCTTTATATGCTGAGCATGACGTCATATGGTATGGAATACCCCTTTGGTCAGTTGGGGTCAGCTGTCCCAGCTGTGTCCCCTCCCAACTTCTTGTGCCCCCCCCCAGCCTACTCGCTGGTGGGGTGGGGTGAGAAGCAGAAAAGGCCTTGACTGTGTGTAAGCACTGCTCAGCAATAACTAAAACATCCCTGTGTTATCAACACTGTTTTCAGCACAAATCCAAAACAYAGCCCCATACTAGTTACTGTGAAGAAAATTAACTCTATCCCAGCCAAAACCAGCACAGATGYGTATGAGACATGCTTGTTCTGAGGGTCTTGGGGTATGTGTCAGAGAAACACACCAAAAAGGGGTTTGACTGTGATGATTAACTGCAGGAGAGAATATGTGCAAGCATGCTTCTGTCACCGCCATGGTGCTGTATGTGCAGTTGCATGTCAGGCTGTGAGGTCTGCRGACAGGGAGGTGTAGGTTTAGCCACATTTTGTTGCTTGTTACRTTCACCAGAGTAAATCTGTATACAATTGGGATACAGCAAGGCCTTGTTAATTTTAACAGGTTTTGTCCAGATGTGCAAAGTCAAAAGTACAACTGGTAAACAGTGTCAGGCATGCTCTATGCATTTGTAGTTCCAGCAGAACTACATGGTCTGGGTATTAAGAAACTGTTTATATTCATAAGGGTCCTTAAAACACATTTATACCTGTATAAGGGGCCTTATATTAGACTACAGTTTTCCCTGACATGTAATGTACAAGCTACTGTTCTTGCTGCAGGGACCCAGTGGGCAAAGGAGAGTAGGGGACAGGTCTAAAGAAGGTGTGGGGACTTATGCTCAGCAGTCTGTGAGAAGTCAAAGAAGAAAATGTGCTTTTCTCAGTACCAGGAGGAGATGGAACTGGGAGGAAGCTAGCCCCGTGTATTCGCTAACAGAGAGAACTAGGGTAGATAAACTGTTAAAAGTAACTGCAGTAAAGTGTTTTCTAGGTGAACTTCCAAATGCCATTGAGAAAGCCTCCCTCCTAAAAGGAAGAAGGGAAGAGGAGGAGCATCATATTATATATGAATATTCTACTTTAATATACTATATTACAGAATATATATACAAGATGAAGCAAAACAAACTTAATGTATAAACTGGGCCTTAGAAAGCCAAATAACCAACATAGCTTAGTTAACATCTCTGGAGTTGCAGCGGTACTGAATTAATCCTGACTTGCCTGCTAGCATTGTGAATCTCCAAGAATGCCTGCAGAAGAATGCAGTTAGGCCACCTGGTGTGTGTCCTTGCGTGAATGTTGTGCCTACACTGCTTTAAAAAAAATAATCACATGATTGATTTCCCAACATGGTACACAGAGCTTCTGGCTCTTATATTTCCCATGCAGCTACTCAGAGTATTTCTAGAGGTGAAACTTCAAAAAAATATCGAAATCTGGAAATAGCAGTTAAATAGCTAATCATTACAGGGGAGTTCTCTTCCTTCCTTTTTTAAACATGACTCTAATCCTGGTCCAAAATTTCAATTTCTGCAGAGAGAAAACTATTTTATTTTCATTAGCTGTGGTCCTGAGCCTTTGCCTAAGGAGCTTGCATATTCAGGACTCAGTCAAGGCTAGGATAAATGGGGATAACCTTATCCTGGGGATGTTCATTTGAATTTCTTTCCAGAACTTGTGATGGCTTCAACTTGGCAGAAAACTCAGGAATTCTACAACTGGATCCTTGAAAGTGGAGGTAGGTAGAGATGTTGTCTTAAATAGGAATTTCCACATAAATAGCATGATCATGAAGAACAAACCTAGAAGGAACATGATCCTCATATGAGCCCACATTTTTTTCACTAGGCAGATTTTCACTTTTCCTTCTCCATGATCACGAACTTCCTTTAAGTCTTCAAAGATATCTCAGGGACACTCCAGCTGGATCACAGTAAGGAATGAAGGGATGGGGGATTTCCCCTGCCCATAGTAGGGAACTCTCAGCAGCTTTCTGTTCAACGTACAACGGGCTCTGACAGGATGATGAGCAATATGTGCTCAGGAATATTAAAGTCTGGAATATTAAAGAAGGTGAATTTTTTAAAATGCATATTCATGTGTCATGGGAAAGCTTAGTAGACCAAAGAGTTAATACTTTGAGGTTTAAACTCCTTGTGATGCCAGTAAAACCTATTATCAAGTGAAATATTGACAGAAAGCACTCCTCGGTGTTTAAGATTTGACATTTTGCCGTTAGGAGACTTCAGATCTTCAATAGCTAGAGGTTCTGCAGGTCCAGTTTGGTCCCACAGGGCTCTGTTGGATCCCCGGAGTTAAACGTAAGGAAAAGTCACAAAATGGCATGACGGTGGAATGGCAGGCCTGCGTGGTGGCTCTGATAGGGGAAGGAGACGGGGCATAGTGCTCAGGCTGTAAATGTTTTCAGGACTTGCATTTCAGAAGAGAGTATAAATTGGGATTCAGGACTTCTGATGGACTGTTAAACCCAGAAGTGGAATATCAAAGAGCTCTTGACACAACCCATAACTGGAATAGTAAAGAATTGGGAGGTTTAGAAGGGATGGGGATTAACAGAGTCGTGCGGACAGGGATGGCATTTTTAAAAAAATACCCTGAGCCAAGGACTAAAATTCAATAGAGGACTTCTGCAAGGATGCCGGAACTAGAGCAGTGAGAGGGGTCTGCGGCTTGGGACTGGCAGGTCAGGAAGCAAGGAGAGATGCTGGGGGAGTTTAGGAGAGCAGTGACCACATTGGGAATAGGAGAGGAAAGCATGAATGGGAACTGGGATGTTTTTGCAGTTACAATGTACCCTGCATTTCTGTGGGTCAGGAACCAGGCAGGATTAGGAGGAGGTGGCATGACGGAAAATCTGTTGAGCTTCCCTTTGCAGTAGGACTGAAGAGCAGTTTTAGCAGGGAGAAGTGTATTGTCATTTTCCAGTGAAATGGCATGCCTTTAAGAAAGTCCACCCTGTAAGTAGATATGAAAATGAAGGGGTGGAGAATTTCAGATGTCCTGAGCGTTGTGGGGCAGGAAGGAAATAGCATCAGTGATTGAAACAATTTTACTATTTAACTATAAAGATTTACACTCCTGAAGAGCCAGGAACTGTTTGGTTTGTTATGTGCATCCCTGCTGCATGTGTCTTGAACTACTTCTTTCGCCTGTGTGCGGGAGAGTCTTGCAGCCTGTGATGAGGACTCCAGCTCATGATGGGAAAGGTCGGTTCGCTACTGTGCTGCAGAAGGATGGTGATCAGCAGAGCAGTCTTCTGGGTACTACAGTCCCAACCTGAACATTGTGCTAAAGTCTTTTAGCAGAGTCTGGCACATGGAGCTCCAGGGTAGGAGAAGGACTGGGGTACTGCTTTGTGCAGACACATGAGATAGATACCAATTTTCTTTTTGCCAGAGAGCATGCCACAGAGAGCATGCTGAAGGGAAGTAAATATATCTGCCACACAGTGCACGCGATGTGCCTGCTTTGGCTGTGTGTTTTGCTTTCCAGATCCAAGGACAGACCCGTGGCCCCTGGTCCGCTCTCCACTCCCAGTCACACTTCTCTTTGCCTTCTACCTCTTGGTGGTGGCAGTGGGGCCCTTCTACATGCGCAAGCGGAAACTGCTGAAGCTGCGAGGCCTGCTGATTGTCTACAATCTCGCCATGATGACACTATCAAGCTACATGTTTTACGAGGTGAGGAGACAAGATTAGCCCCTTATGGGTAAGCATCCGGGAAGTGTTTGAAAGCCAGAGCCATTTCAACAGTTTTTGCTGAGGGACCCTAATGAAGAGAGTGGGAGCCAACTTGGACATGTCTACGTTTTGCCACAAGAGGAGCAAAATGCGTTATTTCCAAAGCATACGTCATTTCCTCCCATTTCTCAATCTTCCTCTCATTCATAAAACTAACATTGAAAGGTTCCTGAATGAATGAGTTGAAAGTTGAGATCTCCCCGGTAGACACAGAGCGTACAGAGGACGTGGAACGTCCTCATTTCGTCTTGGGTCTGGCTGGTGAGGGACCCGTCTCTGAGAATCAGAACTGCTTTTCCAGACTTATGCAGTCCTCTCCAAGAGTGCCAAGCACACTGMAGCTTCCTGCTGCCCAGAGTATCGATGACATTCTGCTTGTTCTCAATGCATAAGCCTTTCTACAAGCCTTTCCCCAGTTTATGTAGGTCATTGAAAACTCTTCAAGGGAACATGGCCGAATAGGTTTGAAAAACATTTTGATGTTGACAGATTTGCCCTTTCAGTTTATAACACAATTGTTACATTTAGTTAAAGCAAATTGCAACTTTTTTGAGCAAATGCTACTCTATCTGAGGACAGGTATGAAAATTGCTTGTCTGTGCTTGATTGTTCAGTTATACTGATTACTTGGTCCCTTTTTTGGCTTTCCAAAACAAAGCAGTATGAGATCTTTGCAAAGGAAAACTGTATTTTCAGAGAGATTCTGAAGCCTAGAATTCACTATTCCTGCTGAAGCATTTTTGAGCACTGCAGTGATTACATAAAGAGTTACAAATATGCCCAGACTGGATTTTCTTTTTCAGATTCCCACAAGGATGTGAAGTACTTTGTTTTAGGTTTTYACTATTTGCTCAGCTGTATAAATTATACAGATTTTCTGTCAGTGAGTACTAGATTGAGACCCTATTACCTTAGCATTAATATGCACATCTTTCTGGAACAGATGGCATTGAACAGAAAATGAATCTCTTGCTTTTCTTTTGTTTCAGTTTCTGGTAACTTCAGTCTTGGGCAACTACAGCTACCTGTGCCAGCCAGTGGATTACAGCCAAAGTGAACTAGGAATGAGGGTACAGTTCTGTACAAAACTTGCCTTGGGCCCTGCTCCTCCCGTGGATGTGCAGATTGTTTTGCTCATAAATAGCAATTTACATGCCTAAGAAGGCTTTTACTCCAGTTTGTTGCTTGTAAACCTATTTTACTAAATTTTCTGCTTCAACAGGTGAACTTTGCTTTATTTCTCTATAAATTAATCATCTCAGTCACCATAGCCATCTAAGTTCCCTCTTTGATCACTAGAGAGAGGGTGATCCTACCATCTGAAGATAGATATCTAGTGTAGATATTGCAAATTACCTCTGAAATATACATGACTCTTTCCATTGACTATATAAGGATTCTGGGTGATCACTATCAACAAGAAAACCAACTTTCGTATCCTCAGCTTTGCATGACATAAATCTTACTTAATGTTTCTTTTAGCAGAGGGGTTTGGCTAAAAGTATTCCTTGTCTGGTCATCACAAGGGAGGCTGGGTCCCACCAGCTTCAGCTTTCCAAAATGCTGCATGAGATTTTTTGGTTTGAATTCAGAGCTATTATGCTTTGCTTCCAGATATAACCAGGCTTTGAACAGATGCAAGCATGGATGTTAGCTTTTCAGTTCTTCAGATATTGCCATCAGGCTAGAAACAGTTTCTGAGCAGCTCATCCTTGCCTCGTCAAAGAGCAAGCAACTTAGCAAACCAATCATCTGCCCAGCCAAAGCAACCCTGAATGCCTTTCCTTCCCCTAGATCAAAAAAAAAAAAAAAAAAAAAAAAAGAAAGAAAGAAAGAAAAAGAAAAAGCAACAGCCATAAAAGAGCCCCTTAGTTTTTCCCCTTTGCTGTCGATCCCAGGTGGGCAGCGTTCACATAGTGCGTAGTTGAAAATCTCAGGCAGTGAGACTGAGCAGTGATTTTGCTTTGAGGTCTAACAGCGTTTCCTTGTGCTGCCCAGCAGATGGCAAGAGTGTGTTGGTGGTTCTTCTTCTCCAAAGTCATCGAGCTGCTTGATACGGTAAGGAGGGCTCGGCTCCACTCCATAGCGGGACTGGTGCTGTAAATAAATCACTCCCGTGCCAGAATGGGGCAGGGTGCCAAAAGCTAATATCCTCGGTTGATCCTGTATTGATTCSGTTGATGCTTTTCAGTAAATGCTGTTTTCATGTCTTCTGCTCTGCCTGCTTGTGGGAATAAGGCTGATACTCTTAAAGAAGAGGGCTAAGCTTCAGCRTGCTCGTTTTTGACAGCGAAAGTCCAGCACCACCACTGAATATCATGCTGCTGGGCTTCCTCAAAAGCTCCTTTCCAGAAGAAAAGGATCGCTGCTGTCCAGTTTGCCTGTCTCTGTCCCAGTGCCTGCACACACTCACCCCCCAGCACCCTTCCTGCGGGAGGGCATTTCCTCCTAAACACAGTGCTAGGAGGGAAGCTTTAACCGTGCCTATTTCCAGATGGTCCCCCAAAATCTTAGCTACCAGTTGATTAAGCCTGCCAGACAGGATCTGCCACTGCCTGTCTGGATGAATAATAATGGTTAGTTGGGCAGTAAAGAAACTGCAAATGTACAAGTATATGTCCTGGTATTTTCGCTGTCACAGATTATCCCAAAGTTGTGGTTTAAAGGTTTGTGTCCCATGTGAAGTTGAAAGTTCACCTGAAGACAGTACCATTTTATAGCTTGTCTTCAGGTCTCCTCCTATATTATAAATAATTGACTGAACTAACAAGGGAATCCAAGCTCTCCACAGCAAGAGTAAGCTCTATCCTAGCCTAAGACTTCACAGTCTAGTGCTCTTTGGGGGATAAGTTGACAACACACTGTCTGAAAACTGAATCAGCATGTGGAACCCTCCTAGGCCTATAGCCAGTGCAYTGACCGATTTTCTCTCTGTTTTCATCAGCAACAAAAGCAGCTTTTTGACAGTCCCGAGTCCCTGAAAAGCAGATTCACTTTTTGTATATGTATGCGTGTGTGTCTGCGCRCTGAAATACAGTGACCTGACACATATTCTTCTGCCAAAATCATTCTCTTTACTAATGCAAATTCCAGAAGGGTTTGGGCATTCAACACAGCACTTTCTCTGTGGATCATTCTCTGGTACCAGTAAACATCTATCCTATGTCCTGAAAAGGACCAGACCCAAGCAGCTGCAAATTATATGGAAGCTCAGTCAGAGACTCAYGTCTCCTCTTTGAACCTTGGGACCTGAATCCAAAGGTAAAAATAGTTGRGGCTCTGTGGAAGAAATTGTACCCTCCAGTTCTTCCCCATTCCAGATAATATAAGATCTATCGCATGTGTTGAATTTCACCGGTTTTTATCCACAGCAGAGGAAATGGCTTTGGGAGATTTAGAATCATAAWTAACTATTCTTACCACTTTTAGTGTAAAATCTTTTGTCTAAACACATCAACTCAAGATTTTCCTTTGTCTGTCTTCTTTCAGGTTTTCTTTATTCTGCGCAAGAAACAAGATCARGTGACTTTTCTGCATGTGTACCATCATGGCACTATGCTGTTCAACTGGTGGTCAGGGGTCAAATATGTGCCTGGAGGACAAGGTATGCTTCTGTAGACACCTTGCGTTTCGTTTTTTCTTGTACTGTGGAGATAGCATAAACAGTACAGATGGGCTGACTGGCAGGTAGGAAGCTCACCTGTTTCCAAAGGTGTGAAAAACGTGTGTTTCAGTTGATAGCATCTGCTCAGCTCTTTGGGCTATTTAGACTGCTATATTCACTGCCTCATGCAGAACAAGAATGTGCCAGTCATTCCTTGTCCAAACAGAAACAATAACAACCTATACAAGGACTATTTGTATCTCCCCCCAGACCAGCGCTCTCTCATTCCCCGTTCAGCTGGGCCTGGTGCAGCAGCCCAGGTTCTGGCTCTCCTGCTCTGGTTGGGTCCAGCCTAGTCCTCACTCCCTTTCTGGTCTGTAGCCAGACTGCTTCTCCCTTTTGTTCCACCAAAGAGAAGCATCTGAAGCTGACCCAGAGTACTAGACCACTGTAGGTAGGTCCTATACAAGGGGTATTCTTTTTTGGGAAGCCATTTTAGCTACATGGCCTTGACACCAGAATAGTATGAAACGCTTAGGTCAGAAGATCAAGAATTCTCTCCTCTGCCTTCAAAGCTCTTCTCTGTCTCTAAACACTAGATATGGGATGGATATATGCTGAAAGGAGAAGAGAGAATATGACATGCCTCCTAGGTGGAGTCAGGATTGAAGGTTCATGCATAGGGGTGATATGATGTATTTTGAAAGCATCATCATAGTGGCTGTGAGCTCATCACAGGGTTAGTCTTGAATGGTTTGCGTGTCTTGTTCATCCTGACTTCTTTACTCCTCAGCATTCTTTATTGGGATGTTAAACTCCTTTGTACACATCTTCATGTACGGCTATTATGCCCTGGCCAGCCTGGGACCACAGATGCACCGTTACCTATGGTGGAAGCGTTACCTAACCATCATGCAGCTGGTAATTAGTTCCATGTGTTCATCTCTGCACTTCCTTCTGTCAGGTGTGATGGCCCCTCCTGTCTGTCTCTGTCCCCTCACTGGCTCAAGACTTTCTGTTTGCTGCCTATGGAAGTCACCATGTCCTTAGGTGTCCTAGTGTACCACTATGAGAGGTGAACTGATTGGTGACCTGCTCTCAATTGTACTCAGAAAACCAGCAAGAGGCCTTCAGTGACCATATCAACTAATAAGCCCCCACCTTTATAATGGGAAGGAAAGAGAAAAATTAAAATTAGACTTCTCCCTTTTCTGTTGTGTATGACAGCCTTTACCCTCTGGAGCCCTGAAAACACAGCTTGATTTTGAGAGGTGTGGGGTGGTAACTCAGGAAAACTTTGGATTCTTGGTAGGGCAGGARATTGGGCAGCCTTCATTCTGTTTCTTCAAAAAGGAAGAGTGTGTCTAACTGCAGGCAAACAGATGCAAGTTAAAGAAAAATATGTGAGGTTTACTCTTTCTGTAAAGAATCCCTTTGGATTTTCTTCCCCTCATCTCTGAAGAGATCACTAATCCTGACAAYCCTATGGTTTTTCAAAGATACAGCATAAAAGCAATGTTCCAGACAAGGACAATGATTATAGTTAAGCATGTGGGAGAGTTAATTCCTTACAAAGAGAGGTTCTGCAAACAAAAAGTATGCAGCTACCAGAGAAGGAAGAGCTAGGGTAGATGTAAAATAGTGGTCCACGTAAGGCTGGTCCAGAATTCTTATTTACCCCGTACGGCAAAAGCAGAACAAAAAAGCATAGCATGAAATGAAAAGATATTTGTAATGCAAAGTATAGCACAGGAAATCAGTTTCTATTTAACATACTTTCAGTAGGTAAAACTCATGGCTTCAGGACATTGAGACAGGTGACTTAGTAAAATAAGTATTGCGTCCAGCTCTGGAATTCTCAACTCAAGGACCTGTCCACACCTCTGGACCTGTTAGAGCAGGTCCAGAGGAGGGCCACAAAAATTATCAGAGGGATGGAACGCTTCTCCTGTAAAGAAAGGCTGAGAGAGTTGGGGTTATTCAGCCTGGAGAAGAGAAGGCTCCAGGGAGACCTTATTGCGGCCTTGCAATACTTAAAGGGGGCTTATAAGAAAGGTGGGGACAGACTTTTTAGTAGGGCCTGCTGCAATAGGGCAAGGGGGAATGGTTTTAAACTAAAAGAGGGTAGATTTAGACTAGATATAAGGAAGAAATTTTTTACAATGAGGGTGGTGAAACACTGGAACAGGTTGCCGAGAGACGTGGTAGATGCCCCATTCCTGGAAACATTCAAGGTCAGGTTGGACGGGGCTCTGAGCAAGCTGATCTAGTTGAAGATGTCCCTGCTCATTGCAGGGGAGGTTGGACTAGATGACCTTTAAAGGTCCCTTCCAACCCAAACTATTCTATGATTCTATGAAAATATAAAAAAAAGGATTCATGTTCAAATGAGTAAAAGTAGCATCTGTAGTTCTTCTCTGTAAGCTAAAATACAAATCAAAATCGTTATGGGTATAATAATCTGATGACCATCGGGGAAGAGAAGGAGTCTCCCACCTTTAGTTTCCATATTCCAAGATCTCAGTTACTCATCGGTGGCAGAGAAGTGGCACAAGGGCAGTGGTCTGCTCCTAGGTGGGAGGGGCTGGATTCCAAACCTGCTCCTGCAGCAGTGGGCAAGCCTCCATGTTTGGTGGACACATGACGTCCTTTCATGTTGGGAAAACACTGTTGGGCTTGAAAGACAAGTTTTTCAGGGATGTCAGGAGAGGCAAACAGGTAGTAGTCAGTAGTCTGGGTTGAGGACACTACTAACATGTTGTGATACTCTTTATGATGGACCAAACGGTCAGCTGGGGTATGTCTCATGTAGGATCCCTAATTTGGCTGCTTCTTTTTTCCCCCTCTTCCAGTGCCAGTTTGTAGCCATTGCTGCTCATTCTTCCTACAACCTCTTCACAGAATGCCCGTTCCCCGATGGCTTCAACACTGCAGTCTTCCTCTACATTCTCAGCCTCATTGCTCTCTTCCTACACTTCTACTATCGGACCTATACTAGGGGAAAGAAAGAGAAGCTAACTTAAAGAGAACCAAAGAGGAGAGTGAGCACCGTCTGGTGAACTTGCACCAGACCATCCTCTGCTGCTTCTAACATGATTGCAAGAAGAAAATGTATTTGGGGAGTTATGTGTGAGGCTCATGTGTGGATGCACGGTTGCCTTCAAAAATCTCAAGTTAGGAAGAAAAAAGGAATGACATAAACTCAAGGATTAAGGTATCGAGGAGCACGCTTAATTGAAACTGATACAAAGCCAAGCCAAGTAGTCACAACATAGCAGCCTTTGTGAAATTAGCACCAGATCTCCTCTTTCCCTTCCATCTGTTAGCTCAGTTTGCAAGGTCTAGCATCCAACCATGACTCCTTGGCTCATTTCTTAGGCTATTGAGGGTTTCTTTGCATTCATAAGACTATCTCAGCTTACCATTCTAGACCAGGCAGGGTCAGGTGCCTCCAGCCTCGAAAGCAGTGTCTAGGTAACAGCAGCAGCCAGGAACTCACCGGGACTGCAGGATGCACTCACCTGTACACTGCATCCCAGCCTTTCCTATTAAGGAAGCTCCCACTGGGACTGGGGTGAATTACAGCTATATGGCCCTGATGATTTAACTTTATATTAGCATAAGCATGAAGGAAATTGGACATTACATTGTCCAACTGGAGAGGTGCCTCTGTTCCTTCGCTGTTCTGAAGCTAAAGAAGGCATTATTAGCCCTTTCATCCTAAGTAAGAAACTAATGCAGTAAGAATCATCATGTACCATTTTCTGGAATGCTTATTTGCCTTTGGTTGCTTTCATAACCATAGAGAACTCTTAATGCATGAAGACTACTTGGCATTGCTCCTTATAGATGCCATATTTTTTAATAGAAAGAATAGATTGAGGTTCTGTATTAATAACTTTTTTCCTCTAATTTGTTGTTGTTGTTGTTGTTGTTGTTGTTGTTATTATAATTTTAAAATTTTGCTTCTCATGAAAGATAAAAAGTTTTACACCACCATAAGCAACCATCTCCATTACCAATTTGTACGAGTATTAATACAAAATGTATAAAGTCGATTCATTGGCTAGTGCAAAGCTGCATAGCTCCATTGACTTTATCAGGCCACTTAGTGGCTCCTTTTTTGCTCCTAAATCGATTACAACTAGAATTTGGCACTTATATTCATCTGCAGAGAGTTAAATGCTGTTATAGTTTTGATCTGGTAGTGCTTTGAAAGTCCTAAATTAAGATTTTAAACTACAAAGTGGTATTTATTTATTGCATTCTGCTTTGTTGATTGCAACAAGTATTATGGAGTAGTGATTTTTTCACAGTTGAAACACAAAGGTCTTGAAGGAGAGGATTAGAATTAGCAACATGGTGCATTGCCATTGCGAAGCCAAATTCACCTCAAATATAAAGAAGTCTAACTCCTCTGGGAATGTCCAGAGGATTAGATGCTAGCCTGAACCTAGCAAATGGGTGTACACAAAAAAAMCTGTATGCTCTACACCAGCTTGGAGTTTAGTGGCTATGCGGAATAAACRCAAATTGTTCATCACTGGTCTGTGTTCAGATGCCAAAGCTTTCCTTTAGCTACTACATCACATGTATAAGATAAAACAGTATTCTTCCATTCCTCCCCTTCACACGTATACACAAAGGATTTGTTTACATTACCACAATGATACATTATAAATATCATTCCTTTGATTTGAGTAGTCTGTCTTCTGATTTTCACCGGTGAGTATGAAAAGCAAAGCAGGGCTTATTTTACATGTATGTGCTAGCTGGTTTTCTTCCTGCCAAATATTTCTCCACGCTACTTACTGTATAAATTGTACTGCTTTTGCATACTAGAATGCTACTTTTGTTTAAATAATAAACCTCTGGGTGGGACCTCCATTCTTCCCTTTGCTTGGTAAGGCAGGAAGAAAATCTGCTGTGTATCTAACATACTATATTCATGTTGAGAGTTTCCCCAGAGGCCTCTCCAGCATTGAAGACTTAGTGCAAGTAAAGCTGTTTCATTACTCCTATCCACTTAATGATTCATTTATGGCCCTAAACCATCAGCCTAAACCATCAGCACATTTGGCCCCCAAGTTTCATGGTAGAGCATATCTTCCTGCAGCTGGCTAAATTATCTGTGCTTATAAAGAAATCTAATTAATTTAGCTCTTTTTCCTATATGTGAGGGGATCATGAGTAGGTCTCAACCTCAGTTTCCCCTCACATAAGCTTTTTCAGATTGTAGTTACTAATTTCAAGGGCTTAACTAATAATTTTATACCAGAGTAAGCATCAAATATTTTGATTTTCCTTGATTCATTCATAATTCATGACTGCTTAAAAATTAGAAATGAGCAGGAAATTTGGATGAGATTACTCAATGTTTTTGTAAATCCACTCCTTTTTAAAATATGTAATTTTGTAAACATGTCATTTAGCTTTTTTTAAGCAGCCTATGCAGCTTAATTTGTGTCTGTGTATGACAGAGCTCACTGCAGTGGATTCTGGACTGTGACTGGCCACATAGCTGGTAACAAAATAAAAGATTACGAATTTGTCACCTGACAACTTGTAGTAAGTGACTGATCACCTAAATCACAAGCCACTGTAACTATTTTTCCTAGACATGCAACCTTTGATCTGTCTATTCCTGTTCCTCTTCCTCACAGACTAAGTGCCCTGATCTTGCACTTTTGAAATGGTGAGAGCTTTTTGTCAGTGTGACTTCAATTGCCATAGGATGAAAATGAAGCATTTTCTGTTGGGTGGTAAGGAGGGATCAATTTTGCCCGGAAACCCCATGCTTTGCRTACAGAAATAGATACTGGTATGGAGTACAGCCATTACAAAAGCATCGATGCAAACAAAATTCACTTGTGAGCGTATTTGCACTAGCAGTGAAGATAAAGTTGCATAGATATAGCTGAGTGGCTCTGCAGGTCTTGATTCTTTGCTCCTTCAGATTGCACTCACTTTTCTTCATTCTTCTGTTTCAAAYTGGGTTATCACAGTTGGTACTGTCACTTGGGGCATCCTGTTGTGACAAGAGATAAAACCTGAGAGTAGATGTACATGCTCCTGGAATCTAAAAGAGAATAAAGGCACAGAATGAGATTTCCCCTTTAAGACCAAATCCCTAGAGTTAAAGATTACACCACAATAATGCATTGTAAGTCAAAAGGGCTGGAAATTATAAATCCAAGTTTGGATGATTCACGCTGTCTGGCAGAGTCCAAAGCTTTGAGAGTGAATTGAAAATATCCTGTCGCAGCTGGACTTATAAAAACCTCTGGGACAAATGCTGATTCCACTAATATCAATGACAAAGCCTGCAGATCTCACTGGAAACAAGATGGCACATCTGTGTGAAAAACAATGCACTCGGCCACATGGCCTGGTTTGTGTGTGAGCGGACTGGAGTGTTATTCAAGCTCAGCAGATGACTTTTAAGGGCACAGTTGTGTGCAAGTCTCCCCCTTATAAAATGTGGGTCATTATAYGTTCTTAGAGTAGTTGACATTCACAAGATGTAAAGCATTATGTAAGTCGTCTGTTTAAATGAATAAGCTTRATATCTGGTAGTGCTCAGCATCTTTCCTACTGTTCAAGTCAAGGTAAATTACGGATGTTCTGATCAAATTACTTTTGAATTAACCAGAGCATTTACTCAATGCTTACTTTCTCACTGAAGATAAATGAAAGGSATTCTCATTTTAACCAAAACAAAACACAGAAAATAAAATCAATTAGTATTTAATGGTTTTTCCATCACTGTGTGATAGGAAGTCTCCAGAGGAACTTGGGCTTTAAATTAAAAAACAAAATAAAATGCAGGAACATGGTTGGGTTTTAACTGCTGGATTTTTTTTTTTACTGTCATGGTTTAGCCCCAGCCAGCAACTAAACACCACGCAGCTGCTCACTCACACCCCCCCCTCTGGTAGGATGGGGGAGAGAATAGAGGGGACACAAGTAGGAAAACTCGCGTGTTGAGATAAAAACAGTTTAATACTGGAAATAAAACAAAGTAGAACAGTGATAACAACAATGATAACAACAACAATAACAGAATATACAAAGCAGGTGATGCACAATGCAACTGCTCACCCTCCCGTGTCCCGAAAAACCGCACGCCCTGAACGAACCCGCGTGTCCCCGAACAAACCACGAGTCCCGAACACGAGAGGCACACCCTCCCACCCCTCCTAGATTTTATACTGAGCATGATGTCACATGGTATAGAATACCCCATTGGCCAGTTGGGTCAACTGCCCCGGCTATGCTCTCCCCCACCTCCCCCTGCCCCTGGCAGAGCATGGGAGGCTGAAAAGTCCTGGTGCAAGCACCACCCAGCAACAACCAAAGCATCAACGTTCCTCTCATTACCAAAGCCGAAACACAGCACCCCCTCCAGCTACTGGGAAGAGAGTTAACTCTGTCCCAGCCGGAACCAGGACATTTGCACTATCAGAAAATATGGCAGTGTGTGGTTTTTAAAGAAGGTAGAAGAATTACTCTAAACAACCAATTAAGCAAAACCAGGATACAGTAGATTGCTTTGTACAATAAATAAAAATCTGTTGCTACAGATGTAAAACACCTCCAAGACAAATGTTAAAAAAGATCAGCCAACCCTATATATAGAACAGCGTGAATTTGCTGAATTCATTAATGAATCACTTCCTGGATTAGGACTCGATAGATGGAGTGCTCACATCCAGATGTTTACTGTGATTTGTCAATGGCCTTGTACTTAATCCTCCTGAACAGGAAATAAGAGTCTTTTCTTTAGGGTCTCCCTTGGGGACTGTGACAGTCTCTCTCTCTGGCCTGAATCATCTCAACACAGGATCAGGCTGCTGGGGAATTAACCAAGTGGAGGAGGCACATATTTGCCTTTAACCCCTTCRGTTTCTTCTCGGCTTCAGATGGCTTCCTCACTGTCTGCCATGATGGGAATGTTATTTAGTCAACACATGGCAAAGAAAAAAAGGAGTCACCCATGTTGTCCCATAAGGCACATTCGTGGGGTCCCTGTCCCCACAAAATGTGTCAAAGCAGACACGTCTAGTCCCACCACCACTGAAGGGGAGGGCTGTGGGCAGATTAATCCTCAAGAGGCTGGTGTATGACTCTCCACATCTCAGCATCATATTTTTATTTTGGTGAGGCTGAAGCTCCACAGCCACTGTGATAGGGATGGCCCAAGAGGGAGTATTTATGAAAAGACTGGATGTCCCCAAGGTGTCCTTAGTCAGGTATACCGGAGCACGTGTAATTTGTGTGCACTTGTGTGTGTGTATGGGTAGATGAATGCAGCCTCTGCAGACTACCTCCATTTCTCGTTTCTCACCATGTGAGGCCCCCACATGGAATGGGTCACTCATTCCACTGTGTGGGAGTGTCCCACTGAACGACAGCTCCCAGCAGCCACACCGCTGCCACTCCTGCTATGTAATGGTGTGCACTGGGTGCTGCTCATCAGCCCATGACTTGGGTCAGCCAGCCGCATCTGTCCCAGTACCCAAGAGCAGGGGGAGGCCAGTGCAGAGCTGAAAATGCAGCAGAAGACGGGGGGCAGTTACAGAAGTCTTGTACGTGGTGCACATGATTACACAGGTCKGAGCACAGGCATTATTCATGTCCCTGGCATGATGGCTGCACAGGGCATAAGGATATGATCCTTCTTTCCTCCCCATGGAACTGTTGGTAAGGTAGCGTTAGGGATGCAGACCTGCCTTTAGGTAAAAGATAGAGAATCTCTAGCTTGGACGGTGTTTCTTCTTCTGCAAATCTTGTATGAGCCTCTCATAGATGCTAGCTGGTAAAGTACRGAATCTTAAAAAGAATCACATTTAGGCAGCCCCTTGATGCTGCCTAACCAGGGGAGTCTCATTTACTAGCCACCTGCCCAGCCTCAGGAGAAAACCTGCAAATGAGGCTGCGGGATAAGCCACTAATGGTGCTGTGTGGACCAGATAGGGGAAAAAAGCAACATCCCAGTCACAGGGGATGACAAAAGGCATTATAACTGGATTAAAAGAACTGACTGGCAGTGGGAGCTGGAGAGAAKGGTAAGTTTGGTGTGGGTGTGCTGGAGTGTATGGCACTGATTGCGTGTGTGCATGTGCTCAGGGTAGAAAACACTTTTTGCTAAATCACAGGTATGGGGACAAATAAATTCTTTGTCAGGGAGTGCCTGGTTAAAACATTAGTAGCACRTCTCAGCACTTGGTATGTCCCACTATTCTGCATGTCATCCTTTCTCTCCAGTACCTTGGCTTTCTGCTGGTAGGACTGCTCTTCAAGAAAGTGTTCAGAGTCTTTTCACCACACTCAGAAAATTAAGGATGATAAATKAAAATTGCCATTTAAAATTCCCTGCTTGGAGTAGACGTTTCTTCCCCTTTAACATCAACCTCCCACTTTCTCTTCACTCCTTTCTCCCCTCTTCCTTTGTATCCATATATACAGATATCATACTAGATTCTCAGAATTGTTAAAACTGCAAAGAACGTAGCTATATTCTACTCAAACACCATACAGAGCAGCTGTATTTTCCTTCTGTAACAATTAATAATGTACATTTTCTTCRTAGGGTTTTCAGTGAGGCTTTCAGCAAGATGAATGTGGGCAAGTCTGTCTTTTTCCCTGCACTTTAGCGTAATCCCATCTGCCTGCAAATTCAGGATGGGAACACTGCAACATTTAGAAGGGCTAGAAACTTGGGGTTTAATCAAGGGAGAATTTAAATTCAGCATAATCTCTTCCAGGCATCAGACAAGTGCTGCTCCTTGTTGTTGATGAAGGAACGGCAGAATGGATACAACTGTTTGAGAGGCAGCAAATTTAGTGGCCCTCTGTGCACCTTCTTCTGCTCTGCGCAGTGCCCGCTGTCAGCCCCCCTCGGCTGCATCCCCAGAAGGCTGTCTGCCACAGTCCTGAGCGTCCTTACYGCACAGGGGAATTTTTGAAAGTTCCCCCAGGAGCGGGAACTGAAGTGTAGGAACAGGGTTGAGAATGGAGGTGGGTGTTTTATGAAGGGTGCTTGAAAGAGCTGGGGGAGATTTGTGACGGTTAGCATGTGTATGTCCCTCTGGAGAGCTGGGGTTTGTTCTCGGAGCCTGGGGGACTCATCTAATGCAATGACAGGTCACATAAATGCTGGGTGGTTGCAAGCAAAGGCTAAATGTAACCCTTGTGGGAGGAATTCCCTTGGAAGGGGGTTCTGCAGACAGGGAGAAAGGTTTTTATGTTCAAACACATGCAGGAACAGCAGGCTGATGAAAAAAGTACAGAGGTGAGGGAGCAGGCACAGGTGCCGGCAAGTCATCTGTTTGTGTTGTGTTACTGCTTATATTCGTACGCAGATGAAAGCACAGTGAGTGTCCGTGGATGCCTGTCACTGGCCCCGTGAAAGGGACATATTCACTGAGCAGACTCCAAAGGTGTTTGTTGTGATGGCCAGGTGCCACCGTTCTGTGGTGCAAGTTATTAATTTTGACTGGCATTGCCTCCGGGAGATCTATATGAACTTGTCTAGGGATGTTTCCTCTTGAAATAAATGATTATTCCTGAGGCAAGGTTTGGAGGGAGAACATCTTGCATTAGAGGAGCTGACAGAGCTGGAAAAACAGACTGATTTTCCAGTGTGCAAGCCCTTCCTCTGGTTATAATCTCTGACATGCATTCATAACAGATCAGCCGTTATTTGTCAGGGTGCTCAGGTGCGTCTGTATTTATTGCAGAGCTTGCTAGTCCCAAAGGGTATTATACTACATTTTGCAGGTTTGATACATTATTCTGTTAAAWGACTGCTCCTGTAAATCAAAGGACCATTATTTTCAAAGGGCTGCTCTAGAAAACTTATCTGTAATTTTGCTTCTAGGAATTACTTGTGTGAGTTAAGTGGTCCTTTACTTCACCAGCACAGTAATTCTGTGCTCAGTTCTCAGAGGTAAATTACAGAACATGACCATGTCATGGGCAAATCATCACTTACAGTAACCACTTAATGTAATTATGGTTTTCTGTTTTGGCACTGTTTTTCATATCTTTGGCCATATTTCATACACAGAGGTAATGTTTTAAATTAAGTGAAAACCCACTAATCCCAGTGAATCTAGGTAAACTATTCACTGGAATTATGAGTACTACCACAAGGATTCACTGAAAATGTCACTGCAGCGATGCCAATGGGAAGGCAAAATGGTTTTTCACTTAATATTTTCTGTACTTGATTTTGTTAGAAACCCAGAAACTCCACAAGAGTGGAGTGGTATCTATATCATTTAATCCCACAGTATTTGTATACATATTTAGTACATTCCCCTGCAGACCTTGAATAGATGAGCTCACAGTTTGAATACAGAAAATAAGATCCTAGCATTGATTGTATTACTGAACTGTAATTGAGGTCATTGTGTAAAGCTGCTTCAATTCATTTTCYCTAATAAAATGTGCATCTACTGAAATGTATCAGCCTTGGATGTGGGTTTAAGAATGCATCAAAGGGAAAGTACGGTCCCGGTTTGCAAATGCTAACACGAAGGTAGCCTGGTAGAAATGTTGTCGTCTGCTGGCTTTGGAAGCACCTTTTGGAGCTGCACCAATTCCATGATAAACTGGGGGGAGAGGGGRAAAGAGCAAAGCAAAGCGAAAAAAAAATACCCAATCCCTTCCTTTGTTCTCATTACGCTGTGGGGGGGGGGAAACACACCAAGAGGTGCCAGGAATCCCCGCGGCCTTCGATTATGGTTTTCATTATAGGTGAGTGGGGGTTTACAGCCAGAGCCCTCCCTGCGCACAATCCCTGTAGCGAGTAACCCACGCGTGGGGGCCACACCGTAATCCCCGGCGGCGGGGGGGCTGGGGAGCGGGCGGTGTCCCCCGCGCCCCACGGRGCGGAGGGCGGCCCCTACCCCCCCACCCGCGCACAGGTGCCCCCGCGGCCCCGCCACCCCCTGTGCCCGGCTTCCCCCTTCTCAGGAGCCGCCCYCGAACGGCCCCCGCCGCGAAGCCCCCTCCGCCCCCCCCGGCACCTGTGGGCATCCGCAGCGGCTGCCCCGCCGGCGGCCGTCGCGCTCCCGACGGGTGAGATCCGCTGCCCGGAGCGTGTCCCCGCCGCGGTGCGGAGCCCCCCGCGGGGCAGGGCGGGGCGGGGCGGGGGGGGATGCGGTATCCCGGTTCCCCGGGGGAGGCTGCCGCTGGCTGCACGGGGGCGCGGAGGAGAAGGGATCCTTTTTGACGTCAAGTGACCAGAATATCATGATGGCTCGTTCATATCCGGGTCCCCGGGCGGCTCCCCCGGGCCGCGCTCGGCCGTGCGCCGCCGCGCAGTGAGGCGGAGGCGGGCAGGGCAGGGCAGGGCAGGGCAGGGCAGGGCGGCGGCCC